>CM035091.1:31079789-31679789 GCA_020205505.1 Panax japonicus
AATAATTATGAAAATTCATCTTTATTTATAAAAACTGGGGTCTTACATCAATGGTAAGGCAAGTAAAGAAAATCCTTCCACAAACCGCCTATAGTACCCTGCCAAACCCAAGAAACTCCTAATCTCGGTCACTGTAGTAGGTCTCGGCCATTTAGTGATAGCCTCAACCTTCGTAGGATCCACCTTAATGCCTTCAGCAGAAACAACGTGGCCCAAAAATGCAACCTGTTCCAACCAAAACTCGCATTTAGAGAATTTAGCATACAACTTCTCTTTCTGCAAAATTCCTAACACTGTGCGAAGATGCTCCTCATGCTCTTCCTTAGACTTAGAGTAAACCAAAATGTCATCAATAAATACAATGACAAATTGGTCCAGATACTCCCTGAACACCCGATTCATTAAATCCATAAACACCGCCGGAGCGTTAGTCACACCGAATGGCATCACCAGAAACTCGTAATGCCCATACCGAGTACGAAAAGCCGTCTTAGAGATATCCTCATCCCTCACCCTCAACTGATGATATCCCGACCTCAAGTCTATCTTCGAAAAATACTTCGCCCCCTGAAGTTGGTCAAACAAGTCATCAATCCTCGGCAATGGATACCGATTCCTGATGGTAATCTTGTTCAACTCCCTGTAGTCTATGCATAACCTCATAGACCCATCCTTCTTCTTCACAAATAAGACCGGCGCACCCCACGGCGAAACACTCGGTCGAATCACACCACGATCCAACAGTTCCTGCAACTGTTCCTTCAACTCTTGCAACTCCAACGGTGCCATCCGATACGGTGCCTTAGAGATAGGCTCCGCACCAGGAACAAGCTCAATAGCAAACTCCACTTCTCGCTGCGGTGGCAACCCTGACAACTCCTCAGGAAACACATCGGGAAAGTCACGAACAATAGGAACATCCTCAATAAGAGACTCGCCCTTAGAGGTATCCTTCACAAACGCCAAATACCCCTCACAACCCTTTTCTACCAATTTCCCAGCCTTCAAAGCTGAAATCAACTTCAACACCCTACTCGGCTGAGAACCCTGAAACACGAATTCTGGAGATTTCATATCTCCAAATATAACCTTCTTCGCCTGACAATCGATAGTGGCATGGTGTTTATCCAACCAGTCCATCCCAAGAATGACATCAAAATCGTGCATACACATCGGAAGAAGATTTACGCTACGGATCTTATCCCCAAATCTAATCGAACACCCTCGATACAAATCAGAAATAACAACCGAAGTCCCCATCGGGGTAGCAATAGACATAACAGGATCTAAAGACTGAGATGGCACACCCAGGTGCCGAACAAAAGACTGAGCAACCACAGAGTGAGTAGAAGCCGTATCAAATAAAATAGAAGCCTCGCGATTGCCAACTAAAAGAGTACCAGAAACAGTACCTGGTGCGCCCGCCGCCTGGTTATACGTCAAAGCAAACACTCGGCCACCCTGACGCTGACCTCCATTGCCACCATTATTACCACCTCCACCATTTCCGCGTGGACCGGTACAATCCCTAGCAATGTGACCCATCTGTCCACACAAGAAGCATGCACCGGTGAGTCGGTGACACTGCCTCCCCGGATGAATAGCCCCACAAATAGCACAAGGAGCTATCGGAATAAGATTCGGGTTACCCCCACCAGCTGGTCCTGGGTAACGACCCTAATTCTGCCCCTGCTGACGATTATGCCCCTGCTGACGATTCTGTCCATACCAAGGTAACTGAAGCTGACGATTCTGCCCTTGGTGAGGAATCTGCTGATAACCCCTGTTCTGATTCTGACCACGCCACTGCCCCTGTTGAACACCACGATTTCTGTTCCACTGACCACCTTGATTTCTCCCATGCTGACCCGAAGCTTGACCCTGCTGGTCCTCTCTGTCCCTCTTTCGACTCCCTTCCGGTTTGGAAGTCCGAAAGTCCTGCCGCTCCATCTCAATGTTCTTGGCCGCATTAGCCACTGCTGACACGTCTGCAAACTTGGTATTAATGAGATGTTGGCGATACCTATAATGAATCCGCCACTTGAACTTCTCCGCCTGTTCTGCTGCAGTCCCTGCAGACGTTCCCGCAAAACCTGCCAACCTGGTGAACCTGGTCATGAAGTCGGTAATGGGCTCATCATCTTTCTGCCGAATAGACAGATAATCTCTAGCATAGGCCTCTTTATCAGCAGCTGGGAAGTACTGTTGATAAAAGACCTCACAAAACTCCGCCCAACTAAGTGTCTCGACATAACCATCACCCTTGGTTGTCTTCAGTGCTTTCCACCACCTCTGTGCATCCCCCTCTAGCTTGTCGGCAGCAAGTAATACTCTCTGATTATCCGAGCACCCCAACACATCAAATATTTTCTCTAGGTGAGCAATCCAATTCTCTGCATCAATTGGAGTTGGAGCTGAACTAAATGACTATGGTTTCTGCTTCTGGAATCTCTCCAACCACACATACATTGAAACCACCTGCTGATCAAGGCCATCCACATTTCCTTCCTCTTCGTTTGTTTGTGGACCATTATTTCCCGAGTGCCCCTGCTCAGGAATTTCTGGCGGCGGCTGCTGCATTGCCTGTACAACCTGTGCCACCAACTGTGGTAAAGCCTGATTAACCGCCTGATTCACCAAGTTAGCCAGTTGAGCATTTATTTGATCATTAGGTTGCTCATTGGGCTGAACGTTACCCCTTCCCCTATTGTTACCTCTTCTCCCAGCAACTCTGGCAGATCGACGAGCCATCTAACAAAGAGATCAACGAATAGATAATAAAGCATATTAGAGACAGATTCGAATATAGCTGATATAATAGCTGAACAGAAAATCAAACAGAACAAAAATCTATCCCAGAAGTCTACCCATAACTCACAGGTCAAACCTAAATAGGTTTTCTACAAGAAAGAACCTAAGCTTTGATACCAACTCTGTAACACCCCCTTTCCAAAATAGAAAGAGAGGTTACTCAAAACACAACAAAACTGATGAGTTTAATAGCAAGGCTCAAAGCCCCAAAAGAATAGTCTTAATTAACTAATAAATACCACAAATCACCCATAATAAATCTCAAACTGTCTCAAACCACAATCTAAAATAATTATTACAATTCCAAGTAACTGACACATCAAGTCTAAACAGAATATTTCTAAATCATTGGAATGAATGGAGCTCTCATCACACTTGCCCTTGATCCCCCTGATTACCTGCCGGAAGACAAAACACAGCATGAGCCAAATGCCCAGTACGGATATAGAATACAAGAATAATGAAACAAAATAACTAATACAATTAAATGAAATGAGACGAAACGAACTGAAACGAAACGAACAAAACTAACACAACGAAATAATAGGCTGAATCAAGTGGCTGGGTGTTATTTCATACCGAGCTCAGAATATAATAATATAACTTGCCACACAGGCAAGTCAAATAATGCCACACAGGCAATCAAAATAATGCCACACAGGCAATCACACATCGGACTGCGCAATCCAGATGCATGCAAAATCGGAAGGTGTGTTTGGCACAAACATCACCAATCCGCAGAACAGAACAGAACAGAAACTAGGGTCGACCCATACGCCTCCCACAACAAAACACCAAATGGCCAACTCCCACCGGAGCACAAAACGGAGACGCCGTGGACTGATCACACCGCCACGGAAGGTGTCATGCCTCGGTGCCAAGAGGACATGCCTGTGGTACCCCCACAGGTGGTTATAGCTCAGGTATACCCTACGGTATTCTAACAAAATATAATGTCACAACACATGCGACAAAATATCAACATAAAGGGGTTCTAACATGTACATGTTAAATCGAACGAATCGTCAACACAAGTCTCTAAAATATACTAACATGCACATTACTACAATATTAAAATAAATTAATAGACATGATACACTAGTCTAAAGAGTACAAATGGGAGTTCTAATATAACGCCAAAACAAGCTATTCAAAATAAATTGACAAGAAATAATTATGAGAGACAATATTAAATTTCGATACGAACAACGGAACGAACAAATTAAAAACAAATGAGTCTCGCTGAAAAAGTACGGAATCCGTACCTGGATTAAGCAATGTAATACCCAAAATTTATACTCCAAATTTAACTCGTTTAGACTCTCTCCGGGCAATCTAAATAATTAATAAAATTTTATTACAATCCAATCATTAATAACATAATAATATTAAATTTATTATTAAAACTTAACAACTATATCGGCAAAACTAATTAATTTAAATATATATACATAATTTAAATTTTATTTACCAATTCTGATTTATAATTTTTTATGGCTAAATACCCATTAAAATAATATAATATATATATATATATAATGAACACAACGCCTGCAGCAAAGCTGCAGGCAACCAAACATGGTATATAGACATGATATATATATAGAATAATAACGAAATCATGCCTGAAGAACTGCTTCAATAAACTGAGTATACACAAATATAATCTGTATATAATAATAATAATAATAATAAATAAATAAAAATCTAAGCATGCAGCAAAAGAAAGGAAAAAAAAACCAACGACAGACCTGATACAATAAGCGGCGGCTTCTCTTCTTCTTTTCCGGATTGTATAATGAGGGTAAGGGTAGGTTTAGTTATTTATATATTTTATTAACTATTTTAATTTTAATAGGATTTAAAATTACCCAAATACAAATTAGGCCCAAATAATTTTAAAACCCAAATTAATGAAATTCTTTAATTGTTGTAGTCCACATAAATTAATGACTACTTGACCCAAAATAAAAGACTAGCTAACCCAAATAAAAGATAAAGTACAATTAATATGTTTTAAAACAAAAAAAAATTTTTTTTTTTTTTTATAAAATACTTTTTTTTTTCGGGTATTACATCTATTTTGGGGTAAGTGGTCAATTGATCAATAGAATACTGACACACAGACGAGATTGTATGTTTGTCGGTATTCTATTGGTCAATTATCCAACTTACCAAAAAAACAACTTCATGCTAACCGGATCCGTCAATTTAGTATCTGCAACCATGCAGTACGTACTTCTTGTCTCAAACTGGTGTTAGATATGATTATTACTTCAATTATTATTATAATTATTATTTGAATTATTATTGTTATCGATTATTATTATTACTACTACTAAGTTAATTTTTTGAAATTAATTTAAGATATTTTTAGGTGCAAAATTGGTATAATTTCTTTTACTTATTTTTAGATTAGATAACGAAGAAAATCGTAAAATATGCAAAAAGTATTACTTACAAGGTGTGTTGTTTTAAAAATTAAAATAAATGACATTGTGAATTTAAAAATATTTTATATTAATTTTAAAAAGTCAATTTTGATCTTATATTTTAAAACCGAAAGTGTAAATACACATGCATGTGTTGTGTTACATATGCTGATCAGATTTATTATAGTGGAGAAACCAATTTGTAAGCTGCAGCTAGCGTATTAGAGAGACTACAAGTAATTATTTGAAAGTTCAATTAATGATTTTGATATAATAATAAAAGCTTGTATGTTTTAGGATAACTTAATAACAAGAGTGCAATGATTAAATTTTTAGATCATTAATTTATATATATCGATAGATAGATAGATGTAGATGCAGTTAAATATGACATACTTTGTTCATTTGTGCAGCGAATGAAGAAGCTTCTAAAGCAGATCAAGTAAATCATTATGGCGGTGGTTATGGTGGTGGCTATGGCGGTGATTATGGAGGCGGGTGGGGTCACCGAGGCGGTGGTTGGGGAGGAGGCTGCAGATGGGGCTGCTGTGGAGGCGAATGGGGAGGACGCGGTTGCAGATACTGTTGTCATAGTGCTGAAGAAGGTAGAGCTTACAACATGGCAAATAATGAAGCTAACCCTTAAAACCCTAGCTAGCCAATCCGTGTTTGTAATAAACTAGTAAAAGAGAACTATATATGTATTTACGTGTGTGTTCATACATAAATAATTTGCATGGGTCATGCAAAAGTTAAAGGAAATAAAAAGTCAGGTATAGCTAGCTAGGGTTTAGATCCCTTAGGACACAACTTGCGTACGTATGTTTTCTGTATCTGAAATTGGTGCAAATTAATATGACGTTTATTAAATACCCAGTGGTGTTTTGTCTTTTACTACAACTTAGTGATCAGTACGTACGTAGTGGCGAATTAATCAAGAAATTTATTCCAATTACGGTATATATATATATATATATAACAAATTAAAGGAAAACAAAATTATACTATATCATGTGTATCAAATTTGTAGTAAAGTAATAAGTTTTTGGGCAAAGGATAAAATTGTCCCCCCAAAGTTTAACGGATTTCATCAAAGTATGGATATAATCAATTTATCCTCAATCATTTTTTTTACAAATTAAATACTACTGTAGTTTATGTATAAGCTTGAGCCAGAAAAGCTAGCTAGCACTACTGCATCCACTAATCATATATACTCCATATACTACTCCATATATTACAGCTGCAGCTGGATTTGTACAACTTGAATATATAGTTGAACTACTGAAATTACAATTAAGGACAACTAACAAACTAAACATATTAATATTGAGCCATCCACGTTTGTCTGTGCAACCTGTGCCAAACGTCTTTGTATTTGATGCTTGAGTACTTCAGCTACTTGTGACTGAGAATTACTACAGCTTGGAATGCAGCTAGCAGCAGCTACGGCCACCATCTTGTGCATCAACCTGTACGTGTATGTATAATCTCTATTAAATTCCCCTTTCACACTTTCACTTTTGTCTTTCTCTCCTCTTTCTTCTTCTTCTTGGGTCTTCAATTTCAACAAAAATTTTGACACCCCCGCGCTACCCTAACAAAATAGCATGTGTTATTAAGTTATTCAGAATATAATTAAACAAGACAGGTACACCCTAGGACCCTACGTTTGAAATGCATGCAGGGATAAATGTGGAAATGTAATAATCTATTCATATGAAATAAAAGTGTTTATTTTATTAGAATTAAATGAACCGTTTAGGCCTTGACTGTGAAATTGGGCTTGGGTAATTTAAGCTTAAAACATAAACAAATTCTCCTTTTGTTTAGGGCTCATGATTGGTCAGATATCTTCAAATACTTCCAACGTTCTAAAATTAAAACTATTTTTATTTTTATTTTTATTTTTGCAAAAGGCTAAAATGTAATACATTGCTGAAATATATTCCATAATCTATAAGATTTAGATACGGAATAAGAAATTACAAAGCATATACTGCATAAAGCATACAAACATTCCACATTAATGAAAACTCATAATCTTCCTGATAAAACTATATATTAAGGAACAAAGAAGCAAAAATTCAAAACCTGAGCTCCCCCTGCTGCAGGAGAAAAAAAAATTAAAAATATGTTTGAAATTGAGGGAATACGCAATTGTATTTAAATCATAAATTAAAGAAAAATAAATTACTTATAAGACTAAAGACGATGAATGATCGATCAAATTAGAGGGAAAAACATTGTAATGTGTCATCTTAAATAAATCAAGTGGCTTATTTGGACTAGACTAGACTAGATAAATGTTTTCATTATTACTAATTTTCGTTGACCATAAGATATGAAGGCTGAAAAATAGTTGTTGTAAACGGCACTATCCATATTATTTAACTGTGTAAATTTGTATTATAAAAGGTTTAATATATGCTCCTTTATTTATCAAATTTGTTAAATTAAGAATACATGTTACCCATAATCGTAGAAATTTAATATTTATGTCATAGTTAGAACATCAAATAAATAATATATATATATATATATATCTTTTATTTTGTTATTTTCCTCGTTATATTTTGCTTCAAAAAAATAAAATGAATAAATGGTAAATGGTAGTATGAAGACAATGAGCATTTAGATTCCTTGTAACAACTCTCGTCCTGCTCTCCAACTTTGGGATGATATACGTATATGGTTTCACTCTTTCCAATTCAGAAAACTTCAAATCTGGGCGACAATTTCACCACACAATTAGGCCAATATATTTAATCTATCCACGAACCCGTCCGGAACCGGCTTGACCGGCCGCTGCCTGTCTGTGGTTTAATGTTTACGCTGTTGAGGAATCATGTCGGGGACTTCTTAACATCTTCACAACATTTGATTCTTGTCATTTGGGATCTTTGACAAAAATGTCTCTATTACTATATATACATATATATATATATATATATATATATATATATATATATATATATATATATATATATATATATATATATATATATATTCATGTGTGCCAAAGACATTTCTCATTCATAATTAATATTAGTGTCATTTGTAATATTATAAAATTTTAGAGTCCTGCATGCAATATATATTGTGAAAATTTTTGGCTAAATTATGATTATGTACATACAATTTCACATTGGTCGCAATTCAATTTCATTATATATTATTTTTCAAAATGTTATAGGTATATTTATGAAATCTAATTATTGATTTACTTAATTAGTATTTGTTAGCAATGATGATCTATCTGAAACCGTGACACTAATTCTAAGGATATTATATATGCTACCCTCTTCCTTCTAAATTACAAGGGTAATATTGACTTTTGAAAAATTAATTTCAAACATTTTTAAAATCAAAATTAAGATAAATTCATTTAGTTTATATCAATATAATTATGAATATTATAAACTATTCAAAAAGTACTCCCTCCTTTCTATTGTATATGACGTTCAAAACATAATCGCACATATTAAGAACTCTCGTTAATACTAATGTTAGGTAATTAATGTTAATTTAAAATTGGATCCTTAATTTTCTTTCCTTTAATTTATTTCAAAAACCGATCATTTGTTTTTTTTGGCATGCAGAGACCAACCCATTTGACGTTAACTTATTAGTTAGGATAATGTTAGTGATTTTAAAATTTTTGTGTCAAATGATATGATATTGAAGAAGAAAAAAGATAGTTTATGATCTAACGAATCACAAATCGAGACCCCTAACATCACTCCACTACAAATCGTTTTCACTTAAATTTTGAAGGAAAGACTATTAAACTCTAATATGCTAAGAACGTGCAAGATGGCATTAGATATGATTTATGAAGGTGCAAAATCAAACATTTTATTTAAAAATATTAAAGTAAAGAAAGAAAAAAGCGTCATAGCGACGGAATTTTAGGGCTTTTTTGTATGTGCAGGTATTGCAAGATAGTATATAATTAAATAATTTCTCTGCTAATCTGATACCAAAACATTTACCTACTACGTACTATAAATAATTGTTACTATCTCCGTCTCACAATAAGTATTTTTTTAGGCTTAATATTTTTTTTCAAAATAAGTGATGTGTTAGAACTCCAATACAATTTTTGTAATATTTTCTCAACTGTGCACTATTGTGAACAAGCTTAGGACTCATGTGAGATACGGGATAGTTTTTTAAATTGTTTTAAAATATTATATTTGTACTATATTCTATTAATGTAAAAAATTTAGAGGTATTTTTATTAATTCTATAAGGTATATATCAAGTATATTTTTTAAAAATTGAAGAAATTAAACTCGCAAGTATTTTATAAAAAAAAAAAGAAGAGAAAAAGTGAAGAATTTATATTGATTTATTTTTGTAGAATTTCATCTTAGACATACAAAGTGGTGGTGCTAAGTTATATCTTAATGACAAATTAGTTTTACGAAAGGAAAGGAATTTATGTAAGTATATTATTATTTTTTTTGAATTTATATTGATTATTTTTTGTAGGAATTTCATCTTAAACATACAAAGTGGTAATGTTAAGTTATATCACAATGATAAATTAGTTTAACGAAAAGAACGAAATTAAGGAACGGACTGGTCCGTTAACGGACCAGTCCGTTCCAGAACCTCTCTGATATATATATATACATATATATATATATATATAATAAAATACAAATAATTTTAAATGTTCCGTTCACTCAATAATTAAATATTTTTTATTAATTCAACTTATACTATATATTAAAGTTGTGAAATGTTACATATTAATAAAGTTGAAAGTTGTTAAAATTAATTTTGGGTTTTGCTACCTAATAAGAAAGGAAAAAGGAAGATAAATAATTAATATGATAGTGAGAGAAAGTGAATTAAATGAAGAAAAAAAATTCAATGAACAATTTATTAATACAAGTTCAATGAATAATAATTTATTAACTTAATTTGAATTAACTCGATTAACTAAATTAATCTAATTCAATTGATCAAAGAGTGAATAGGTTCTTGACTTCTTATACTAGCATTCATATAATTTATACTACCCATCATGCCAGCAATTTTAAGTTATAAATTTATATATATGTCCACATTCACTAGTATTACAAACAATCAATAATATATTGTTCATAGTTGACAATATTTCCGACTTATTCGACCCATGTTAGATGGTAATCTAGACCGTTAATGATTGACATTTGTTCAGTAGAAACTTAATTACCGTAAATCTCACGGCATAAAGAATGTATTCATATATCATTGTCCAATAAATTAAATAAAAAAAAGATCTAAATCATACACCTGCCAAAGATCCATTTGATGGATCAGTAAATGAAAATGTTAGTATTACGTACTAATCCTACAAAGTTTGGATTTTAATTGTTCCACGAATCAAGGCCATAAGTAGGTTAAATAAATTATAAAAATTGTATAATAAAAAATAAAATTAGGTCATTAAGGACTCCTCTCTCAAAAACCATTGACTAGATTGTTGTGGGGCCGGGAAGACAAAGAGAACAGCCCCAACGTGTGAAACAAAAAGGCCTGTTTATGGCCCACTTTTTATGAAAAAATTTAAGTCCCCTTTGAAAACAACATTAACGGGAAACGCTCGTCATCATCTTCTTGGGAATACCCTTTCCCCTCTCCTCCCCTTCCCCTCTCTTTATATATATATATATATATATATATATATATATATATATATATATATATATATATATAATCTCCTCTTGTTCTTAGTTTAGCCCATTAAAACTTCTACTTTTTATTATTTTCTCTTGCTATTTTTCTCTCAATCTGAAAATTATTTTTTGTGTTGTGGAAAAAATATGAAGAAAGAGAAGAAAAATGGTTTGTTATGCATGGGAAATTTAGAGTTTGGAGTGCCAATATTCGAGTATCAACTTCTTTTTGTTGCAAATGAGACAATCATTCTGGGATTTTCCTCAACGTAGCGGTGAAGGATTCCGATAGAGAAGCTTGTTTCCGGTGAAGAATATATTCATCCGTGAGAAGGTTTTAGCGGCGTACATGGGAAGGCCAGGCATTGCTCTTATTGTTCTTGCTCTTTTTCAATAATTTTATTTTTCATTTGGTGGGTTTTCTTTATATATAAATATATGTGTGTGCGTGTGTGTGTGTTGCCACTTCTCTTTTTTCTTTTTGGTGTATTTTATTTTATGGAAATTTATAGATTGGAGCGCGGGGAAAATAGTATTGGGTAGTTTACAAGAATGTATCTAAACTGCTCTTTTAGATCAAGGCAGATTCATAGAAATGAAATAAGTTTTGGCTGGTTTCCCAGGTCTAACCTTTCTTACAAACACCTTTCTAAGTTCCTATATATATATATATATATACAGAAATTCTTTTACATATTGATCATGTCATGTTAATGTTAGCTCTGATACAATCTTGTGCACATATTTGATTTATATCATCGTCCTCACTCATCTTGTGCATATAATGCACGCAAGTCCGAGAGCACTTCATTTTTTTGCTGTTTGTTTAGGATCAAACAAAACTGGATGGAAAATTTTGAAAGTTTTAGTACTTGATAGGAACCAAAATCTACAAATCAATTGAAAAGGCAACCATATAAAACTATATTTTGTTTGGTACGATGTCAAATTAAACATAATTTTGTGTATATAATTTGATCGATCAGCAAGCCGGGTCATTTTCATTTTTTGTAACCCTTACCAACCAACATTAATAAACCTATC
Source organism: Panax japonicus (assembly GCA_020205505.1). Classification (NCBI taxonomy): domain Eukaryota; kingdom Viridiplantae; phylum Streptophyta; class Magnoliopsida; order Apiales; family Araliaceae; genus Panax; species Panax japonicus. The sequence goes on from CM035091.1 coordinate 31,091,749, forward strand.
TATATGTGATGGAATCAAACAATTTCCATGAGTATGATAAATAAATAAATGTCCCTATGTCACCATATATATACGTCTTGTTTTATGTGTTCTTTTCTAGACATTTGGATGCATATATATAAAATGATATTTATAATTTTAATGAATGAGGCATAACCTTTCGTTTTATAGGCATTTTCCTTGAAATACCTTTGCTAAAAACAATCAAATTTATATCCTGCGGTGTGGTACTTAAATAAAGGAGGAGGTGGGTTGAGTACAACCTGTAATATTGACTTTTAATTAATACGTGATGCCCTTACTTCAATAATGACTTGATCAGTTTGTCCCATAATTAATAAAAATTGTCTTTAAATCATAACTTGAGGGCATTATATATATATATATATATATATATATATATATATATATATATATATATATATATATATACTGTCCGGATCAAGAGTATACCCCTTATCCAACTCACCCGAGCTCACCCTCCTTTTAGCGACGGACCCGGCGACGGTTCGGTCATACAACCGTCGTCTATACTTTTAGCGACGGACAACATATAGCGTCGCTAAAAGTATATACAACCGTCGCTAGAGGAGGGTGAGCTCGGGTGAGTTAAATAAGGGGTAAGCTCTTGATCCTTGCTCTCTCTCTCTCTCTCTCTCTCTCTCTCTATATATATATATATATATATATATATATATATATATATATATATATATATATATCACTTAGTCGAAAGTTGTCATGCGTGTATATATACGCTATCCTAGCTACATACATTTTATTTTATTTTATTTTTTGCAATTTGTATTTCACAACAAATTAAATAGGCATGTTACATTAATTAATATACCCACAAAATGAGTCCAGGAATGAAAAATATAAACAAATTATTTCTACAAATATTGAACTATCTTTTTCCATAAAACATGAGTATATAGAAACATGGATATGAGAATTAACTTAGTTTTGGATTACACTTATCCTCCAACTTTCTCTCAATACATATTTTAGAAACACAAATATTATATTTAATGATAATTAGCAACACAGTAAAATTCGTTGTAAACAATTGTTGCTATAAGTAGTATATGTGTCGCTACATGTGTATCGAGAGAAATTGAAATATAAGTGTAATGAAGGGGATCCTAATCTAACTTTTAGCTGGTTCATTATCTATTTAACTTTACCAAATAAGATCCCTTCTATGTAAAGAAGTCTAAATTAGATGTAAAGAACTCTTTACGCGAATAGTATATAATACTCCCTCCGTCCCAAATTATCTGTTGTTCTAGAGTTTCATACAGATACCAATATGTATGATAAAAATACTAAAATACCCTTTGTGCTGACTTTTTTATTAATTGAAGAGAAAGAAAAAGCAGCTAATTAATTGGAGAGAGAGAGAAACATTGAAGAGAGAGAGAAAGCAGCACATTAATTGAAGAGAGAGATAGAGAGAAACAATTATTAATTGAAGAGAGAGAGGGGGGCATGAATGTGGATGTTTAAAAAAGTGGAGAGGCATTAATGAGAGTAATGATTATCAACAATTAAGATAAAGGGGCAAATTAGGAAAATAAATGGAAAAAATGCATTGAAATCTTAAAAAAGCAGATATTGTGGGACAAATTTTTTTTGCTAAAAAAGCAGATAATTTGGGACGGAGGGAGTATAATTTTTTTTAAAATAATAATAATAATAAAATCGTTAAAATAAAAATAATTTTATCTAATGCAAATTTATTTTTAAAAATTTATCATTATTTATCTCCGCTTGTATATTACTATTAGTATCAAATTTAAACTCAAATGTAAATATTATTCTCTCCAAATAATCCGAAGTTCCAAACGGAGTAGTTTCATGCACACGAACACTTAAGCGGTGAATAGGGATTAACAATGCATGCAAATTCCAAGGACATATGTTCACTCGCCATTAAGCCCGTGGAATCATAGTCAAAACAAAATACCAAAAGTCTAGCTTGTGTAAGCTTACTTGAACATTTTTAGCCAAAGCAAGCAATGCCACTTGGCATAGAGGATCGAGAGGCATGGCCTCTACTGACACGCCAGCCAATAGCGCGTGGGAGTGGAAAACAACACGAGGGATTTAGCAAAATTATGTTTGTTGGTTGTGTTTGTAGCACGGACTATGTTTCAGTTTCAAAATTATACGGCTAGCATTGCGCCCGAGGTTTCAACTTGTTGACTTTAAGCCTTTTATTTTACTATATTCTTTTTTAATTACTATATTTATTTTATTAAATGAGAGAAGAGAAAATAACTTTCTTTTGAATATGTGTCGCAAATCTCTTTGTCCTTTTTACCCTTGCAAGTTTAATTTATTATAAATTTATCCTTTTATTATTTTTTGTAGTTTCAGTGGTTGCCACTGAAACTAATAATTGTCATTGGCACTAATTCTTCTAAGTAAAAATATAAATATAATTAATAATTGGATAAGTGTAAGAAAAAGTTGAAAAAAAAGTATCAAGAGTCTTTGATTTAAGTGGTATTTTACGTTTTTTTATCAAGTAAAAGATCCTAAATTCAAATCTCCTCCAAATTAGCTTATTTCGTGTATATATATATATACTAGTTGATAGTCCGTACATTGCACGGGCTAGTTTGAATAATGGATTGTATATATTATTTTTATATCTGTATTATAATTCCTTTTTTTATAACACACTTCAGATCAAAATACATTAATTATATACACCATTATAGCCATTGTAAAAATTTGGTCGGAGCTTACTAAAAAATTGTTAACGTCATTATAATTTTAATTGAATAGGATGTAACCCAAACCATGAGCCCTTTTCAACGACTCACTGCTAAGTAGAAGGTTAGAACCACTCGGAAACAATTAAATAGCAACAACTGCATAAGTTGTACATAAATATCATATTCAATTGACCATCACCTTTCCCGATGTTGGCCTGCTTGTTCACCTTTACTCTCTTCATTTTGTCCGGCTCCTCTAAGGCCTTCAGACATTGCTTGTTTAAGTAAAGAATATCTGAATGGCAAGCATTATCAAATAGAATATAAAAAGCATATATTAGAGTATATGTACATACGAAACGAATTCATTTGTAGAAAAAATGACAGATATGTAAGAATTGAAAGGAGCGGAATGCAAAGAAATTTTACTCTGTTGAGCTTCCTTAAAAAGTTGTCAAATGTCGGTATGCATCTTTTATGGCTGAGGATTCATACTTTGCAACTGTCCCAGAAAAAATATACAATCGGTTCTGTGAAGTAACCAACTGCTCTAAAAACTTAAGCTGTTATAAAAAGAACACAAAACCAATAATACCTCCTTATTGTTTTTCACAAAACCAATAGATACCTCCCTTCGCAAATGTGCTCTTTCTGAGAGTTCAGCAAAGGATGGATTCTCCCCCTCCTTCATGTAGAGGGCAACATCCTGTCTGAAAAAAGGAAGACACAAAATTCAATATTTAGTCACACTCCCCATGTCTTAGTTTAAGGGATCTTTCTCTTTCAGATGTTTCAAATTAGATGCCATTACTGAAATTTAGGCCACCAAGTTTCGTGATCATCTAAGTTTTCATATCTTGGTCAATGGTCCTTACACATTAGGTACTGTAAGAACGATATAGCATATTCTCATTTTGAAGTGGATGGGTGATTACAACTATGACTTCAAGCATATACTACACCAATGGCGGGGGAAGAAAATTTGGAGCATCTAAAAATAATATCCGCATTAAAAAGAGAAAGTTGTTATGTTAAATTTTATGAATAATTGTAGTGGTCAAAGCAGTGTGGCCGATATATATGTGATAGTACACCAAAAATGACATAGTAGTTTCATCTATTTAATGGAGAGTCAATAGGCCACAATGAGCTAATTGTAAGGATCAAACAGATTAGATAAACAATAATGTTTGATAGATAAGTATCACCAAAGTTGTAATTGGAATATTTCAAGAGAAAAGGAAAAAGAAATGAGGAAAGAAAAAATAAAAGCCATAACCTACTGTCACTGTCATAATTCCCCTTCATATTATTATTATGTGGTTCAAACTCTTCACCAGTTGAAACAGATTAGATATATGAACAATGATTGACATACTATAACTCAAGTAATGCATGAACCTCCCGTACACGGGAATGGTCAAGTTTCGAGCTTCAGTGGAGGTATTATTTAAAAAATTATTTGTAGCTGATATGGCCATATTTCGTTGTAAATTTTGAAGTATTAATAAGAGGGGAGAACAAACAGTAAGGATACAAAGTTCCTTCAGTATCAATGTAAGCATCCTTTACATTCCATCATTTCATATTAGTGGGAAGCTGTGCAAAAGAAAGTTATTACCCCAAGTCAATCAAGTGTCAGCAACACAAATCTTAATGAGATGCGTGCAACTCTGAGAAAGCAAATTGTGTAAGCAATTTCCTCTAAATTCATTTGGAGAACCAAAGTAAAGTGACATTTAAGTATTATCATTTCACGGTTAAAGTTTTGAATATTCAAATTAGTAGTTTATTCCATGAATTGCATATACCATACTCCACTAATAACTTGAAATCAGATCATTCCCAGGCAATGAGCTAAGCCTCATTCAAAAATTATACACCAGTTACCAAGTGCCAGTTACTAAGATTAGAAAGTGTTAATGCCAAGATCTTCTGCCACGTCCCAATCACGTAAGACGCCCTGATCCTGCACAGTAAACACGAAAAACACCACAAGCTTGACGGCCGGATCGCCGGGGGATAGCTCAGACGTGAGAGTGAGTAAACGTGTTCACAAGGTTAACAATGGAGGATGTAATGTCTAGTGTATTGAGAGAGATAATAATTCAGTTGTGTGTGTGAATATGAATGAGAATGTGAGTATATACCTGTTTGTGAAGACTTGGTTGATAAGTTACATTTTCTTGCCTGGTTTATAGTGTCACCCACTACCTTTGACACAGCCCCCGTGATCTGATGGATCCTGTCGTCTGCCTGTAGTCTACTCACTACCTTTAGCCACTGTTTACATCGCCGGTCGGCTATAATCCCATCCACATTAATGCATGACAGGTTCCTTAGTCAATTGTAATGCTTTTTCATCATTACAAGTCAAAGTAATAGATATTAAATGATCCAATGGGTTAATCCAACGAACCGACCCGGTCTCACAGGGTCAAATAGAAATAATATGATGACTAGGCCCAGTGACTTTTAAGGTTCAATAATGAAGGCCCAATGGATTAATTTAACAAGTATGCCCAACTTACTTGGCCCAAAGAGTGGAAATATCATGACCCAACATTGCCCCCTAGTTTTTTGTTGAACAGAATGTTTGATAGAAAACTATAAATGGTCCATGATATTAGAACTTAATAAAGGCCAATAACAGGAAGTAATTGAGACATACCCGATTTGGTCCATAAGATGAGACGGGGAATGGCTAAATGTTCAGAGTAAAAGGCCCAGTCAATAAAGGATTGAAATTAAAACAGATGAACTAAAAACCGGAAGTCCAACCGAGAAGCCCAATCTGACAAAATATCTAAGAATTGATCCAGACGCTTCCCTTTCGAATTCTCGTCATTACTAACATTTAATGCGTCGGCCGCGTACACCGTGTGACCGTCAGTATAAGAGACACGCTTTACCAATTCTGATGGTTTTACTTGCCAATTTGAACTTTGAACTTTTGAGCTTTCTTTTTCATCCCAAAAACTCTCTATTCGCTTTACGAAACCCCAACAACTGTGACTGTGAGTTCTAGCCAAAATTCCCCTCTTCGTGTGACTCTCGTTAGCATCGTTTCACCCAATCCAAACCCTAACCAAGAGGGTTCGAGCTCAAATCCCCAAATCCCTTCTATGTCTCCTTCCGACTTCTTTAAGGATGGGGAACAGTTTCCTCATGCCAATACCCCATCCACCATTAAAGAATCTGAGATATATTTCCTCCAGACTCGCTATCAAATTCTGGATATGTATGCTATAAGGGCTCAGACTCCTGAGGAACATATGTACCAGCGACCAGATGGTTGAGTTGCTATGCCAGTTACTTTCCTTGAAAAGGGGATTCGCTTACCCCTTCATGCATTTGTCATTACCCTCCTAGGGTTCATAAGAGTGGGTTTTTTCCAGCTGGTACCTAACTCCTACATCCATATCCTGGCATTCATTACCTTCTGTCACGAGCTAGGGATTTCCCCCTCTGTCGACATCTTCTTCACCCTCTTCTTAGCCGGTAGGTCCCGAGAACGAGGTTTCAAAATGTTGAGTAAACAGTCTCCTCGACCCAACTCCAAATTTGAGAAGAGTCCCCCGATGGATACCCCTTCAAGCAATAAGGGTTGGCATGAGAAATGGTTCTTTGTTACGGGGCCCGAAATCTCTTCTCCTCCAGATTGGACTATCTCCGATCGGATCTCTGCTGACTTTGGAGATATCCCTAAAGATCGTGTGAATGAGATGGCAGATTTTTTGAAGAAGATTCCTACGAAGGAATGGAGTTTTGTACTTTTTGACCAAGCAAGCCTGGCTATATGACCATAAACGTAAGTTTCGAACAATTTTGTAATATAGATTTTTGAGATATTTAAGTGACATGGGTTCTGATGTATGGTTTTCTGCAGTGTCTCTGATCAGACCAACTTCTTCGGAAGTAAAAGAATTAGAGGACTTTCTGGCAGGGAAGATTACTGATGCGAGTGAAGATCTTCCGACCGAAGAATCTTCCCGAGCCGATCCTCCCGTCACCGATCCACCAACCTTTTCCCTTCGGGACGAAGAACCCCAAACTGACGAACCCATCGTCCCCGAAGAATCCCTCAGACCTCGCCGAAGGAAAAGAGCTGCCAAGAGGTCAAAATCCACTCATCCGGAGACAAACCTTGAAAGTGATCCAGAAACACTCCCCGAAACAATTCCACAAGCGGCCCCTTCATTTCATCCTAGCTCCGGACCTTCCGAACCCGCCCCAATAAAGAGGAGCTTGCTTGACATACCTATACACGATCGGGCGAAGGTCCTTCGTGCTAAGAAGGTAAGGACGAAGATCACTCCATTGATAGCCGATGAGCTTCGGGTTCCTCCATCTTCGACTGTCATTCCCTCACTGGTCCCAACTGAAACTCAAACACCTGATGATGAGCGGGTTGAATCTGTCTCCATCTCATCTCGAAAGAGGAAACAACCGTCAGATGGCCGTCCAGGTTCATCCTCTGCTCCCTCATCAGTCCCCGAACCCACTCCTGCTCGATCTCCTTCGCCAAAAAATATACATGCGGATTCCTCGCCAATTCGCAATCAATCCACGTCTTCTCCTCCAAGACAGTCGACTTCCGAATTTCAGCATGATGTTATGGCCTCTCCAACCATGTGGCCTCGATTTAATGCCAACTTTCCGTTCCAACTGTTTGACACCTTCATCCGTGAAACTGATGACCACCGATTTGGGAACAGTTCGAACGGGGATTTGCTTAGCGAAGGTGTGAGCTACCTGGCGAAGGTAAATGGTTCTCTCCTATATTTTCGTATTTACCTTCATACTTATACATCTGAAATTGATCAAATAATGCTGGTTATGTGTAGGTCAATGCTGTATTCGGGCGTCTGCGTCCAAGGTCTATTGAAGCTGAATCTGAAGAAGAGGCCTTGAGGAAGGAGAACGCCATCATGAAGTCGGCCCTGGCTAAGGAAAGGACTCAACGCGAAGGCGTTCTGCATACGAATGAGGGCCTTCGGAAAGAGCTAACCCAAGCCAAAGAAGATGCAAAGACCTCCAATGAAGAACTAAAGTCAACTAAAGCACGGTATGAGGAGATTGTCAAAATGAATGTTGACTTGGTTTGGAGGAACGAAATAAGGATGGAAAAGATCGAAGAGCTGAAGGCTGATGCTAAGATCTTGGCCAAAACGATCCAGAAGATGGAGTTAGCAGAAACTCGTCATCTGAATAAGCGTCAGAAGCTTGAAGAAGAAATCCGAGAACTCAAGACTCTTCGGGATCTTGGGCCCCCTTTAACCGATGACCTTCGCAAACAAATCTGTGAAGAGTATCGGAACTCGGATGAAATTAACGGGGAAATCATGAAGATATATTCTGAAAGCTATGAGCTATGTCAGAGTCGTGGCAAGGAGAAGTTGATCAAAGCCAATGTGGATTCATCCTTGCTCGACCCTTCAGATGACGAGGATGATGCCTGAAGCGAGTGCTCTTGTTTTTTCTTAGTTTTATTTAAGAATATTTGCAAAAAGTTTATAGGATTTGTGTAAAAAATTTGTAATTAAACTAAATATTAATGAAAAAGTGGTCTCCTCCCTTATGACTTCGGTGCATTTACTTTCTGCCAATACTTCAATATTAATTCAACTGAAAACATGTACAAACTCTTTCATGGATTCAACTCGAACTGTTACTTAACAACTAAGCATGAAGTTATTTTAGGTAATAAAGTAAAGAGATACTTATTTAGTTACCGAAGAGTGAGATCGGTCATGTATGAGGTGAATTCGGCTGATCCTCTTTGCACCATCAAGATCTTGCTTACCACTCGGGGTAGAACAAGTATATAAGGATCAAGATATAAGGACCAAGATATAAGGATCAAAATATAAGGACCAAGATATAAGGATCAAGATATAAGGACCATTGATTTTACCGCCCTCGATAAAAATAATATAGGATCATAGGATTTGTCTGCCACGCTGGGCAACAAATAAATGAGCTGCCATCGAATGGCCAGCGAGTCCTACCATACCTCCTTACTTCATCGGACCATTGATTTTACCGCCCTCGGTAAAAACAATATAGGATCATAGGATTTATCTACCACGCTGGGAAACAAATAAATGGGCTACCATCGAATGGCCAGCGAGTCCTACCATACCTCCTTACTTCATCGGACCATTGATTTTACCGCTCTTGGTAAAAATAATATAGGATCATAGGATTTGTCTACCACGCTGCGCAACAAATAAATGGGTTGCCATCGAATGGCCAGCGAGTCCTACCATACCTCCTTACTTCATCGTGAACTTAGGACAAATAGGAACAGGATCAATGGTGAAAAAGTGACTTTTTATTGATAACGGACAATTATGTACAGACTTCCGGTAAATTGACTTGATCTCTATTGAAAATATTTCCGAAGCTTGCCAACATACCAAGTGTTCTTGATCTCGGAACCATCTAATGCCTTTAACCGATAAGTGTCTGGCTTTAATACTTCGATCACCTCATACGGCCCTTCCCAGATCGGCATTAACTTTCCCGTGTTTTAAGGCGTAGATGCTTCGGCTTCTCTGAGGACGAAGTCCCCTACTTCGAATCTGCGAAGTTTGACCCCTTTGTTGTAATGCTTAGCTACTCTTCGTTGATAAGTGGCCAATTTGAGCAAAGCTACCTCCCTGACTTCTTCCAGCAGATCCAGATTGGCCTTCAATCATTCGTCATTGTAGATCTCTTTGAATTGACTGACCAGAAGACTTGGAGATCCAATTTCGACCAGGACTAAGGCATCAGTGCCATAGGACAGTCGAAAAGGTGAATCCCCTGTGGTGGTCCTAGGGGTAGTCCGGTAAGCCCACAGCACGCTGAGTAGCTCTTCTAGCCATCTTCCTTTTGCTTCATCCAGTCTGCGCTTGATCCCGTTTAGCAGTGTCTTGTTGGTCACCTCAACTTGCCCATTTGACTGTGGGTGAGCCACTGAAGTCTTCTTATGCTTAATCCCCAGCTCCTTCAAAAAACCTTCAAATTTTGATCCCACGAACTGGCGTCCGTTGTTCGATATTAACACTCTAGGAATCCCGAAGCGAAACACTACGGACTCTTTTATGAACTTCAAACACTCTTGTTCCGTTATTAACCGAAGTGGCTTCGCCTCTACCCACTTAGTCATATAATCAATAGCAACTATGACAAAGCTAACCTGACCTTTAGCTTTAGACAACGGACCCAATATATCTACCCCCCAGACAGCGAAGGGTATAGGAGATAAAATCAAATATAACTCTTCTGGTGGCTGATGTGGGATCAGACTGTTAAGCTGGCTTTTTTCACATCTCTTGACATACTCTTAGGGGTGATAACCGAACCAAGTAGTTCGGTACTCGACTCGAGATCGGCTCGAAAATATGATCCAAAGCTCGAATTCGAATTTGATCCGAGTCGAATCTGATCCATACTCGTTTTTTGTTTAATGATACACGAGTCGAACTCGAGCAGACCAGTGTTCGCTCGTATTAAGGTTCGAGTATTTCATTTTTTCTCAAACCATACTCGATACCTGCTCGATGGATCATATTCAAAAATTGGTCTGATCCATGCTAGTAAGCTAAATATGTTATATTTATATTAATCTTTATAATTTATAAAGTGTAGTATGAAATTGTGTAAACTTGTACTTGAATAAATCAATGAATTAAATGTCAATTTATATTACATTCTTTATAATTTCAATACATAAATAAAAGTGAAAAAGTTTTATATATAAATATTAATTAAGTAATCAATTTAGTATGTAGTGGTTCATTTTTAAGTGAAATGGTTCATATTCGAAGCTCAATTTAAAGGTTCATGAGTAACTCGCTTTGTAAAAGAGTCGAGTACTTACGAGCCGAGTAGGTCCGAGTAATGATCCGAGTCGAATCTGACGCGAAAATATAAATCCTTTATCGAATCCGAGTCGAATTCGAGCTCAATTTTTTCGAGTCGAGCCGAATCCGAGCATGAAGGTGTTCGCTCAGATTCGGCTCGTTTTCACCCCTACATACTCTGTAGCTTCCTTGAAAATTGTAGGCCAATAGTATCCCTGTCGAAGTACTTTATAAGCCAAAGACTTGGCAGCCATATGATCACCGCAAATACCCTCGTGAACCTCCCGAAGAGCATACTCGGCCTCGGATAGAATCAGACACTTCAGCAATGGTGAGGAAAATGCCAATCGATAAAGATCCCCGTCAATAAGAACAAAATTGGCACTCTTATACTTGATCTTCTTGGCAACCATCTGATCCGAAGGAAGGACGTCATCTGCCAAATACTCGATGTAAGGAGTCATCCAGCAATTAGATCGCTCGATACACATCACCGCTTCGTGCTGAATACTCGGCTGCTGTAAAACTTCCAGATAAACCGATCCGTTGAAAACATCTACATCCGTAGTGGCCAATTTTGACAGTGCATCGACAATAGAATTGTCGTTACGCTCTATGCCCTGAAATTCATACGAAGCAAAATACTGAAGTCGGTCTCTTAATTCCACCAGATATTTGATCATCCGGGTCCCACGAGCTTCGTAATCTCCCGACAGCTGTTTGACGACCAACTGAGAGTCACTGTAAATGATCAGCTTCTGGACTTCTAGACTCTTTGCCAATCAAACACCTGCTAACATTGCTTCATACTCGGCTTCGTTGTTTGTTGCTTTAAATCCGAATCTGATGGCCTGCTGAATTGTGAATCCCTCCGGACTCGTCAAGATAATTCCTGCCCCACTAACAGTCACTGTGGAGGATCCATCTGCATATAACGTCCAAGCACTCTGACCCTGTTGAAGAACTGCAACTGTTCGATCAGATAATTCAGCTTCTGGCAACCCGGCATCTGCTTCGGTGAACGAGCATTCCACCATAAAATCAGCCAAGGCTTGACCCTTGATAGCGGTTCTGGGATGGTATTCTATGAAAAATTGGGATAACTCCATAGTCCATGCTGCTAGTCTCCCTGAAACCTCTGGCTTGCCCATCACCTTCTTCAATGGCTGATCCGTGTAGACGACCAGGAGCCGACCTTGAAAATATTGTCGAAGCTTTCTACTAGCAATTATTAAAGCAAAGGCAAATTTCTCAATATTTGGGTACCTGGTTTCAGCATCTCGTAGGACATGACTGACATAGTAGACCGGATGCTGCTTTCCACTGACCTCCCGAACCAACACTGCTCCAACTGCCAACGAACTTGCTGCAATGTATAAATATAAGGTCTCTGTTGGGGTAGGCTTCACCAATAAAGGAGCAGAAGACAGACATGCATTTATTCCCTGGAAGGCGTCTTCACACTCCGAAGTCCACTGGAACGTCTTCGTATTATTCGGCCCCTTCAATGTGTCAAAGAAAGGGAGGCATCTCTCCACATATTTGGCGACGAACCTCCTTAAAGCCGCAATCCTACCAGTCAGACGTTGGACGTCTTTGAACGACTGAGGAGTCTTCATGTCAAGAATGGCATGGATCTTCTCCAGGTTGGCCTCGATGCCCCTCTGACTAACCAGATATCCCAGAAACTTTCCTGCACCGAGGCCGAAAGTGCATTTGGCCGGATTGAGTCTCAGTGGACGATGTCGAACAGTCTGAAAGCATTCCTCCAGATCGTCCAAATGCTTCTGAACATGCATGCTCTTCACGATCATGTCGTCCACATAAACCTCCATGTTCCTCCCTAGCTGTCTGTCGAAGATAAAGTTCATCATTCTCTGGTAGGTGGCTCCAGCATTTATAAGGCCAAAAGTCATCTTCTTGTAGGCGTACACTGAACGGTGTGTAATGAACGTTGTCTTTGGAATGTCCTCTTTGCACATGGATATTTGATGATAACCTGAAAAAGCATCCATAAAGCTTAGTAATGCATACCTCGAAGTGACATCGATGAGCTGATCGATATGGGGAAGAGGATAAAAGTCCTTCGAACAAGATTTATTGAGATCGGTGTAGTCGATGCAAACTCGCCATTTTCCATTCTGTTTCTGCACCAACACCACATTCGGCATCCACTCTGGGTAATCAATTTCATAGATGAAGTCAGCAGCTAACAGCTTTGCAATCTCTTCATCGATGATCCTCTGTCGTTCTGGCGTGAAGATCCGTCTTTTCTGCCGAACTGGCTTCTTCGAGGGGCCTACATCCAGTCTATGCTCAGCTATCTTTCTGCTAACTCCTGGCATATCCTGTGGTTCCCACGCAAAAATATCCGCATAGCATCGTAGGAGTTCCATAAGGTTTGTCTGAAGAGGCTCTGGTAGACCCGAACCGATCTTCACTGTTTTGTCCGGTTTTCCAACGATCAATTCGATCTCCTCCGTCCCCCCTGCAGGAATTACCGAGGGTTCCGAGCTGCTCTCCGTGAAGGGTTCGATCTCAATTGCCATTGTCTGTTTCTGTTTACTGACCCCCACTTTGGACGAAATAACAACATTCCGATAACATCGTCGAGCCAGATCTAAGTCCCCCGCCACCTTTCCTACTCCATGCGCTGTGGGGAATTTGATTTTGAAATGAGGGATGGAGGTCACAGCTTGGAGAGCTGTCAATGTAGGCCTTCCCAGTATGGCGTTATAAGCTGAATCTACATGCACAACATAGAATTTACACATTATTTGTACCTGCTGCGGCGTTGTGCCAAAGATAACTGGGAGTTCAATGGTGCCTGCAACTTTGACTGGATCGTTGCTGAAATCGTATAAAGTAGCCTCCTGCCCGACCTCCATTTTTTGCCCGTCAAGCTGTATCCTCTGATAGGCATGGGCATACAGAATATCCACCGAAGACCCGTTGTCTATCATCATGCGTTTCACATCCACCGAACCAACTTGTGCCGTGATCACTAATGCCTCTTCATGTGGCTCGATGGGCTCCGAAGGATAATCTGCGTCCGTAAATGATATGACGGTTCCTGGGAATGGTCTGTCGATTTTCATGGGAGCATCCGTCATAGACATAACCGAATCCAAGTAAGCCCTTCTCTTCTTCCCTGAAATCTTTCCCACAGATCCTCCGCTTATTACATCAATAACGTGCCTTGGCGGCGGTACCGGAGCATTTTAGATGGGTGGAATCATTTGAACCGTTTAAATAGTACGGTTGGTATTCTGCTGATCATGTTGTCCTTTCTCGGCCACATACTGAACCAGCAAGCCGCTTTGTATCTTCTTCTCCACGAAATCCTTTAAATTGTAACATTCATTAGTGTCATGGCCTGCGGCTTGATGATAGCCACAATATTTACGAGAGTTGCCTTGTCCTATCCTATAATTATCACGAGGTGGTTCAAAAAAAGGCTGATTTCTGATCTGATCCAAAATCACCAACCTGTCTGTGTTCAGTTTGGTGTAGACCTTATTCACCTTCGGGGCGAAAACTGGTGGACGGCTGCTTCCTTGCCGCCAGGAGTTATTGTACTTCTTTGAGCTGCCCTCTGGCTGATCATTATACCCCCCCCCCCCGTTCTCCTCTGATCACCTTCAGCCTTGGGAACTTCTATCTCCTTTAACTGGTCCGAAGAGGGACGCTTCAGGCAGTTCATAGCCTCTTCTACAACAATATAACCTTCTGCTTTGTCGAAGGCTTCTGCCAGGCTTTTCGGGTGGTGGAACATCAACTTCTTCACTAACTTCTCGGACTTTACCAGATCCAGTCCGTTCTGGAATAAACCTACAGCCTGGAGATCATTAAGGTCGGACACCTGACCAACCGCTTCTCTGAACCTCTTTACATATTGGCCTAAAGATTCGCTGGTGAACTACCGGATCTGTGCCAGAGAACCCGTGGGCTTTCCCCTTCTTCGGTTGCTCCCAAAATGGGCATGGAACTTATCACAAAGCTCGGTCCAAGAGGATATCGAATCTGATGGCAAAGCCCCCATCCACTGTCTCACATATTTTCTTAGTGTCGTGACAAAAGTATGACACTTGGCTGCATCAGTGAAGTCATAATAGTCCATCAGCCGGTCGAACGCCTGACTATGATCATAAGGGTCTCTGGACCCATCGTAACTCTCCATTCGAGGCAATTTTTTGGTGATATCTACCTTCTCCTTGAGAATATCTGAGGAAAAAGGGGATGTCTTCTTTCCCAGAGTGTCCTTCACCTGCTGGACCTCAGCCAGTTGCTTTCGGAGCTCTTTCAACTCCTTCACCAGAAAATCAACACCTTCGGGTTGCGAGGAGACCTCTTTCTAATGAACGACGTTCTGCTTTTGTGTGGATTGACCTCCTCCTGCCAATCCCATGGCCCTTGAGGGGCTTCTTAATCTACTTCGACGTACAAATCTATCCTCATGATGAGAACAGTCGTGCTGATACTCTCTTCTTCTGGTTTCTGGCACGGCCTCCCTCGACCTGTTTCTCTGTCTGTCGTCGTCTCGATGCTGAGAACCAACGACCATCAGTGCATTCTTCGAGGCCATGGGAGTTCTGCTCCTTGATCTCCTCATATCGTGAGAACGATCCCTAGACACATGTGCAGAATGCTCTGGCTCCTTTCCTTTTCGCCGTGACATCTCTTTATGCTTACTCCGCCTTTCGGACTGAACATGGCTAGATGCTTCGTCCCTTAATTCCGCCACCCGAAGCATCTGTTCGGCTATATCTTCTATTTGTTTCAACAGAACCTCCAAGGCTTTATCTGCTTCGTCTGCCATCTTCACCAACTTGGCAGCTCTATCCTCCTGACCACTTCGACGATGAGTCTTGGTCGGTGAGCCTTCCTCCCGCCCTCGACCATGATCACGCTCCTTATCCGTATTGAAAACCAACCTTCGTCTGGCCCCACCATGGATCTTCGGACGGAGATCTCCTGAATTATGCTTGGAGGCCGTGCTCTCGTGAGCACTTTTAGAAGGACCCAGACGATCCTTTACCGAAACACGAGGCAGGGACGAGCTAACAGCCATCGCCTACCCTTCTGGCGTACCATCTCTACTCCTCACCATCTTCCGAAGTAGGTTAAACGATTATGATTGAAAATTTCAATGACACTAGAACTCAGCCCTCCTTCCAGCGCCAATGTTAACGCCAAGATCTTCTGCCACGTCACAATCATGTAAGACGCCCTGATCCTGCACAGTAAACACAAAAAACACCACAAGCTTAACAACCGGACCGCCGGGGGATAGCTCAGGCGTGAGAGTGAGTAAACGTGTTCACAAGGTTAACAATGGAGGATGTAATGTCTAGTGTATTGAGAGAGATAATAATTCAGTTGTGTGTGTGAATATGAATGAGAATGTGAGTATATACCTGTTTGTGAAGACTTGGTTGATAAGTTACACTTTCTTGTCTGGTTTACAGTGCCACCCACTACCTCTGACACAGCCCCCGTGATCTGATGGATCCTGTCGTCTACCTGTAGTCTACTCACTATCTTTAGCCACTGTTTACATCGCCGGCCGGCTATAATCTCATCCACATTAATGCATGGCAGGTGCCTTAGTCAACTGTCATGCTTTTTCATCATTACAAGTCAAAGTAATAGATATTAAATGATCCAATGGGTTAATCCAACGAACCGACCCGGTCTTACAGGGTTAAATAGAAATAATATGATGACTAGGCCCAGTGACTTTCAAGGTTCAATAATGAAGGCCCAATGGATTAATTTAACAAGTAGGCCCAACTTACTTGGCCCAAAGAGTGGAAATATCATGACCCAACAGAAAGTAACCTGTGTTGAAACGCATAGGGTATGAGCAAGTTGTGTCTTTCCAGATCTGAATTGCAAGTTGATAAAAGTATAGATTAGATCAGAAAGTTGATTAAAAAGCAATATCTCTCCAAATTGTTTTACAATATTTTAACATATGATGAACGATAATATGGTTCTCACCTGAATTCTCCAAAAGCTTCTGTAATCGAGTTAGTTTCTATCCCGACTTACGATCATCCATGGTCTTAACCATTCTTTTTGGATTGGCAAAATGGGAATATTTGTTGCAATATAGCTGCATGGTTTTCTTTTAAACTACTTGCATTTGCAAACATAATATAAGGATAAATGCAGAACAAATTAGAGATTCATCAAAATGATTAACTTAATAGATGATAAAATAAAATTCCTGACAAACAAACATATACGCCAATTCTAAACTTTTACCTGTGCAGCAACAGATCTTTTCCCCATCCAGATGACATATTGACAATGACCCCTTGTTTATCTTCCCCATCCAGATGACATATAACTTTTGATGTATTTATATATAAGGTATTGATATGATGTCTGAAAATTGCAGAGTGCCTATAATTTGTTTCAATTTTCTCTTCTATTTTCTACTTTGTCCTATATACCTCTCGTACAATTAGTCTCCTCTATCCTTTCCCTCTTTTCAATAGCAAGACTATATAAGCTGGAAACTGAGTTTTAATATGAGAAGTTAAAGTCGGAAAGGTATGTTATTTTTTATTTAAGTTTCTACTATATTTTAATAATAATTTGTCACACACGCATTGTGTAGTGTGCATCAGCAGGTAGTATTTTATTGTCTATATATTGATGTAGAGGATGTGTTGAAATTCATAGTCTAACGTTGAATAAATTAGATTTATAGTTCGTTCTATATTGGATAAATTAGATTTATTGTAAATAACTATTGATGAACATCAATCTAATTATCAATGATTTTAAATGATCTAACATCAACGATTAATAAAGTTTCAATAATTTTTTAAATTTTATTAATTATTCCTTTTTCTCTCTTCTAGCTTTGAAATTCTAAACACCCTCTAGCACAAATATTTCAATGGACATTCTAATTCAAAAACTTGAAAGAAAAATTATATATATATATATATATATACACACGTTCCGGATCTTAAGCTTAATTACGTCTTATCTAACGTATCTTGCATACCCCTTTTAGCGACGGATCGGACGGCTATTTGATCCGTCATTATAGGTTCGTCGTCGCTAAAAGTTAAAACGACGGTTCTATATATAGCGACGGACCGAATCATCGCCCGGTCAATCGCTAAAGGGGGTATGCAAGGTATGTTAGACAAGGCATAAACTTAAGATCCGGACCGTATATATATATTGTGAATATTTATGTTAATTTTTTTTGTCAATTATGTGGATAAATATTAATTATATTTTTTTTGGAAGATTTATCACAATACATAAGATAACTCAATTTGATATTAGGTGAACGTACAGATTTGTAGTTCTTAATGAAGTGAGAAATTAAATAAAATAGCAACAAAAGTAAATGTAAGAAATTTAGTTTATAAAATAGTCATCAACTCACGTTGTTTACAAAGGACACCGCCTAACCAAGTAAACTTAAACTTTCCTTGCATACAATTCTTTAATGGAGTATGAACTTTGAATTTTCAAAGACAAAAATTAATGCCTTGGGATAATGAATTATTGAATTTTATTGGAGTACTTAATACAGAATAAATTAACTAATACTACGTATATAGCATTGGCTGACTTCATATATGTAGTATGCCGCTCACCTCTCTAAAGTTTCACTATGACAAGTTATAATCTCATTGAAGTCCTTTTGATTATTTTTCAGGACATGCATGCATGAGAAAGAACAATATGTAAGTCATTTCATATTTGTTCGGGAGCGTTTTACCGACCTCCATCTGGGCCGAAGGCTTTTTGGCAGAAGGGCTTGATAGACCGATAGGATGAAGCCCATGAAGGTATTATAGGTGTTCGGATCGGCATATGAGTCCTTCGGTGTCGGGGCCGAACCCATTCTGGTGATGATGAGGGGTCGGGCCTTCGAGTCCTTTGGGCCGAAGCCCATACCAGATAATAGGATCGTTTGGGCCTGCACAGTGGGCTCTCCTGCGTGCAGAGTCTGGGGGCCTATTCATACACGGTAACTCCAAAGGTAGTGGTGGGATTGGATTCTACTTGCACCTTTTAAGGAGATTGTGTTGGACCCAAGTTATGGTAACTACCATGCACTAGGAGTCCTAATCCGACTGGGAGAAGGATTCTAAGGTGGTGAGCTCTATAAATACAAGGCCTAGGTTAACACTATAAGGTAATACCTACTTTTGAGCACTAAACACTTTGCCTCCATTGTTTACCCTTGTAACGGCATGTACTCATTCTCACACCGGAGCTATCCCCCGGCGGCACAAGCCGTCAAGCTTCTGTCTGATCTGTTACTGTGCAGGTTCTAGCGCATGGATTCTGTGATTGGACGCGCCGGCGAAACTTGGCGTTAACAATATTATTTTTTCTCCTGCTTGGTTTTGATAAAGTCTTGACTTATTTATTATTATGATGATCCCAGGTGGACTGTAGTCCGGGTGAAGTTCTCTCTCTCTCCATTGCCAAACCCAACTTTCCCAAAATCTTTGTCCAAATTTCCTTTGGTTTCGGCAACGAGGATGATTATAGCTGACCCATAAACATTAACATAAGATTCAGCTCATTGAACCATCATAGCAAAGGTAAGTTCTAATTCTTGACTTTAGAAGCAATAATGGACTGTTTTATACGAAATCGAGACTTTATTTGCTGATGAACTCTGTCCGCAAAAGTAATATATATATGCACATATCATGTTCGATAAATTATTTTTTATAGATTCTTAAGCTCAAATCGAGCAATTAAGCTGAGATAGAAAACAAGAACTCTTAACATATGTTATAGTAATTAAATGAAGTGATTTTTATAAGTTTAAATAGGGTAAAATTGTGTTTTGAAACAAAAGTCATTTTCATGTTCAGTTTAAAAATTGTCTCAAAAGCAGTTTGAGGACTTTGATAGACTGGTCTATAATGTCTAAAAATGGATAAGTTATATTTTTAAAAATACCTTCTCATGCCCTCTACAACATATCAAAATTTCGTTTCAATCGGATGTGTGGTTTGTAATCTAAAAAGTGGCAAAACTAGCAATTTGATCATGGTATGGGCTGGGCAGTAGTCGCAGTTGTGTGCTGCAGCAGCTGGACTGTATATAGTTGATACTTGATGGGACAATTTCTTGTATATATGGTTGGTACTTGATAGCTCACCAAAAAAATTCATGGCTCCGAGCTTGGATGATCCTATGATTAGAAAAAATAAAAAGCAAATTCATATAACTCAAATGCACTGCATGTGCAATTGCAATTACGTTACTTGATGGCTCTTTATTTGTTGTTCACATTTTTATCAATCATTTACTTATTCTAATAGTATAAATAATGTTTTATAGTATGAATTAATTGAAATATTTTAATTTTTTTACTCATAAATTTATATTTAGATTTAATTGGTTGATATTTTTATTATATTTATATCATCTCATAAAATATATATGAGAATTGGTAAGTAGGTTCTCTGTGAAACCCCAGATTTTGTGAATAAATAATTAATTTTCTCGAAATAGTTTTTTAATATTATGGTGTGAATTTGATATAATGTTATAGTTATGGGTAATATTTATAAATTTTGCAAAGTACGCAAGTTGTTATAAAATATTCGTTTGGTCGGGGAATATTCTTTTTGTCGGGGAATATTCGTACGACGGCAAAATTATTGGTGGACCCCACAACAGAATTATTGTCGGATTGAGAAAACGACAAAAATATTTTATTAAAAATAACGGCGGAAGTTTTACCGTTGATACTGTTGAACTACTGGGTAGTAAAAGTACAGTAATACGCGTTGTTGCATAGTAGCACACGGTATTGATTACTGATATTTATGTGAGAAGTCACTCAGTTTGATTCAATTATTGTTGATTAATAATATGAATTATTATAGCGATAATGACGTTTTGTTTTATTCGTATTATTAACGTAATAAAACGGAAACATCTTTTTATATAAAACAGAATACTTTATTAAAGTTATTTTATAAATAGAATATATTATATTTTATTATGCATAGTGTTGCATAGTGTTTGCATAGTAAAAATCTTTTTATATAAATAGAATATATTATATTTTATTTAAAAGATTTTTCTTTAAATATGGACCGTCAGATTAAAGTAAATCAATCTGGACCGTTCATGGATTAGTTACTATGCATTCCATTTTCCTATAAATAGAAGCTCATTCCTTCATTATTTTCTTACTAATTCACTGAACTCTAGAGAGAGAAACTATAGAGAGATAGAAGAAAAGCTTTCTGTTGCTTAACTTTTCTTTTCCCATATCCAGTTTCTGTTACGGTAAGGGGTGTTATTCTTTCTTATCCATGAAGAGAACTATTGTTATTCCATTTCTTATTATTCTGTTGGAATAACCTGTATACGCGGTCTACCCTATACTTGGTGACATTCTTCTATCATTCTGTTGGAACATCCTGTCTGTGTGTTTTACACCGGACCTGGTTCCGTCGTTATTATTATTCCGTTGGAACATCTTGTCTGTGTGTTTTACACCGGACCTGGTTCCGTCTTTATTATTCTGTCGGAATATCCTGTCTGTGCTATACGCCGGACCTGGTTCCATCATTTATTATTCCGCATTTATTATTCTGTTGGAACATCCTGTCGGTGTGAATTTCACCTGACCTGGTTCCATTATTATTATTCTGTTGGAATAACCTGTCTGTGCGGTCTATCGCATGCATGGTGATTTCTTTTGTTATTCCATTCTTTATTATACTCAGTTGGATAAAACTTTGACTTCTATACTCCATGAAATTAGTAGAATATCATTGATATTTGCGCTTCATCCAGTATCCTTTCATGGAAATATTCTTCTGATTATTCTTGAATTTTACACCACAAAACAGTATCGTGTTGACAATTTGGACGTTAATAATTCCTGGATAAAATAATTCTTGAACTTGTTTTATTGAATTCTTATATCATTGTCATCATCCTCTTATTTATACTTTTGAAAGTCATCTGTGGCCTGTAGAGCATGGATGGACTTGGTATGATTATGACCAGGGATTATTCGGTGTAATCATGACCGTAATGTTACAAATGATGTGGTAAAAGTCTCATTTGCCGTAGTGCATTGATGGACAGTTGTTGGCATGATCATGACCATTGATGAATACACAAATATCCTTGGCCCATAGTGCATGGAATTTGTGGTCGTGACCCTAATGAGTATCCTTGGCCGTAGTGCAGGGATGATGTGGATTATTTATTAAGCTGAGTCTCAGCGATAAAAGTGATTAAAAACTTTTTAAATCATAAAAGATAGTAGATTCAATTCTCTCTACTTGACTCTTTTAATGGATTGCTTGATCCGCTGCAGTTAAACTTGATGTCTATTATATTTTATCAGTTTAACATTGTTGGAGACTAATGATAATTTATTCTGCATTATCTTAGTCATAATATTTCTTACTGGGCTAGTTGAGTTCACCTTTTCTTTCACTGTTCTCTTCAGGAAATAAGAACATAGCAGGGACTAGTCGGGGAATGGAGTGACGATCCAGAGGATAGCATTAGTAGTCCTCACTATTCTGAGAAATAGTGTATTAATAATTGTAATGAGGACTCCTTTTGAGTTTGTATGATCTCTAGTAGACAATTATTGTATTCAAACTCACAGTTATGTTTTGTCGTATTGTACACGACAGTTGTATTAGTAAGTTGTATTTGGATTTATGTTCCATGTATCTGGCGACCCAAGATGGGTGACGTATACCTAATTTTGGGGGCGTCACAGTTGGTATCAGAGCTTAGGGATATGATCCCTGGCTAAGATGTGAGACTAGAACTAGGAGGGGAGAGACGGGGAATTCCTTCGCTAGTATGACCTACTTAAATTTATTTTGTATTTAAATTAGTTGGTCAAAGTTTAGAGATATTATGTTACATGTCAATTAATCTTTGTTTTGTGGCAGTGTTTGAAAATGGCATCCGAGAATGTTGAGATTATCAATGGAGCACAGGAGACCGTTGAGTCTCCACAGATCAATAATCAGGATAATGTGCAACTAGAGGACAATACTCCTCATGAAAATAATAACACCGATGAAATGGTGAATGATGGGATGGTCAGAGACTTTATGCAATTCATGCAACAACAGGCTAAGGCTGCTCCTGTCCAAAATGCAGGTAGAAATACTGATAACTCTCGGACGGTCACCGCTAAGCAGTTTAAGGAGCAATTCATGCAACAACGGGAGAAGGCGGCTCCTGTTCATAATGCAGGAGAAAACAATGGCAACCCATGGTTGGTCACCGCTAAGCAATTCAAGGAGCTGGGACCACCAGAGTTTTTGGGAAAGCCAGAACCACTTAAGGCGGAGACGTGGTTAAAGCAGATCACCAAGATATTTGATGTCTTGGGATGCTCAGAGGAGCAAAAGGTTCCATTCGCCACCTTTATGTTGCGTGAAGAAGGAGATCATTGGTGGGAATCTGTAAAACGTACCCAGACTGACGCACTCAAGATGTCTTGGGAGAAGTTCCAAGAGCTGTTCAACGACAAGTACTTTCCCGAAAGTATTCGTCACATGAAGGAGGTAGAGTTTATCAAGCTGGAGCAAAATAATATGACCGTGTTGCAGTACGAGGCTAAGTTTGCGGAGTTGTCCCGGTTTGCATCCCATTTGGTCGATAATGAGGAGCGAATGGCGCGAATGTTTTTGCGAGGTTTGAAACCCGATATACGTCAATACCTCATTTCTCACAAACTTTGTTTATATTCAGATATTGTGAATAGGGCTCAGTTAGTGGAGCGCGATAATGAGTTATCACAACCAAAAGGTAATGACCAGCAACACGATAATAATCATACCGGTGGCAACGGCCATCGGAACAATGATAACCATCGCGGGGGAAATTATCATACCAAGAATGGTAACCACTTCGGTGGTAATCGTGGCCAAGATAATAGAAATGGACATTTCAAGAAGAGAAGGTTCAATAATGATGGAAAGACAGCAACGCCAGCACCCGTTTCAAAGGAAGAAGAACGACCACCGGTCGTATGTTTCAAATGCGGACAGGAGGGACACATCCGTCCAAACTGTACGCAGCAATCCAAAGCGTGTTTTAATTGCGGAAGAGAGGGTCACCTAGCTCAATTTTGTCGTATGGTGAAGTCAAGTCCAGCTGGGATAGTGATACCAAAGGATGTCCCGGACAAGCCAAAGTCGGTAGGTTAAGAGAGAGCGTTTTTTTTTCGTGATGGGGAACCTGAATAAAATTATCACGGGTAAGTTAATCATAAGCTCTTACGAAGTCTATACCGTGTTAGATACCGGTTCTACTCACTCTTTTATTTCACCTAGTTGTGTTCAATGTTTGTACTTAACTCCGGAGAAGTTAAACTTTGATTTATCTATTGAAACTCCATTGGGAGAAACCTTCGTTACCTCCACTATTTATAAATCTTATTTGATTCAAATCGACACTTTCACGTTACGTGTTGATCTTGTCTCTTTGAAAATACTTGCCTTTGATGCGATTTTAGGAAACGATTGGTTAACTACTCATCATGTTTTTCGTAAGGTTGTTAGCTTTCATATTCCTAACCAACCTATTGTGCGAATTCAAGCAACCAAACCACTAAATTCAATCATTGCCATATCAAGCCATAAGTAAAGAGCCCTGATCCTTTTGTTGACTTGTGTGGAATGCATCGAAGCCAGACTTTCTGTAGGCAACATCGTGAATGACGATAACAAGTTGATAGGTATCATTGTGAGGTGCTATCTAGGTTAAGGGATAGAAGTCACAGTTGGTATCAATGTGACGTACTATCCAAGTCTTGGATGTGAGTAACAGTTTTGAATGATATTTTTATCATTAATAAATCTCTTGACGTATTCCTGAAGACTTCTTAGCTTACCCCAGAGCGTGAAATCGAATTTGGTATTGACACTAGTACAAAACCCATTTCTTAAACCCTCAAATTTTTCTTCACCTAAAACGAACGTATAACGTGCCAAAGATGTTGGCTCGAGCTGTTGAAGATTACGATCGTACCATGCAATATTATCGTGGGAAAGCGAACATGGTAGCTGACGTGTGAGTAGAAGATCGTATGCGTTTACAAGTTCGAATATACGAACTCACGTGAAGATAACGAATATACAAGTAGAATCGACTTTAAGCGACAAAGTAAAAGCCGCTCAAGCTACACACTCAGAGCTGAAGAATGTGATGAATTAAGAAGGTTCAAGAGGGCGTTATTTTAGAAGCAAGAATTGACGAATAGAGGAAGTCTAAGCGCTTGATTTTATTGGCCCATTTGAAATCCTTGATTGAGTAGGAACTGTGACTTATAGACTCGTTTTACCGCCAAATATATTGCGTGTTCATAACGTTTTTTTTCGTATCGATGTTACGTAAATATGTGGACGACCCGAACCACATTATTAATTTGGAACCGGATGAGATAGCGGATGATTTAACGTTTAAAGAGATACGTGTTACAATCTTGGATAAGAAGAATCGTATTCAACACTCAAAGGTTATATCTCAAGAGTTAGAATTGAAAGTGAAGTCAAGGTATTCTCACCTGTTCGGCATATCAGGTACGTACGTAAATTTCGAGGGCGAAATTCTATAAGGAGGGGAGATTGTGAAACCCCAGATTTTGTGAATAAATAATTAATTTTCTCGAAATAATTTTTTAATATTATGGTGTGAATTTGATATAATGTTATAGTTATGGGTAATATTTATAAATTTTGCAAAGTACGCAAGTTGTTATAAAATATTCGTTTGGTCGGGGAATATTCTTTTTGTCGGGGAATATTCGTACGACGGCAAAATTATTGGTGGACCCCACAACAGAATTATTGTCGGATTGAGAAAACGACAAAAATATTTTATTAAAAATAACGGCGGAAGTTTTACCGTTGATACTGTTGAACTACTGGGTAGTAAAAGTACAGTAATACGCGTTGTTGCATAGTAGCACACGGTATTGATTACTGATATTTATGTGAGAAGTCACTCAGTTTGATTCAATTATTGTTGATTAATAATATGAATTATTATAGCGATAATGACGTTTTGTTTTATTCGTATTATTAACGTAATAAAACGGAAACATCTTTTTATATAAAACAGAATACTTTATTAAAGTTATTTTATAAATAGAATATATTATATTATGCATAGTGTTGCATAGTGTTTGCATAGTAAAAATCTTTTTATATAAATAGAATATATTATATTTTATTTAAAAGATTTTTCTTTAAATATGGACCGTCAGATTAAAGTAAATCAATCTGGACCGTTCATGGATTAGTTACTATGCATTCCATTTTCCTATAAATAGAAGCTCATTCCTTCATTATTTTCTTACTAATTCACTGAACTCTAGAGAGAGAAACTATAGAGAGATAGAAGAAAAGCTTTCTGCTGCTTAACTTTTCTTTTCCCATATCCAGTTTCTGTTACGGTAAGGGGTGTTATTCTTTCTTATTCATGAAGAGAACTATTGTTATTCCATTTCTTATTATTCTGTTGGAATAACCTGTATACGCGGTCTACCCTATACTTGGTGACATTCTTCTATCATTCTGTTGGAACATCCTGTCTGTGTGTTTTACACCGGACCTGGTTCCGTCTTTATTATTATTCCGTTGGAACATCTTGTCTGTGTGTTTTACACCGGACCTGGTTCCGTCTTTATTATTCTGTCGGAATATCCTGTCTGTGCTATACGCCGGACCTGGTTCCATCATTTATTATTCCGCATTTATTATTCTGTTGGAACATCCTGTCGGTGTGAATTTCACCTGACCTGGTTCCATTATTATTATTCTGTTGGAATAACCTGTCTGTGCGGTCTATCGCATGCATGGTGATTTCTTTTGTTATTCCATTCTTTATTATACTCAGTTGGATAAAACTTTGACTTCTATACTCCATGAAATTAGTAGAATATCCTTGATATTTGCGCTTCATCCAGTATCCTTTCATGGAAATATTCTTCTGATTATTCTTGAATTTTACACCACAAAACAGTATCGTGTTGACAATTTGGACGTTAATAATTCCTGGATAAAATAATTCTTGAACTTGTTTTATTGAATTCTTATATCATTGTCATCATCCTCTTATTTATACTTTTGAAAGTCATCTGTGGCCTGTAGAGCATGGATGGACTTGGTATGATTATGACCAGGGATTATTCGGTGTAATCATGACCGTAATGTTACAAATGATGTGGTAAAAGTCTCATTTGCCGTAGTGCATTGATGGACAGTTGTTGGCATGATCATGACCATTGATGAATACACAAATATCCTTGGCCCATAGTGCATGGAATTTGTGGTCGTGACCCTAATGAGTATCCTTGGCCGTAGTGCAGGGATGATGTGGATTATTTATTAAGCTGAGTCTCAGCGATAAAAGTGATTAAAAACTTTTTAAATCATAAAAGATAGTAGATTCAATTCTCTCTACTTGACTCTTTTAATGGATTGCTTGATCCGCTGCAGTTAAACTTGATGTCTATTATATTTTATCAGTTTAACATTGTTGGAGACTAATGATAATTTATTCTGCATTATCTTAGTCATAATATTTCTTACTGGGCTAGTTGAGTTCACCCTTTCTTTCACTGTTCTCTTCAGGAAATGAGAACATAGCAGGGACTAGTCGGGGAATGGAGTGACGATCCAGAGGATAGCATTAGTAGTCCTCACTATTCTGAGAAATAGTGTATTAATAATTGTAATGAGGACTCCTTTTGAGTTTGTATGATCTCTAGTAGACAATTATTGTATTCAAACTCACAGTTATGTTTTGTCGTATTGTACACGACAGTTGTATTAGTAAGTTGTATTTGGATTTATGTACCATGTATCTGGCGACCCAAGATGGGTGACGTATACCTAATTTTGGGGGCGTCACATTCTCTCTCTTCGTACGTAGGCTTATATAATACTATTATTAATTTGTATACAATTTAATGTATATATAATAAATTGATAATTTCCTCTCTTTGTAGACAGTTAATTGTTTTCGATCCTTTCTTTATAGAAAACCTAAAAGATATTATGCATTCATTTAGAATCCTCTTTTAAATATTATTGTTCTTCCTTTTTTTATTTATAATGTATTTATTTTTTTATTGGTGATCCAAGGTGTTTTATTAAACACTAAAAATGAATATAAAACTATTTTATAAATAATTTTAAATTGATATGAAATTAATTATTTTTAATACAAATAAATATAACAATTATAAACTAGTATTACTAATTAGTATTTTTGATCTTTTATGTACGACGTCAGGACTCAGGTGCCTCAATCCAGCCCGTTTTGTAGTGATATCAGGGTTTGGTGGTACTTAGACCAGCAATCCAATAAATAAACAAGTGACGGTACAATGTACATGGACATATATAAACAACAAGGATCAATTACTATTTCTTTTCAGTTCATAATAAATTTTATGCTAGTTCAATTCAATTCCATTCCATTTGTTTGAACCATGTGATATATAAACATTTGTTTGAACAATAAATAAATAGTGTATATAGAGTTTGATTCAAATTTCGTCCATCATTAATTCTAATACATGTAGAAAAAAATTGAGGAAGCAAGTAGTAATAAAGGTATCATTCAATCTTAGACATGAAGTATAAATTGATATATTTCCATCAACAAAAGGTCAATTGCTTGTCCTCCACTCTATATACATATATATATGAAAAAATATATATACAGAGTTGTGTAGTACACAGTCGTCTATGACAACGATTTTTTTGGGTTATAGAGACGGTTATAGTCTAAAAAAACCGTCGTCATAGACGATTGTATACTACACAACTCTGTATATATATTTTTTCATATATATATATAGGCCGAATCAGGTCCAAACTCCCGTACCGGACCAAAATTCGGACCTTTTTATTTTTTTTGTTTTTTTTAAAACAACTAAATTTTTTTTAATATTTTATGGAACTTGAATTTTTATATAATACAGTGTTTTGGATGTGATTTGGATACGTATAACAAAAAATGTCTATACAGTGTGCAGAGTGTACATACATTTTTTTGGATAGGAATTCAAATCACGCCCAAAACATTGTATTATGGAAAATTTTCAATTTCATAAAATATTAAAAAAAATAGTTGTTTTAAAAAAAACAAAAAAATTAAAAAAAATAGGGTCCGAATTTGATCAAGTCCGTGAGTCCGGACTTAATCCGTGGTATATATATATATATACTCATGTCCAACTTATGTCCAACTTATTTATATTCTATAGTTAAGCTTACTTATCACATCTCACATATTCTCCTTTCTTACAACTTTACAATTGAATCAAGAATGGCATGACATGGTTCCTTTACTTGAGCTCTTTTTGGCTGTGATCTTTAGTTGCTTGGGAAAGGTCTTTCATGCCTTTTGTACGGATCTGGTTAGCATGAAGTTTATATTTTGATAATTTGGTCAATTGACCAATAGAATACTGACATATATAGAGTCTCGCCTGTGTGTCAGTATTCTATTGGTCAATTGACCAACTTACCCAAAAATAAACTTCATGCTAACCACTTCCCCTTTGTACCAAAGACAAATAAATAGTAGGTGAGACCATGAGACCACGAGGGAGAAGCAGCACGTGAATTAAGA
The DNA here is from genome assembly GCA_020205505.1 of Panax japonicus. Taxonomy (NCBI): domain Eukaryota; kingdom Viridiplantae; phylum Streptophyta; class Magnoliopsida; order Apiales; family Araliaceae; genus Panax; species Panax japonicus. The sequence goes on from CM035091.1 coordinate 31,120,979, forward strand.
CTATTGAAAAAACACACACGCATACATGAGAAGGGAAAATATATATACACAGTTGTGTATTATACAGTCAGCTATGACGACAATTTTGAGCTATAGCAACGGGTGAATAGCCCAAAAAACTCGTCATCATAGCACTACTGTACATATAACCCATATGAGAAATAATTTATAGCACGTACTTATTACAGATCATTATAAGGTATACACCATCTCTATCATCTATTTTTTAAACATTAACGGGCGACATTAAAAAGTCAAAGCAGTCATCCACTATTAATAGGTTCGGACGGTTAAAAAACGCAATTCATCTGCTATTAATAGTAGCAGACGTTAATCATCTTCCACGCGAGAAATGATTTTTCTTTATTAACTAGAGTTTAGAGATTATTAACTAGGATTTAGAGTTTATAAACTAAGGTTAAGAGTTTATTAACTAGGATTTAGGCTTTATTAATCTGAATTTATTTATTAACTAGGGTTTATTAACTAACCTTGGGTTAATAAACTTTAAACCCCAATTTTTAAACCGCCGCCGAGTTAATAAACCCTAAACCTAATAACCCATAACCCATATATAATCCGAGTCAAATTGTTAAATTTATTTATTGTAAAAACATTGAAATACCAAAGACACTCATAACCCATCTTTTATGTTAAAGAGAGAAAAGTCAGTCGGTCTGTGTTCTTGTCGCTCCTTTAGAGCATTCACGACAGTTTTTTTTATCTTTATCCCTATTCTGCAGTGTTATTGGGTCATTTTGCAAAATAGATATTCAATTTTTTCCACTATGTATCCAACATGTTCCCTATATTGATTCCTTAAATACTGAAAGTTAAAAGTTAAAATTTCCAATAGTCAGAACATCAAATTAATAATAATCTTATAATTTATAACAGAGAGAGTATAATTTATCAATTATATTTCACTGTAAAATAATACCTCCAGATTTAATTTCATTGGGCTCTAAAGCACGTGCTAAACCTTTGCAAGCTCTGTTCACCCAAAATTATATATCAATTTAATTAGAATTAATTTTATTCCATATGAAATTTAAAAAAAACGTAACATAAAGATTGGTATAGTTTTAAAACGATGAGCATTTAGGCTGAATGCACCCTTAAAATGGTTTGAAAAAATAATATTTAATGTAGTATTGATTAACGTATAAGTTTACAATTTCAACCCTTGAACAATCATTAGTTTAGGTGAGATCCTAATAAACTAGTAGTAGTAATATTTGGATGTAGTAACAATGTGTTGTCTACCACTACTACTATTCACCACAAAACAAAACGCGTCCAAATCCCGTCATTGCCCTGTCCCCACTATGTTTTTTCAACCCAATGAAATCACTACATATATATATATACTAACTGGGTCCCGTGCCTTCGGCACTGTATGAACAATATAATTTATCTCAAATTTTGAACGACCAAAATAATTTATTGAGTGAGCGGGAAATTTAAAGTCATTTGTATTTTATTAAATTATTATTAGATTATTAGATAGATAGATGTATTTTATTAGATAGATGTATGAACGGTGGGATTTATCTCAAACTTTGGACGGCCCAGATGATTTATTGAGTGAGCGGGAAATTCAAAATCATTTGTATTTTATTAGATAAATATATATACGAGAAGTTTCAAGAGCATAATTCTTAAATAACATAATGCCTTAAATAGTATAATTTTATCAAAACGACGTAGTTTTGTAAATACACGGTGGCATTTTTGTAAATACCATGCCACCGCGTATTTACAAAAATACCACCGCGTCCCTCCAAAACTACGTCGTTTTGATAAAATTATGCTATTTAAGGCATTATGCTATTTAAGAATTATGCTCTTGAAGCTTTCCGTATATATATATATATATATATATATATATATATATATATATATATAGGGGAGCGATCCATAGCATCTATATGTTATGGGATAAAAAATGGCATATAGACCTTAATCCGTCCGTTTTATTGATGAAAGGCTGCGATTTGAAGTTCTAATTACCCGTCCGCTAGTATTACTAGCGGATGTAATTAGTAAAAATTTCGGACCAGTCCGCTAGTAATACTAGCGGATAGAACAAAGAAGATAATGATAAGGCTAAATCCAGAAACAGAGCATCCATGGAAGCCTTCATAGCCAAGCTTTTTGCTACCATTTCTATAATTAAAGCTTCTTATGCTGAATTACAAATGGCCCAATTTTCTAGTTATAATCTGGAAAAACTGAATCGTAGCCGTTTATGTATGTAAAATAATGGAGTTTATATAGAAAGGCACGTACACACAATCGTGAACACATCATATAATGGTTGTTGGGCATTATTAATATGTTAATCAAGGAGTCTGAAATATTAGCATCAGTCCGAAGTATCCGATACCCGTAATCCAGTGAATGCATATATTATCCGATACTGGGCAAAGTGGATACTATCCCGAATACGGATATAGCACGTCTGTATCTTTATTTAGATATACAAATATAGGTATTATGACCAACTGTTGCACCAAATCAAATGGATTGAATGAGAACTGTGTTTCTGTTTTTATTTGACCTGTTTACTTTAAGGATGTTATCCAATAAATCAGAGCATAAAATGTTTATTTTCAATAATTTCAGTTCCACAAAGTATGGGGACAACTTATGAGGACCGGCTATCAGAATTCCCGGTTTGCACATCGGGTAAATTTGAAATATTTTAATTTAGAACTCCAATCATTCTCAGTGAGAGTAAGTTTGCTAGTTTATATGTTTACTTGCACATCTGGTTGATTTTTTTTTTATTTTGGTGTGTGTGTGTTATGTTGGTAGAGAGATTTGCCTGCCTCTATACTAGCCAAGTTACAAACATGAGCCTGTATTCCCCAGATAAATACTACAGGCCAACTGAAGATGTTCTGCCTCATGAATTTGATATCCTTGGATGAAAAGCTGTTTTCAATCCAAATACGTATTCACACTATCCCTTCTTCTTTATCGCTAAGCGCTTGGTCTGCAGATTGTATGGCCTTACTATTATAACTAGGAAATTGGGCCATTTGTAATTCAGCATAAGAAGCTTTAATTGTAGAAATGGTAGCAAAAAGATTGACTACGAAGGCTTCCATGGATGCTCTGTTTCTGAATTTGGCCTTATCTTTATCTTCTTTGTTCTATCCGCTAGTATTACTAGCGGACTATATGACCTACTGATTTCTATCCGCTAGTAATACTAGCGGACCATGTTCTTTTGGCTGGAAAATTTCACTCACGAGGGGCATAAGGGTCCGAAATTTTTACTAATTACATCCGCTAGTAATACTAGCGGACGGGTAATTGGAACTTCAAATCGCAGCCTTTCATCAATAAAACGGACGGATTAGGGTCTATATGCCACTTTTTATCCCATAGCATATAGATGCTATGGATCGCTCCCCATATATATATATATATATATATATATATATATATATATATATTCAACCGTCCCGTGCATCCGGCATTATGGACGATACGATTTATCCTAAATTTTGGACGACTCAGATGATTTGTTAGGATAAACGAGAAATTCAAAATTATTTGTATTTAGTTATATATATATATATAGGATATGCATCTATGACAACTGATTATATAGATAAAAAATGTGTTTTGGACTCTTTAAATTATTTATATTCTTCTTTATCTTAATATTTTTTAGTTTTTTTAAGTTTTATATCAACTTTAGGTTTTCATTTAGTTTTTAAAAAGTCTAATTGGCACGCGACAAGAGAATTTTTGTTATTTTTTTTGTCAAATTGATCTTTAATAAATAGATAAATTAAAATAAATAACAAGCAGATTAATCTTTTCCTTTTCTCTTTCAATTTCTACCTCTAATTAATTTGATCAAAAAAAATTAAACCTTTTATAAACATAAACGAGAGCATAAGGTTAATCTTAAATTATTGAAATGTATGGAGTAAACTGGAATTTTTTGAAAACTTGAAGGGTCCAAATTTTACTCTTCTGCAAAAAAAAAATTTATTTGGCCTTCAAAAAGAATCTTCTTTTTATCGACAACGACATTAAATAACATACAATAATTCTTGGGCGACCGAATTTTAGGGATCGATCTTGCGACCGACAATTTTTATTTTATTTTATTATTTTATAACTCCCAAACAATTAATGTGATTTATTAGAATTGAAATTTTCACAAAATTCAGTGATTTAGGTGTCTGTGCAATACTATTTTTTACATGTATCCAATTGACACATAAATCATTGAATTTGTAAAAATTTCAGTTCCAATAAATTACATTAATTATTTTGGGAGTTGTGAAAAAAATTGCACCGGTCGCTAAACTGATCGGTACCGACAGCAGCCGTAGAAAAGCTCAATAACATAATAACATTATTACAAACTAACAATTTATTATTACAGACACCTGGTAGGTAGCTGCTAGGTTTGATTGATTAAAGGAGTGAAGTTAGGTTTGGCACATACAAATTATTAGGGCTGAATAAGTAATTAAATTAGAATTGAAATCGCACCAAAAATCGCACGAACCGCACCAATTAAAATCGCACCAACGATTTCGGCGTATGTGGCGGTTTTAGGTGAGTTGAATAATCAAAATTACGATTTTGGTTTGGTTACTAGCCAAAATCGCACGCATAAAATTGAAAATGCACTATGTGTGTGTATGTATTATCTCTAGTAAATTCTAAAGTTACTTTTCACTTGAATACGCTCAGAGAAAACATCAGTCTTGCATTGTCATTTTTTCACCAATTGAAAGAAGATGTTAGAGGTTATAGAGTCAAAAATTAAGCAATTGAGTTTTGGAATTTGAAATTTGTTTGATGCATTATTGAAGGGGTTTATAGCTGAGGAGCTCGAGCACTTGATGCATTGGTTAATGTCAATGCTATAATAGTAATAGTCTAATAGATTATTTTTCAAATTAGGTATAGTTAGGATTATATTCTATAAGTCCTCCCTGCAATATATGAGATAGAATTTCATTCTATCTCCACTATATACTTTTAATTTTTGAGGAACTAGATAAACATTCTTGCTTGTTATCGAATATATGGTCTCCGTTGTTTTATATAGTGTATGTTTTAGTTTTAAAGCATGCTTGATATAATTCCAATTGCCGACTCTGTCACTAAGTTAATTGTTCGATGTAAGTTTTATGTTAAATTTTATTAAAGGCTTAGACTTTTTTGTTATTTCAATTGGTTTTGGAACCGAAACCGCACCAATTAAAACCGCATCACACACTTTAAAATCGCATTGCACCAATCACAAGCGATTTCGGGTACGGTTTTAAAATTTTCAAACCACACCTAAGCGGTTTCGGGTGCGATTTGGACTTCAAACCGCACCATGCTCACCCCTACAAATTACAATCTCAATTAAATTTAAGCTGTATATTTCAAATTGAAAACTACGTATCTCAGCCCTCAGGTACATTAATTAATGATATTAATTTGCATAAAGCACAATTGAAATTGTCAATAATAAGAAGAAAAAAAATTAATATATAACACTAAACTTAATTAATATATTTTTTTAATATAAAAAATCATGATTACTGATATATGTATACTTGATAATTGCATCACGGGGTGGAATACGTAATTTACAGCAATATTTTGACTGTTCCATTAATCAAGATACTATATTATTAAATTCTTAATTTTAAAACGAAACTAATTAATATAATTTCAATACTATCGAGAGTTGAGTTCGTGTACTATACAATTATAATTATAAAATATTATTCCAATATACTAATAAATACAGAATAAGAGTTACTAATATAATTCATTAATATGTAAAGTTTCTATCAATTTATTTATTTTCAAAGATTAATTTGGAAAAACAGCTAACAACTCAACGTTTAGGCCTTATTGGAGCCAAGTTCATTTGATTATTTTGAAATATTTATTTATTCATTTTTGTTAATTTGAAATTTTCAATTTTAAACACTAATGTGTGACAAGTCCCCACAACCTCCTGGCCAATAGCATAATCTCTCTCAACATCATATTGGAGTACTTCTCACCCCATCAGTCCACAAGATTATCATCAACTTTATGCTTCAAATTTCGTGTGCGTAGGTAAAATAGAAATATTAATAGTATGACACAAAATCATAAATGTTCCAAGAATAAACCCTCTCCTTGGATTCAATTCAGACCAATCTCCGATTCTTCCTCAAATTAGAGCGTTTTCCACCACCTCCTAAATTAGGGATTTCCCATTTTACTCTTTAATTCCGTTTTTAATCATCCATTTCCCCCTTTTTTTTCACAGCACTCCGCTATTTTCTCAGATTATCTTTTCTTCTTTAGACCAAAACCCATGCCCAGGTAGCTTCTTTTCTGCTGTGAATTTGCAGGGAAAGGAGTGGAAGAATTTGTGTTTATCTGGGACGGATTTTGTTTAGCTTCTTGTTTGTTGTGTTTTTTTTTGTGTGTTGTCATTCTTTAATTTAATTTCCCTTTGCTGAGGTGTTCTTTTTCTTCTTTTTTTAAGCCGGCTTTTCAAGCACCCATTTGGAGAAAGATTCAATATTTCCATTTAATTTTTCAGATTTTAGGAAATTAGTGCCACAAAATATAGGCATTCTATGCTACAGATGTGCTTTCGTAGTAAATCTGTCCATCAAATTCTAGATACCAATTTCCAATAGAACCCAATTTTCAGATTTTGATTTTTCAATTTGAAGCTCATAATTTGACCATTTCATGTCTTGTTCATTTTGGATTTTCTTGACTTTCCCTCTTCTCCTCACAATTTCTTGATCCTTCATTGTAACCCCATAAGATGTATGGAACTCAAAGCAATAAAGACTTGGCCTTTGAAATTCAAGCTCAAATTCCCATTTTGAGACCAAGCATTCATGCCAGAAGGGCAAAAATTGTAGTAAAGTTTCAAGATCTTTATGGGTTCACAGTTGAAGGAAATGTTGATGATGTGAATATACTGAATGAGGTGCGGGAGAAGGTGAGGGAACAGGGCAGGGTTTGGTGGGCTTTGGAAGCTAGCAAAGGTGCAAATTGGTATTTGCAGACTCATGTATCCTCCACCCTTAAATCATCCCTTAAATTTTCGGCTTTAGTAAATGCCATCACCCTCAAGAGGCTAATTAGGAAGGGAATACCTCCAGTTTTGAGGCCAAAGGTGTGGTTTTCATTGTCTGGGGCAGCTAAGAAGAAATCAACGGTACCCGATAGTTATTACAATGATTTGATTGTTGCAGTAGAGGGTAAGGTCACCCCTGCCTCCAAGCAGATCGATCATGTGAGTAATTGTTTGATCATTGTGACATATGAAAGAATAATCTAATGTCTCTCACAATATGGTTTTGGAATTTCTATTGTTGCATAGGTAATGAACATTCAAAGTAGTGGATTGTTACAATTGTTTCTAATATGATAGTTGTGGTATTCCTATTGCTAGATTATTTGACTTTTTGTGAGAGGTTTTGTCCTGCAGTAAATCTGTGTATCAGGCATTTATGATCATTGGCATTCTTGTTGCACTCCCTGCTACGGATGTGCTTTCACTTGGAAAATTCTTGTTTCAGTTATTTATCTCTGATTTATATAGTTAACAGCATTTTTGATTGTCTAAGAAGAATTGTCAGATCTATAAGATCTTTCTATGTTTAGGAAAATTCTTTTGATTTCGTTAGAAAAGAAGTTGTCGAATCACTGAAGTTTTCGTTGATAAACTTCCGTTGGTAATATAACAAGGTGATGAGTTTAAGATTGCAACCTATTTCAATATATAGCCACACAGCTGCTTTTGGTAGTATCTGATGGTAGCAGGTGAAGGAGGATAGTAGTTGTTTAAGACGTCTTTGATGGTTGACTTTTATGATATTTTCATTTGGCTAGACCTTAGTGGTTCATTCTTAAGGGTATGTGTTTGTACTTTGTAATTGTAAGTTAGATATTTAGTTTAACCTCGAAAGAAGAGTTTTATTACCAGTTGCGTGGATTTCTAATGATATTCGGTTGTATATAATTACAATCTTAAACCAGCTCCTTTGAACACGGTTGACTTTTCAAGTGGACCAGTAGGTTTGCCTCTTTACAATGTGGGGTATTTTCTTGTAAGGACTCACATATGATGTGTGCTCACACTTTCCGGCCTATGCCTTGAGATTATTTTATTTAAATTGTTGTTGATTTGATAGTTCTATTCATGCTTTGATTTGTATTGGTTACACATTATTTCATTGGTAGTTTTTTAGTCCTTCGAAACTAGTATAAATTGTGTTTCAAAGTTACAAATTCAAGCCTCACTATAAACATCAAAGGAAAAATAAATAAATTCTGGCCTCACTTTTTAGATATGCTGCTAATAGTACTATTTACTTTGGATTATGTATAATATATGCAGGACCTACCGCGGACATTTCCTGGCCACCCATGGTTGGATACTAAAGAGGGTCATGCTGCTCTTAGACGTGTTCTTGTTGGGTATTCTTTCCGTGATTCTGATGTTGGCTATTGTCAGGTGTGGTTAGTTTCCGTTATGAAAACTCGTGGAAGGAGTTCAGCTTATGACCTACTACTTCATTTATACACAATAATATACCAGAAAAAGATATTCTTCTTTGAATACTTAATGGAGCTTTCCCCAACTTTTAGGGGTAAAGGAATGTCGTATATATGGTTCTGGCCCCTGAGAACCATAGTGCTAAATAAACTTGCACAACTAATTTCAAACGCCAATAAGATATGACAGACTGATTTTCTTTGAAATTCTTTCAGATCATTGAAAATTTGTATATTCATTTAAATTTTTTTATATTAGTTCTGCAATGTTTTCCAGTTTCCTGCATATTAGTCTATCTAAACTAAAAAAATTATTAGCAACAATGAATTACTTCCTTCGTAATGGAGTCAAGTGGTATATTTCTTGTTTAGTAAACTACTGCATCATCCTTCTTCGATTAAACCTATTACTGACTTCCTTTCAAGCATGAATTAACTCTGTTGTGTTATGATATGCTGCCCATTGAAGTGATCTGCAATTTTAATTTTAAACACACCGTGTGCATTTCTATTTAGCATCTCAGTAGTAGTTTCTTGGTAATGACTTGGATAATTGTTTTGATGCATCAATTTCTAAATGATGCCAGTATCTAAGTTTGGAAAGTTCTAATTGCACTATAATGTTGTGGATGAATTTCGAAGCAGGGTTTAAATTATGTTGCAGCATTGTTGTTGCTTGTGATGAAAACTGAAGAAGATGCTTTTTGGATGCTAGCTGTCCTCTTGGAGAATGTTTTGGTTAATGACTGCTACACGACTAACTTATCAGGATGTCATGTTGAACAAAGGGTGTTTAAAGATATTCTGTTTAAAAAATGTCCAAGGTACTACCTTCTTTGTTTTTGGTCATTTTAGCTGATATTGTGTTCTTGTTGGGTTTTAAAGTTCGACGAGAATTGCAGGATAGCCGCTCATCTGGAAGCTCTGGAATTTGATGTCTCCCTTGTTGCCACAGAATGGTTTCTATGCGTATATTCTAAAAGCTTGCCTTCAGAGGTTAAACCTCTATCTCTCTCTCTTTCTCTCCCCTCTCTACCCCACCATACCTATTCATGCACACACACACACACATTGATTTCTTTCTAATAGTCTATTACAAGCCTGGTTAGTTTAAAATTTCTATCTGCTTAACTTGTTCAGACAACCTTTCGGGTGTGGGATGTCCTTTTTTATGAAGGTGCAAATGTTCTTTTCCATGTAGCATTGGCTATCTTCAAGGTAAGGGTTCAGTTGAGGGTTTATCTTATTTTTCTGGAAAGTTCTAGCCGCTGTTGGCCATATGATGTAAGTACGGACATCAAGAAGGTTGTGAAAGTAATGGATTAATGATTGCAGATGAAAGAAGAGGAGTTAGTCATGACACAACATGTTGGAGATGTAATCAATATATTGCAGATGACCACTCATCATCTCTTTGATCCTGATGACTTATTGACGGTAAATCCTCTCATCTCACCACGTCCTTTCTAACCTTCCTCCAACTTTGTGCTCCCAGTTCATGTTGATCTGTGCCGGTAGTAATTATTCTTGGGCCAATTTATGAATCTCGAGCCCTTGAAATCTCGGCATTTATTTATTTTGATTGCAGGTTGCATTTGATAAGATTGGCTCAATGACACTTACAAATATATCAAAGCAAAGGAAAAAGCAGGAACCAGCAGTCATGGCAGAGATTGATCAGAGATTGCGAAGACTAAATTCAGATACTGCAAATAGGGAAATTCAGTAGTACATCAAACTGTTGTTGGAGTTGTGCTTAAGACCGGAAAGAAGCTGCTGTTGTTTCAAGACGTAGATGTTACAAACTTACAATGTAAATTTTGAGTTGTTGTTGGAACACTTAAATCACACTGCAAATTGGGCCCATATTAAATCAATGCCCTTAAATTTTGTGCTGTTAAATCCTTTCTAGATTTTGTTCATGCATTTCATTCATCTCTCTCAATTTAAAAACCTTTCGTCCTAAATTGGACAAAATTGCATTGATTTATTCGTTTCGATTGAAATCTGGATCTGTTCTCTTTTTTCTTTTTCCTACTACTACAACCATACTATGATGCTGTACTACACTGCCTCTGAGCGGCATGAATACAACACCTATTTTAACATTACACTCTGAACGAATATAAATTAGAATTTTTTTTCTTTTCATGCTCCCTGCTCTAGTTTTTCAAAAGAAAATAAATTATATACGTTTATCCTTTCACCACAGCAGAGGGGAGAAAAGAAACTAGGATTTAGCAGTAAAAACGGGGCTGATTTCACCAGTGTTTTTAGATTACAACTAATTACTAGGATTTCGCCACAGTATTAAGAATTTGGAGCAAATTCTTTGAGGGGCTGATAGTTACAAAGTTTCTTCACAAATCTTTATATTACAACTAATTCCTTCAACTAAATAGTAAGAGGGGCACTTGCTGTGCTCAGAAACCTGGCCCTCTTGGATAGAAGGATCCACTATTATAATAATAGTTGGGTCCTCTTGGCCATTGGTAAGGCATGGGGAAAGCGCCCTCGTTCATTTGCTGCTGCTGCATGTAAGCAGTACCCGGTGCAGCATTAGGAACAAGGATGTTCTGGTCTCGAAGAATAATGAGTCGGCCAGATGCCCTGAAATCTGTTTTGTCTGGGATATAATTCTGAAGGGGGCCTAATATCTCTCTGTGGATTGTTTTCAAACATGTTCGTTCCAACATAATTGTTTTCGACATACATTTTCCCCATCTGTGATGTCTCATTCTGCACCATTTTCGTGTCCCATAGATTCTCAAGTGATTGTCTGTGCCCCAGTTCATGATAACCACTAGGTGTATTGTCTTTTTGCTCATGGATTCCGTTGGTGTGAGTGCCATCAAAGTATTCGGGAATATCATCTAATATGGTGGACTTCACCATTGTAGTGTATAACTCAGGAGAAATCACGATAACAATCATGATTTTGCTCCATTAGATAATTTGAAACAACTCTTTCACCCCTTCTTTCTCCGAACATCCCTGGCTCATTCCTTATGTGACCGCATTTTTCGGCTATTGCCTTGTGCTTGGCAGTCCAGTCAGGGCGACTCCAAAGATATAGGGGTGGTGTGCTTAAGTTCGATTGCTCCAAATGGTGATCATTCACGTCAACTGATCCAGGTAGGTAAAATGACTGAAAGGAGATAGATACATCAGGAAAATATTACTATCTCACATCTAAATATATCAATAAAATTACAAGTGAGGTAATCGCTTGTTTCCGTACCTTGCCAGATAGTAATTCATCATCCTCCCAAATAATATCATATGGAGGATGTTTTCTATCGAGTCTGTTGCAGCAACAAACAAGTGTGAGGGACTAAAAGCCTTTAAAAGTTAAGAATTGACATCGAGGCAAGTAAATTGAACCTTCTAGTTTCTTTGGGAACAATAAGAATTAGGAGCTTTGGATTGAAAGTGAGTGCCTTGTCAATGAACTTGTTGGCCAGCGATGCGTGGACACCAAAAGGAGGATTCAGCCCCATAATCTATGAAGGAGGTAAACATAAGTATATATAGCAAATCTTTTTCAACAGAATTCAAATATTCAAGCAATATGTAATTTACAGGAGACCAAGTTATTGGCATCTAACCAGATTAGAACCAGCAGGCAATTCTCCTAAATTGACACTCATCCAATCTCTCTGCTCAAAATTGAAGTCATTCTGAGGAAAAAGAAAAGAAAATAATATTGAGCAGAAAATTCCATGAACCCTTACCTAGAAATAGATAAGAGGAATTTGAGAAACAAAAAGGAAAATCAAAAGAACGATGAGCAACTGGAGATATACGACATGGTGCAGTTACAAAAGTGGTATACGGGATAGGTGGGAATGTGGATGTTTAACTTTAAACATACTGAAAAAAAGTAACCACAATTTACAATGGCCCGAAGTCGGAGATTACAATTAAACCAAAAAAAGCACTGAGAAGACATACTCCCAAAAATATATAACAGACATCACTTGAATGACCAAATCTAATGAAAGACATTGAGTTTCTAATAATCAGGCAAGTAACTTAAAATTCAAGGGCAAAAAGGTAGAAAATTAAAATAGCAGAGCATCAAAACAAGCCCTATAAGTAGAACTGTAAAAGAGTTCTGCTCCATGCAAACCTTAGTAGAAAGACCAAATGTCACATGTAATTTAATCCTAACAAACTTTGCCCCAAGTTGAAACTCCATCATCCCTATCTAACAACTTGTTCAAAGAAAAGAAAAATTGGTTAGATTTTTACAGATGGTCTATTTTGCATAAACGAAGGAAGAGTTGAGGCCAACCTTAGGTGCAATAAGATCATAATTTCTGAATGAGCACCTCTTCCCCATTTTGTGGAGCATCTCTTTCATCAAGAAACTAAAATCATTTGAACCGCAACTAAAGTCTACTATCTGCTTATGAAAGTTGTAGGATATAAATAATGATGAAAATGGATTAAAAATTAATAAAAATAATAAACAAAATGATAAATAAGCTATCTGCAACAGCATGAATCGCTTTCAGTTCTATCCCTTTATTTCAGTTTTGTAACATTTTTTAAACAAATTTAATTAGGGATCTCTTGTAACACATGCTTCCAGCAATCTGCTGAAGCAAAACAAATGCAGAACTGCAGACATTTCTTACCGTGTCACCATCTTGAACATACCATTTGAGCCTATCCACTATCTGCACATCAAAGGAAATGTGCTATGAGATTTAACATGAGCATTACCAAGAGGGTATCTACAGCCAGATTTTTACATAGGCAAACTAAGGTGGGTTATAAGTACACAATGAATTAATTATCTTTGGTGGAAATAATAAGACTTGACCTCAAATGGCTAAAGTTACATATGCACAAAGAATCAATCATCTTTGCTATAGGGTGTCTACTCTAAGTTGGGCGATAAGCATGTTGACTGTAAGTAAAAGCCCACAGGATCAATCTTTGATACAGCATGAAACTGTAATCTCAAGTAATTGGCAGAAGTTTACAGGCCGCTACATGGTGTTGCAGATGACATGGTTATCCTAACAAAGAGACATAGCAATAACTGTACTAGTACAGTTATGGAAATAGATTCTAATAGAAAATATAGAAATCTTACCATAACCATGGGAATAAATTAGGGTTAAGCCCATCTTGCTTTTACCAAGGCAAATGTTTTGATTTACCAACTAAAGAAATAGTGTATAGTTGAACCCATCTTCATTATTTTTCATCATCTTGATGTCTCATCACATTATTTTTTTTACATGGAAAAACATCAATTGAAATATTTCCAGAAGAGTTGTTTTGGAGTTTTAGATTTCAGAGCCATAGCCTCCATATAAACTAACCATATAAGAAGCTGGTATTTCAACCTTGATCCAGGACAAGCCACCTAACCACATTTGTGTCGATCATTATTGCAGCAGGTATCAGTATTTTTGAAAGAATAAAAAGTATCAAACAATTTGACCAAACTTCTTCTAGGCCCTGATTCATTATGCTAGGCTTCAAGGCAACTTGTTCCCGGATCAATCTGGTTTAGAACAACACTTCACTCCCTCCGTCCGACATTGTTTGCAACACTTCTTTAGCATGTGGGGTACGGATTTTAATACATATTGAATGTTCCTTTGAATGTTATATTTTTGAAATATATGCAACCTACTATATAATTAAAAAGCAGAAACCTGGTATCACAAAGTTTTGGTTTCATAAACTTCTGTTTCAACTTTTTTGTTTCCTATCCAAGTTAGTATAAGTACTATCTAAATTTGTAACAATTACCAATTTTTAGTTCAGCTTTTTTTCTTTCCTATCAAAATAATACGAGTATTATCCAAATTTGAAACGATCATAAATTTTTGGTTGAGTTCAAGTGATATCCAAATTTGTAAAGTAACAATATTTAAAATTTTGGTATAAAGAAATAGTACGCCCTCCGTCCAAGATAAAAGTTTATATTAATATTTTAGTTAGTCCCAAGCATAGTTGTTACGGCGCCACGGCGAGTCTTGGCGGTAGCCGACTGCCTGGACGTCTAGGCGACAAGGCGACCGCCATGGCGTCCGTATGGCGACAAGTCGTTTACAATGTGCAATTTATATATTATTTATTTTACATAACAACTATATTAGCAATACAAATTCATATACATTAAAACTCAAAACATAACACCATTGAATAACATTAAAGGCATAATTATCATAATACTTATCAATAACAATCCAAAAACAACTCACTTGATATTAAAAATTAGTAAAAGAGTTGAAGAATTCAACAAACACCACATAAAAAATAGAGTTGTAACCCACCATTACAAATATGTAATCTAATAACTAATAAAACACAACCATAGCAAGCCAAAATAATATTTAGACTCTCTACACTAGTCTAAAAACATCATTCAATCAAAATCATCATAAAAAAGGTCATCTCCATCTCTTCCACGAGAACTACTCATTCAAAAGCATAGGTGGTGGTCTTTCTCCAAAATCATCCTTCACATCTTCATCATCATTTGGAATTCTCTCTTCTTCATCAACTTCATTATCGGAGTCGGAATCTATCAACCTTGATTCCCTTGAAGTTGAACCACCACCACGTCGAGAGTATGTCACTAGATTATTACTAGTATTAGCACGAGCATTCCTTGAAAGATTGCGACCCTCAAGCGTGTTGGATGCACCGGTTGCTTGATCCACATCATTCCATGTAAGATCCCCCGGGATGAACAACATCGGCATCATTATCGATCCTTTCATTACCCCATTCAAAGTCATCAATGACTAATGGATCAAAATTATTGCCAAGTTCACGCCTCTTTTGGAACCTTGAGTCGATCTTTCGATTGTATTGGACATACACCAAGTCACTCAATCGTTTGTGTTCCAATCTATTCCTCTTCTTCGTATGAATCTAAAATAAATAGAACAAAAAATAATAATATTAATGATAAAATTTTAATAATAGTGAATGATTTATTCCTTTTGAAATTTGAACTAACAATAGAAAGTACTTACAAACTCAAATATACTCCAATTGCGCTCGCAACCGGAAGAAGAAGAACATAGGCCTAGAATTCTTTTTGCAAATGAGGATAGCTCAATAGTTCGCGCTCCAAAAGCACCAATCAACTAGCAAACATTTAAAAGAAATATAAATATTTTTAAAGGGAGGAAATGAAGAATGTATATAAATCATCATCAAAATATATCTTATTATATATATTTTAATATACGTACGAGGATTCTTTATTTTCCGTTGCCTAATCACCATTTCTCTTGCAAAAGTATCGCGAGAAGCATCATAATTGTCGGCTAGATTGCTTATCTTGTCTAGCAAATCTAACTCGGGCACCATCTTTGCAAGAACGTCATTGAAGTCATCTCGTAAAGCATTAGCAAACACCCGACGTTCCTCTTTGATATCAAAGTACTTGCCTTGATTGAGAAACAACACAGCCCCATATAATTTTTGCTCCATTTGATTTTCCCATCGCCGCTCAACAATTTCAATCACCTTCTTATACGGTCTTTGTTTGTTATCAAATGCATCTTTGATTTTTTTCTTTGCGCATTCCATCGCAGCAATAACTTCAGGCATATCAGGCTTCTCATCACTATCAACAATCCTCAAGACTATAAGAAGTGGCTGTGACGCCCTAATGCAATCCTCAACAGTATGCCAAAATGTTGTTGAAATAACAGTATCACATACTTTCTTCCCCGCTTCAGTAGCCGACAACTTTGATTTTGACCAATCCTCGCTGATGAACAAATGCCTCCATGCATTTTTATTCTTGTACAAACTCTGCAAGGTGAGAAAAGCTGTAGCAAATCTAGTAACTGCGGGTCTCACAAGATCCCTCCCATTCGTTTTCTCCCTCATCGCACTGAGAAGACGACCATGTCTATAAATGAATGTTGTAATTCTCCTTGCATTTGTGATTGTGGGCTAAAATTGCTTCAACTTGCTTATGTCCTCTAACTCGTGATACGTTGGAGGCTTGAAACCCGACCCATATTGCCCTATGGACTCGACCATTACTTCAAATCTCCTTGAATTTGCAGCATTGAATGGTATGCCACATTCGTAGAAAAAATCGGCAACGTGCATTTGAACTCTTTCCTTTTCCTCCAGTGTCCTCAACCGACTTTCAATACTCGTTTGACTCAAACGCTTGCTATGCCTCTCCTCTACAACTTCTTCGGGAGTCTTCCTTAGAAGTGCTTCAACTGTCTTAGCTTTTGGTTGTGGAACTTGGAATTGAAATACAGTATTCTTCCTTTTAGAAGCCGTCCCAGAACTTGGGATAGTGTTAGAGGAAGTATTGGAAGTCATGCTTGGACGAGCAGATGATTGTTCTTCTTGCACTTCTACTACATCATCATCATCATCTAGCTCAAGTGGCTTGTTCCTCTTTTTACTATTCAAAGCCGCTTGCATCTCCCTCATAATTTCTGTTGTTTTGGGACACTTAGCTACATCTCCATAATTTCCGGCTAGATGTTGTTTGAGCCTTTTGATGCCCGAATGACATTTCTTCCCACAAAGTGTACATTGCACGACATCCCTATTACTTAAATCCGGCCAATATCCATATTTTCAACCCGAATCATTCGATTTAGCTTTTCTTTTAGGGTCCTTCGTTATATCATAATTATCGGCCCACGAACTTTCCGCCATTTTACTGTCTACACAATACAAACAAATAAAAAAAAATTAAGACTTGCATATAATTAATAGTAGTACTAACAGTCCTACATTATAATTATTATGTACTTGCAACAGAAATTGTATATAAATATATATATACAACAGAAATTGTCCTGCAATATATATATAATATATATATATATATATATGTCCTGCAATATAATTTACACCCAACAGATATAATATATATATATATATATATATACCCAACAAATATATTTATATACAGAGACTAGACTCTAGAGAGACCGAAGCTTAAAAAAAAAACCAACTGCCGAAATCAGAAATCAAAAAAGGGAAGAGGAAAGAAGATCAGCGACTTACCTGGCACCTGCCGACTGCCGACGAACTCGCTTCCTTATTCACTCTCGCTCGTTCGCTCGTTCGCTCGCTGCCTCGCTCACTCGTACTCGGTAAGCAGTCTCTGTCTTAGCTCTCGCCTGAGTCGCCTCTCGATCAGTCGGTCGATGCTCTGACTTCTAATCGATCGATCGATCGACTAGGACTTGTTTTATCATTTATGTTCCTTTTCCTCCACGACGTCGTTTTTTATTTTAAGACCCAGTTCAGATTGTCATTTGGGTCGACGTCAAGGCGTCGCCGTTCTCTGCAAGTCGACGAAGTTGTCGCCTTTCGGTCCAAGGCGACGCCTTTTTTCTCTAGGCGCTCGCCTTTCCGGCATCGTCCAAGTCGTCGCTCGCCTTACCTGTTCACCAGCGACTTGTCGACTAGGCGTCGCCTAGGCGACGACTTAACAACTATGGTCCCAAGTTAAATCTCTACTTACCTTAAATAATATACTTTTTACAATAATTTGCCTATAATACCCTTAGTATTAATTGTCATATTTCTATTCTCATCATTAGTCATGTGTACAAAATTATGTAATTAAATAAGAATTTAAATATGGACAATTTTGTCATTTTATCCTCTTTCTTAGTATGCGCAAAAAGTCAACCAAAACTTTTATCCTGCATCAGAGGGAGTAATATACTAACGTAATGGGCTTATATTCAACTTTGAACATCCAAATATTTAACGTCGTTCCTCAATTTATATGTTTTGAAAATCTAAAATTAAACATATCTTAACATGTCACGCAATTAATTACATTCATTTAAGCCGCTAATTTCACTATTAAATTAATGTCCTACCTAAATTAAATTCATTAATACTTAAAACTTTTATTAGTTTATGTGATTAATTGATATTGTGTATATGTGAATTTTTTGAAACATACTAGCTTTAAATTTAGCTGAAAAATTATAGTTAATTCCTTATTAAATAATAGTCATAATTAAAATATACATATTAAAGCTTGGATCATGGGAGGTTGAGTCGGGGCCAACCGCTTAAGCGACTTGTAGCCCGACTAGTCGTCCATAAAGTAATAAATTATTTATAATGGAATTTTATACATGAAAATATGTGTATATTAAATACATGTCACACTCAACACTATTAAATACTCTTTAAAAAATACAAACACAAAAAGAAGCCCAGTATATTTTTAATAAAAAAAAACACATTGCAGGCCATGATATTTTTAAACAAGAACACATAAATCAGCCCAGGATATTTTGTATACAAACAAAAGGATATACATACATAAAGCCCACAACATATTTTTAATTAAATAAAATCAAACCACAAGCAGCCCAACATATTTTGGGGAAGAAAAGGAAAGAAAAGAAGTACACACGTAAAGTCCAACATATTTTGTAAAAGCGCAACACATTTTAAACAGCCCCAACAAATACTAGTACTAGTTGGGTAATCAAACTAAACAAAACAACTTGGTCGGCAAAAAAAACAAAGAGAGTGCAACGAAGAAGAGGAGAACAAATCTCAGAAGAAGTGGAGATATGCAACAACGATTGAAGAAAGCAAGTTGCAGCAGTTAATCGAAATGAAGAAGAGGAGAAAAAAATGAAGAACAAATCACAGAAGAAGTGCACATATGCAGTAACGATAAGAAAAAAAAGTGCAGCAGTTAATCGAACAAATCACAGAAAAAGCAGAGATATGCAACAACGATCGAAGAAAACAAGTTGCAGCAGTTAATCGAAGAAGAAGATCACAGAAGAAGCGGAGATATGCCGCAATGATCGAAGAAACAAGTTGCATCAGTTAATCGAAACGAAGAAGAGGAGAGAAGAGGCAGAGATATGCAATAACGGTCGAAAAAAACAAGTAGCAACAGTTAATCGAAGAAGAAGAAGAAGAAGAAGATATGTAGTAACGATCAAAGAAAACAAGTTGCAGGAGTTAATCGAAGAAGAAGAAGATATGCAACAACGATCAAAGAAAACAAGTTGTATCAATTAATCGAAGAAGTTGAACAAATCAAAAAAGAAGCGGAGATATGCAGCAACGATCAAAGAAAACAAGTTGCAACAGTTAATAGAAGAAGAAGAATCAAATGTTCCTAACTTCTCTCTCTTAGACAGATCCAACCCTAAAGCGACGAGCGTCGCCTCTTGCTTTTGTTGTTGTCTCTAAGTCGAGTGCTCGCCTTGCTTGTCTCATAGCGCTCAGATGCATAGGCGACGACTTCAACTATCTTCATAATCATGGCTTGGGATATTTCTATTCGAATTAGAATTTCAAGAAACTTTGTCAATATAAACACTACTATATAATTTCATTACAAACCTAAATAAAAGTATATTATATAATAATAGTTTTTCATAGTTATAACTAAATAAATCTACATTATATTCAATTGTTTATCAATGAACCTACAATATATATTTCAAAAATTTATTATTTAAATAAATATTTAATAACTACAACTATCTTCTCAAAGTTTTAATTGAATATTTATTTAACATTTAATTTATTATCTTAATAATTAACATAATAAACTTTTATTCATGCAACTCATGCTTCGCACAGGGTTGCTGAGTTTGTGTAGTGAAATTTATAACATTTGAATATATTAAAATATATTTAAATTAGTATTCAAATATATTTTTGACACGTCTTAAATTTTTTGCATTTTAATCATGTAAGTTGCTTATGCCAATTTTTATTATAGTACCCTTTGTCAACATATTTGGATTTGGTTCATATTGATCATGTCGGATTCTCAATTGCTCTAAAAGCAAGAGAAAGGTATCGATAATGTTTATCATACTTTAACAGCAGTAATTGGAAGTACAGGAAGAGTGGGAATTCGAGATTTGGGTACTTTTAACAGGGATTTGCTTAGATATAGTTGTGGCAGTTCATGGTGGAGAAGGAAGCCTAAAGGGTGAAAATCAACCACATTGGGTTAGACTTGGGGGCGTTGGTTTGCATATACGAGTACAGACTATTTTCCATTCGGAGGAGGCGAGTGAGAAAGCTATTGTGTCAAGCGTTAAGCGTCAATTAATTAGGTAACATAGAAATCCCTAACAAATTAGTATTAGAGCCATGATCTATGATCCTAACTCCTGACAGTGACAAACTCTCAAGTAATTTATCAAGTAACACATTTGTAGGTGTTGAGATTTCTCAAGTAATTGTTCAAGAAATGCACAAGTCTCAATGTGTTGAGAATTTAGAGTATCGAGAAAATACTTTTACGCTGAAGGGGGAGCTTTTCATCAATGTTTAGACTCACACATTTGAACTCACGCTCAAAGGGAAACAGTTCATCGAAAATCAAAGTATGATATATAGTCTCACATCATCATTCTAATGATAAGTTGAAATCTTAGTTTGGCCCACACTTATCAACTTAATGTATTAGTGCATGCTAATGGACTCCCAAGACTCCCCAAGGATCCCAACATGGTTTATACTACTACTACTATTGTTGTTGTTGAATAAAAAAAACTATATACCTATCAGGACTCCATTAATACACAACCAACTGATATTAACGAGAAAAATAAAAGGACAGTTACTTACCTCCTTAAGCTTGTCAACGTTTGTAAAGTGGCGACCAAAAGATGTATAGCGCTTGCCATGGAGAAAAGGGGCAAGATATACCCCAAGCGTCCTCTGCAGTATAAGAACTGAACAATGAGCACATTCTCAAATGTATGGATTCCCATTTTTCTTTAATCAATCTACTACAAGGCACAAGCAATCATCATGCACTGCATGCTGAATATAAACTATAACCAGTTAATAAATAATCAACCACTATCTAAACTGTAAACAAAATTATTTTATACCATACGAGCTAATAGAACCGTGGGCTGATTTTGAATTTTTTTTTATTATGCAGTATATATTTACTATTTTCAAAAATAGTGATTGAAGATTTTGCTCCATTATCCTTGGATACTTCACTAATAGTTGAAGGTAATTTTCAGAAGTTACCTTTGTATTAACTTTAAAATTTAAGAGTGCAATTACACATGAATAAGTTGCTCAAAATCTTAAAGGTGAAACCTTTCTAACAGGAATACCTTCTTAACCTTTGTGCCGAACAATGTGGTGATTCCTGTCTAATTAATCCGGACAGTGTAACCATTTAAATTCATTAAACTCGAAGAATGTTAACATGAACAATATTATTATTTAATCAATAATCATTAGACACATTTAAACAATATTATTATTTTGTCTAGAACACATGTTTTACTTTTAATCCATTCTTTTTTATATATTTCCATAGCTGAATCCATTTCCTGGATCCGCCCCAGAATAGAAACAAGTAATGTTTATTTTACTTGAGTATATTTATTAGAAAGAAAAAGTAAATGAAGGGAAGTGACTAATTAAATTTACTACTATCAGTCAACTTAGTAAAACCTTCCATCTGACTATTTGATGGAGAACTTGCGGCTCACAGACAGTTTTTGCGTCCTCCAAAGTGCCCCCTCCCTCTAATATTTTCAAGGCTTCTCGAACAGCCTGAAAAATATGTCAATAACTCAAGAAAAAGACTAAAAGTAAACTTGAAATTATATAAATAATTATTTTTAAAAGCAACACTTATACATTTAATATTCCAAATAAACTATTTACTGGCAGATGCATGCAAGGTAAATCCGTAATGCACCTTTACATAATCCTCCACCTTTCCTTCAGTAAAGGTCTTGTCCTCTAGAATTCTCAATGAGAATGAATGGGTAGATGACGTCTTTTGGCCTTTCAAAATTTCTTCCATGTTGAGTGAAGAAGTTGAATCCTTCATTAACTTTAATATTCTATAGGACAAACTATCACAAATAAGCTTGATAAAGAAAATAAAATTAAAATTTTATCCACATTTCTAGTCAAGAAATTCCACGATGAATAAGCACTGTAAATATATCAAAGGTTGGTAAATTACCGGGATTTCATCCCAGCATCTAATGGAGGCTGAGTACTGCTAGCTCTCTTTATCACGTGCTTAGTTGCGATCTGGTTGTTTGCCTTAACATCAGCAATATTTTTTTGGCTAGACATAGGCAAATATTTTGTATGCAGAGGTGATTGTGGCAGCTTTTTTCCCGAGGATAACTTCTTGTTGTCTATATTGGAAGACATGTACACTTTTGAACCTGAAAACGTATTTTTGTGCCTCAAAGAATTTATAGTGACCCCTCTCCTAGAGGTAGAATTTATAGTGACACCTCTACCAGGCGTAGAATGACATCCAAAAGCACTACCAATCCTTGGAACCTGTATTTGCTTCTTCACTGGAGTTCTTTGTGTAAAATTTCCTAAAACCTTACTTGTTATCATTTCTCTTTGCTTGATAATAATCCTGAGATGGTATGTTTCTTTCCATCAACATTGGGAAATAGAATATGATTTCTTTCTGGTGTCCCAATTTCAGGAATGAACTCATGGTCCCTGTCAAATTGTAATTGAAAACTCATAGACCACTTAATATAGAATGCAGGATCACTCAAATAAATACTCTTCTTCATTTTTTCAGAGGATAGGACCATTTATGCAAGTACTTACATGCAATAAATTAAGACCCGGTTCGATAGAAGACCATCCCATGCCCTTTGCTGGACACTCTTATCATCACTACTTTTAAAGGCAATCTTCCTAGAGAAGGCAACAACGGGTCAGAATAAAAAACTCAAAATGTCAACCGTTCTACTTAGAGGGAACTATTCAAATCAATGAGGATGACTATTTTAGTTGTTACGGTGTGTTTATCACTCTCAACAAAAGGCAAGAAATAAGAGAAAGACTCGTTATCACAAGTAAGACAGCTATCAATTTTCTGACCAGTAGCCTCTTCATTCCAAATTATAAGACCATTATTGATTTTTGAAAGTCAATAGACATTTTTAAACTCAAAACTGAGATGACTCGTTAAAAATTATGTAACAAAAAAGCTTACAATGAGCAATACTTTTTAGATAGTTTGCAATATTCATCATTGTATTCATTAAAATTAAAGAAATTTATGTCAATTTTGAGTTTAAAAATATCTTAAGTTAACTTCAAAAGATCAATAATGGTCTTATTAATGGAACGGAGGGACTAAACTTACTCTTTTATTTGTGTAGCAGTGAAATTTGTATACTGAAGAATAAAATCCAAAGCATGACTATAAAACATGATACCTGGGTAAGCATTTCCGGTGGTATGCTTTCGGACAGCGTCTACACACTGCAAATTGCAATTCATAAACCGCTTTGTCTTCTCCTTTCTTACAAACAGTACATTTATGAGCAGGACATGCAAACGATTCTCCAGAACCAATTTTAGATTTAAGTTCTTCAGATTTTGTTTTATCATATGGGTGGAGGAGTACTGCAAAACACTTTGGATGATAGAAGTAACCACAATTTGCATTGGCACATTGAAAGACCTAGAAAAAGTTGGGCAAGAAGTTTGAGCAGCATATCAAAAAAAATAGTAGCTACAGTTATGGAAGGTGTGATATTTGTATTCAAGAGTATATATACTCTTTTTTACTTTTCATCTTTCATTTTAATCAAAAGAAGAATTTATTAGAAAGAAAGAAAAATATAATCCAAGAGGACAAAGAATCCTGCACAGCAATAAAAAGAAATGCAAAATCCCTTATAAAAAAATGTCTTTGCTATGCACATTAATTGTGATTGATTCACATAATATGTAAAACATCAAATAGATGATTCAAGTTTATTAAAGAGTAAATTTGCTAGATCCCCTCTACTGAAGCAAATACAGTGAAAGCGGCAAAGTCCATGAACCCGTTTCTTTTCAGCTTTTCTCTCTTCCCATTTTGGTCTGCTTATTGCTTATTTTAAGCTATTAGTGATTTTGCAATGTTTGTTCAGCTTACTGGGGTAGAAGTCAAAAGTAAATATATACAATAAGCTATATAATCTGGCCCAAGGCTTCAGATCATTGAAAGTTTTTGAGATCATATATTTTGGACTCCTCTACCACTCCTAAAATTATAACAATACCAAGACCACAAAGCTATGTTTGTTTGCAACTATGTTGCATGGGATTGGACTTTTTAACTTAATTATACTAGTTTAGTACCTTGTAGAACTTTTTTATATCCAAGTCCGAACTCCGAAGATAACCTCCTGGACTGTTTTTTTTGTTTCTAAGGTAGACTATATAAGGAGGATAGGATTAAATAGTACCCCCTTTGAGGTATCAAATGGCCTTATAAGTAAATAATAATAAAAAAATAAAAAAAAGTTCATGAGATTTTCATCATAGGACTAATTCAAAGATAAAAAGGTGCTTATAGATACTAAAATAGTCCAATGATCCAATCCCATAGCCGCAGCTGAAGCCATAGATTTTACTCGGGATGCGGTAACATAATTGCAAACAAACATAGCCCAAGAGTACGCATAAATAACTATAATACCATTTTGTAGGCGAGTAAAATGCAAAAGTGATCATTTCAGCAAAGAATATCTTTATGAATTACGTCCTTGATAATTTCATGAATTAGTTGCCTGAAGTGATCATTTCAGCAAATAATATCTTCATATCAATTATTTTCAGCTTAAACAAATAGACCCAAAATGACCAATAGATCCATAACAATTTTATATGCAATGTCAAGAAGATGGAATTTCATTTCTGCCAACTTGCTCTACACTAGCAAAAAGTATTTTTTGTCTACACAGGGTGCGCAACTCATACTGATACAGGCCTAAACCTATTCACATGCAATGCTAACTAATATAGAAAGTAGAAACCCACTAAAGTAGATTCTTCAAAATATAAAAAGGATTGATCAGCTGTCAAGAGAAAATAAAATAAAATATATGCGGGGGGAATCATTTAAGGTAATCAGAGTTAATTTTCCTTTAGTTCTGAATAGTCAGAAGATTAAACCTCTGGAACAGAAGACGGATTAGAAGAGCCCAAATTGCCACAAACAAAACACTGATGCTGCTGATATTGACAATTATTGCATACGAAATTCTGAATTGCCTGTGCAGAAACCAAAAAATTATTAAGGTTACAAACCAATAGAACACAGCAAAACACAACGCAAAGTCAAAGATAACATTTTTCATTTTGACAAGTAAAATCAGAGATAACGTGATGAGAACTGGTTCACACTTCAACTTGAGAATCATTGTAGCCAAGAGATTCACAAAATGATTCAGCTCCTGCAACTACATTTGGATGGAAGGATCTTAAGCACTTATCTTCACAACTGCATCATAGGGAAAAGTAGCACATAGCAATAAGAAGAAAATCATTCAGAAATATAAATAAAGGCAACCCAAGAGCAGGATCAAACATTTGGGAATTCACAAATTACAAGTTACTCAATATAAGGTTTTTACTTACTGTTGGAACTAGGAATTCATAGAGGGGGTGGAAGTAATAAAAATGTTCATCTTGCTAAATAACAAGAATAAAGAACTACCGTACCAAGTTAAAAAGTAATAATAATTGCCCCCCCTCCCCCCCCCCCCAGTTAAAAAAAATCAAGACCAAAAATTAGAATAGAAAGAAAGAAAAGTTTGTATATAGGCTAACAAAATATTTAAACACGGGAATGATCAATAGGCCTTCCATAGGATAAATGGACGCGCTAGAGTTAAACACTTATTGACTTTTTATTACCTTCTGGTAGTCTTACTTCGTACTCACAGAACTCACCGTCTTTTCCCCAGTGTTAAATTATAAAAGTGCCCTCCCCCACCAATCTTTTTATTACCATCAGTAAGAAACCAGAGAAAAGGTCGTCTTCTCTCTTTCTATGTTAAAATCTCATCGATGGCTTCCCCATCACACTCCAAAACAGCTGAGAGTTATAGTTTAATCATCTATAATCCTTCTTACCAGCCAAATCTCTTGCACGCTTTTTTCTATTTTAGATTTTTGTAGTTTCACTTCTCAGGGACCATATTTATAGCATTTTGTCATCTGGATATTCCATTATCAATTTCTAATCCCCCAACACAAAATCTGAAATTTCAATAACTGGATGACTGATCTAGAGGTACATGTGCAAAGGGTTATTCCATTGAATACATGGGTTTGATACTAGCTACAAGCAAACTTGGTTCTTACCAACACGAAATCTTTATATCATTGGTGTTAAATCGTGAATCGTATTGCGCATCGAAAATCCTTGGATCGTATATCGTATTGCAAATCATATTGTCAGATATAGAAAGACATGCAAAACACAATAATTATATACATTTGAATATTTAAAGAATTCATTTTATGGGACAATAAAGTATATTAACTTAAGTGTAATCTTAAAGTAATCAAATGAGCCTATAAACAAATTTTTAAATATTAAAATTATAGTTTGAAGAGTTTAAACTAGAGGCTTAATCAAAAATCAATATTGTTTGAGGAACAAGAAATAGCTTATTTAAGTTTTAAGTTTTAAGTTTTAAGAATTATTTAGATCGAGTGAACACGTCTTGATGCACGGACAAAGATAGAGGAAGGAATAAAGGGGATTCAAAGAAGGTAATTAGGCTAAAAAGTCACAAAGCACAACACTTAATACAATAATATTAATATCACAATAATGAGATTACGTCAACTTATATAGAAAACTTAATACTTGGAGGTTAAATAAAATACTAGGTAATCTAATTTTTTTTTTAAAAAAACACAAATCTCTACTAATAATCTACTACTATAAATAAAAGCTCTAGAATATTCAACTAATATAATAAAACAAATATAGATTAATATTATGGTAAATAAACTAATTATATTAAAATCATCCATAAATAATATTCCCTTCATTTAACTTTACTTGTCCTAATTGACTTTTTAAGGTCAAATTGACCAATTTTAATATTAATAATTAAACAAATATATTACAAATTTTGAAATCAAATAAATTGACTTTGATAATATATTATATGTACTTTCTTATGATAATAATTTTGCGTCTATATCTAATAAACTTAAAATAATTTTTTATTCTAAATATGGTCAATTTGACCATAAAAAGTCAATTAAGACAAATAAAGCTGGACAGCGGGAGCAATATATAGTTAATAAACTAATAATTTTAAATTTATTTTGCTTCCATCCTCATTATTTCTTCTAATTGAAAAAAAGGAAAATAAAGGCTTTAATCAAGATCACCTCTAACTTAAAAATGTATCGTATGTATCGCAATATATGAAACACTTTCTAATACATTAACAATTATATATCAAATTACTCGTGTATCGTATTGTGCAATACGTATCGTGTATCAGAAGTTTCTGACAACTATGCTTTATACACTCTCCTTAGATGAGAGATGCACAGATGTGAGAAAGTGGAGAAAAACCAAATAGTACCTGTAAACCACATATATAAACTTGTAGATAGTTTAAACTCACTAACTTCCTTCCGGTGGTAATTCCCCCGAGAATGAATAACAAATGAATTTTTTTTGTACAAAATTTGAGGACGTCTTTGTAATGAAACCCTGAAAAAGACTTCCGAGAGATAAACTAGTGCCTTTCAGGAGGTAACGCTACTAAAAATTTGTAAAAATCTGGCACATCCATTGATCTGCTGGACTGATGGAGATGCAATATCCCAACTAGTCCCATAGCCACTAGTGGCTACTAGGACTGATCATTCGGTTATAACCGAACCGAATAGGCTATTCGGTTATAACCGAAAACCGAAATTTGTTCATTTTTGGTATCCAAATTACCCATTAACCGAATTACCGAATAATCGAATTTACAATTCGGTTGTTCGGGTAATAACCGAAATTAAGAAATATACTTACAAGTGTTCATTCATTTACCTGTCAAAATTAGAAATGCCGAATCTGATAATAATGTTCAACTCAACTATCAAGTGACTTGCTTAGCATATCTATCAGAATTTCTGATATTGACATTCATATTCTACAACCAAAAAACCTGTAGAAAAATTAAACACATCCCAATCTTCTAACAACCTAGGTGATGGATAATCCAGTAAATCTTAAAAAAAAACCCATCATCCTGAATAAAAAAGTAAGTAACGAAACACACAATCAAACAAAACGTGAAAACACAAAAACACAAATCAAAACGAAATTCGTCACAAAATCAAACGAAACTGAGATCAAACCAAATGGCCCCAAATGCAAAACGAAATTCGTCTCCCCCAAATGGTCAAATATATTTCCCTGCACAGACCACAGTGCACAAAAATAGAAACACAAAATCAAACGAAATTCGTCACATATACCAAACCGGAATGACTGGGATTTGGGGGAGAACGAGGAGGTGTTTATGCTCAGAAAGTCAGAAGCAAGCAGCAGCAGCTCAGAAGAAGCAGAGCATTAAGGCAGAGGTGTTTATGCTCCAAGTTTAAGAAGACAAAAAATGTCTTCTTCACCAGAAAAACCACAAAATCTCTTAACAACACCAAATTCCACAAATCCCACCATGCGAAATCCCACCATGCCAAATTCCGAATGACTGGGATGACTGGGATTTGGGGGAGAAAGTCGTTGCCTCGCTGGTGGTCTCCACCATGCATCGCCGTAGCGCAAAAAAGAAAGATGAGTTGGACTTGTCGAGGGGAGACCAGGAAGATGAGCGGCGGACCGGCGTGATAGGGCTGTCAGAGAGATCTCTCCAGCGAGAGATGGAAAGGCCAAAGCGGAAGGGACTCGGGGGAGTTGAAAGTGAGATATCAGATCTGAAATTCTGAATGAGTCCCTTTTAATTTTTAAAAGCTTATTTCTTTATTTGTAATTCAGATATTCGGTTAACGGAATAATCCAAAAATGAAAACCAAACCCGAAACCGAAAATTGAAAATAAAATCGGATATAACCGAATTATAAAAAATACCCGAATAACCGAAAAAATTCGGTTAAAAATATTCGGTTCGGTTCGGTAAATCGGTTTTATCCGTTTTTTGCTCACTCCTAGTGGCTACTGATAAGTTGAATTAATGAGTTGTTTTGATAGTTTCCAACTAGTAATGAAAAAGAAAACCAAAGAGGTGAGGTGACAAAACTGAATAATAATAATATCATAAAAATTTTGAAATTATTGGGATGAAAAAGAAATGGCATGGAAAAAAGAGAAAAAAAATTGCTTCATAAGTTTCTTTATCGTAGGCATTTAATCACATCAATCAAGAGGAAGAAGTTAAGTTTCTAAAAAAAATTTAAGCCAAGTTAATTAGAAGAAAATGGAAAGAGATTATATAAAAGCTACATGTTGTTGCATGCTCTAGAAAATATAGTAATTGTTAAGGAGATGA
The DNA here is from genome assembly GCA_020205505.1 of Panax japonicus. Taxonomy (NCBI): domain Eukaryota; kingdom Viridiplantae; phylum Streptophyta; class Magnoliopsida; order Apiales; family Araliaceae; genus Panax; species Panax japonicus. The sequence continues at coordinate 31,150,840 of CM035091.1, forward strand.
CTAAAAGAATTTATTACTGAAGAAATTTAGCCTGATAAATTTGAAACCTTACCCATGGAGAGTTTAAACCATTATAACTCATACTCTGTATATAGATAAAAATATAAAAAGGGTGAAAGAACTTCTAGGTTATTCTTGCATCTTCATAAAACCAAATTAAACTTCTTTTAATTAGAGATTCTCAAATCCATCTTTGGCAAATTTCTCATCCAAACAAAGCTCAAAAAAAAAAGAAATTATATGCGTACCAGAGTAGTTCACCACCATTGTCACAAAGGACGCAAACAGAATCAAATATTAGATCTTTGTCATCATCACCTTCGTCATCAAACATACCAACTATAAACTTAGAATTCTTAGTTGTATAATTTTCCTGTACCCAATAGCAAATAAACAACTTTAAAGAAAAGATTTAAGTTCATATTTAAAAAGGAATAAAACAAAAGAAATTCTAATCAAGAAAGTATAATATTGGAACTCGCCTCATAAAAAGCATCAATTTTCTGTTTCTTCAAAAGCAATGTAGCCAGATACTGTGTAAAAACGCACAAGTGGCAATAATAAATGTGTAATCTTGCAGTTGTATTGAATTTAAATCCTCAAAAAATTTATAGTTTCTCAAACTTAGTTTATTGGATGCAGTCTAAAACTAAATAGGGTTAATAACACTCAACCCAAACAAACTAGTTAAAGTTTACAGATGATTGAGCATGCCTTTAACTTTAAAAATGGAGGTCAACCTTAATTTTTCACTTAATTTGACTGCAACTTATTTGCATACCTTGAACCTTTAAATGGAGGTCAAAGTTATTGTTCCACCTAAAATTGTGCAACACTTGCTTTATAACTGCATCTATTCTACTGCAGCCAATTTTCTTAAGCCCAATAATAAACAAAACCTCTTTTTCTTTTTGTGATAAGTATGACCAAAAATGATTTCCCCCCCCCCCCAAAAAAAAAGAGAGAACTGGAAGAAATTTTGTTGCATTGAGACAATCAGAGAGGAGTTATGTACATGGTTTACTCCTATGTCAAACTTCAAATCTGATGCAATTTAAGTGGATCAAAGAAGGGCTATTTCCATCATCACAAACCTCAGATTTTGCTATATCTTTATCTCTCATTGCAGCTTCTTTTATTAAATGCATGTGACACAACAGATGACTCTCCGAGGGGTCAACCTCGTATGAGCTGCACAATAAGCCAGTCAGAATGTATGTGGCGTAAAATAGATAAACAAAATAGAACACATAGCTATATAAATAGGCAGGCCTAAAAGCTTTTCGCAAGTGGGCCCATAGGGAAGATTCATGTGCTTCTGGATTCCTTTTCAGAAAATGAAGGCAGTGAACTGTGATAAAAATAGTCTTAAAAGTATCTTCAAAGCTTCTCCTTGGCCTTTGGAGCTTTATCCAAGTTTTCTTCTTGGAAAGAACATAAATCTCAGGTAGCACATAAGAAAGTTCTGACTTCCATGCAATGACATTCTGATATATTGTCTGACCACTTTCTGCAGTTCCACGTAAGAATATCTGCATATTTGAGCCATCTGGGATCTCATCGTCCTCACTCCATTTATGTGGCAAGATAGAAAATGAAATTGGTTGATCTTTGTCATCAACAAAATGATAATTTGTCACGCAATCAGGTAAAACCTCATCCTCTTCATCGGAAGATGCCATTTGGTGGTCACCCATACTGCATTGAAAGATTGAAAAACTTCGCTGAATGCAAATGCTATGAAAGTAAATAATTAAAATCCATAAAAAATTATCATACAAAACTTCTTTAACACCAACTTTCACAAAACCGATTCTTAGTTCCAATTTTTTGGGAAGGAAAAGGCTAAATCTAACATGTTAAATTTACTGTTAGTTCTCGAAAATGATACCTTATTGCATACCCTGGAGGAAAACTGATGCTAAATTATTTTTTGGTACAGCATATCACATATAATTAAATGAACATAATCACACAAACAAACAAATATAACAGAAACATACAACACACAAGCATTTGAACCAGTAACATACATTATCACATTGTGAGTCATGCTCTGCCTAACATAAAAAGATGAATGTTACACATATCAACAATTCTACATACATCCATGATCCATCCATACAAACATACACATATACACCTCACGTAATTTTACAGGTGCTTAATTACTAGTTTTCTACAGAATTCCAAAATACAAACCACACACGTACATCACACAAACACAAATACATCAACATACAGAGTGATAGAGAAAATACCTAAAATGTTTGATCAAAAGCTCTAAAACTAAAATGTGTAACCCTATAGCAAAAGAAAGAGGAAAAAAACACGAGAATCACTAAATTTCAAACTCAAAAATCACTACAAAAATTGAAACCAAAAACAAACAAATGCTACTTCAAAAGAGAAAACTTATATATCAAAAGAAGCACGAGAGAGATATTACAGATAGATGAACAAACCCTAGAAGAAACTTAAAGGCAAAACTGCAGAAATTGAGAGAGAGAATAGGGAAAAACTCAGACGAACAGTACCGAAATATGAGAAAACACCGGTGTATCCGTGTATGGGAAAGTGTACGTTGTCTAAAAGTATTTTCTTTCACATTTTTGGCAAGGGAATTTACGAGTAAAATTTGATATTTTCACCTTTTTCACTAACATGAGTGTGGGATATTAGTATGGAATTTATCTCCCTCCGTACCGTATTAAATTTTCTATTTTTTTATTCAATTTTTAAAGATATTTCATAATAAATGGCCTATTTCTCTATTAATAATTATTTTTATCTTATTATTTCACTTATATCTTTATAATTTTTTTAATTAATTTTTGTTGGAAATTTAAGAAATAATAAAATACATTTGGAAGTGATGTATTGTTATACCATTTTCTCTCATATTATCATTATAACATCTCTTATATTTAATATGAGAATAACAATAAAAATAATAAAGTAACTAGAAATTAATATCAACAAAGATAAACGGTTCAGATATGTATGTAATTAGTGGGTGGGTATGGAGAGAAAAATATATTTATTGGAATGTGAGAATAACAATAAAAATGATCTAGAGAATTGATTCATATGAGAATTAGCAAAAATTAATTAATGTTTGGGTCATAGAAAGGTGAATGGATACTTCAATTAAAAAAGAATTTAGATTAAAAAAATATTATTAATTAGCGTGTTAAAACCAATTAAGACGTTTAATAGGTGACAGGTGACGGAAGAAGTACTGTTTACTATTTACCTGAGTTGAATATGACTGTTGGTCTACTTACTAAAATTTATTTAGGAAAATATTTTTATTTTTATTGGAAATTGAACATAAAAAAGTGAAGTATATAATTAGAAATAATATTACTATCACATTAAAAAGTCACATAATAATTAGATACACACATACATACTGTAGGTCCCCATTTATATGTAATAGTAGCATAGTGTATAATTAGGGGGAGTCATTTTTTTTTTTGCTAATCAAACCGGTTCAAACCGGCTGATTTGGGACGAAACAAAGTAGGTTCGGCATCAATACATGCAACCCGCGCTATATGTACCGAGACGATTAACTGGTACCGATATAACTGTACTTGCAGGGCATTTCTTTCAATCTTGGAATATATCACATGCAATTACTTCCTGATATTGATCTTAACAAGTTTTCTGTCTCTGAGCCTTTAGAGCCACAAGCATTGAGAAGTTTCTGCAAAATTTAATAGAAGTAGATGTTTCTGACAGTCTTTTTTTTGCCTCTCCTGAACTTAGGAGCACAACACTTGCAAATGTATGTGGCAGACCCAATAAGAGGAGCTTAGATTTTAGTCGTTCCAATGTGGGCACAGAGGAATGTAAACCACCAATTTCACAACAGTATAGGTTTAGATACTAGTTATGCTATTGAACATTCTAACTTGCATACAGATTATCTACAACTTAGAGGAGGATTTATTTAATTACATAGTTTGGGCTCCTAGAATATGGCGCCCTTAGGGCTTTCTATTTGATCGTATCGAAATGCCCAATGAATTGGGATTTCTCTATTGGTCCAGGTCATTTCGAGACAATCGAATCCTTTATGATAAAGAGGATGAGCTTCGAGAGAATGATACCACACACGAGATAGATTTTTTCAAAAAATAAGGTCTTTTTCAAATAAGCCAATTCAATTCATTTGTGAGCTCTTCTGAGTTTAGGTGTTTGGCTTTTCATTTGCACTCTCAAAATGAGAGTACTCCTGAGAGTCATTCTGCTGCTATTGATGCTTTACTTTTGGCAGCAGAATGTTATGTCAATTATTTATTTCTGATGCCTTTCAAACAATTGTAGGATCAATGGAACATATGAATTTACATATCTCAAAAGGGTGAGCCACCACAACTTATAAATCGTATCTCACCTTGAAAGGGAAAGTGACACAATTGTTCTTTATATATTACTTGAGGCTGCCAAATTAGACATAGAATTATATGGGAGACATCAGAATGGGGAACCATGTTCATTAGGTGATGAAGGAAATGAAGAAGTTATAAACTTGTCAGAGCATGATAATTGAAAAAATTACAACTGGACCGCTACAAGTGTGTGTAAAAATCAGTATTGAACCGGTTAACGGATTTGGAATATCGATTTAATCGGTACTTGTATCGGTACGTAACTTTAAGTATTTTTGGTAATCTATTCGGTATGGTTCGAATCGGTCCGATACAGTTATTTACCGTGTCAAATCCTATATATGATGTGTCTAAATTGTATGTTGTCTATTAATTATCAAAGACTAAAAGACAAATTGCACCCTAAACTTTACTCCGGTGTTGATGTTTGCACCCTAAAGAAAAAAGAGTGTCTAAGTACACACCATACTTTATTTATTTGTAACAGATTGGACACTTTGCTTTCTTAACCGGTCAAAAGTGACCGGCTAAGTCACAGATCCACACAAGAAGGGGTATTTCAGACTTTTTTCTTCTTTATCTTCTCCAACGCCATTACAGAGTCATTCGGTAGCAAACAAGATCTCGATCTTGGAAAATCGATCAAGAAAATCAAGGAAAATTAGGGCTCGTGGATCGAAAATGCTGGTGCATGAAGAAATCAGTGATGAAGATAGCTTGGAGAAGCTCAAACAATGTCGGTAGAAGATTCTTCGGTTGTCCAGATTGGTGTGAAGATGGGCACGGTGGTTGTAATTATTTCGCTTGGGCTGATCCTCCAATGTGTGAGCGTTCAAGAGAAGTAATACCTGGATTAATAAGAAGATTAGAGAATTTGGATGCTGAAATCAAAGCTGTGAAAGATGATCTTGAACAGTACAAAACTAGGGCAAGGTTTGCAATTTGGGTGTTGACTGCAACTTGGATTGCAATTTTTTATTTTATGTTTATCTCAGACAAAGAAGAACCACCCATTCAAACTTGAAAACAAGCAACTTGGGTTCTACTGAGCAACTTGGGTTCTCCAGAATTGAACAGTGCAGAATTGGGTTCTAGTAATATAGTGGTAGAAATTAGTTGACTTATGGAATGTAATTGTTGGGTATCTTTTGTGGGTAATTTATTGGTTGTAATGTATGGGCAATTTCTGTGATTTCAAATGTTGTAATATATGGGCAAATATAGTTGTTGTACTCAATTGCTGCACTTTCTTATTTATGGTTGGTGTGCAATTTATGATACATGCACCTTTTAACTGAATGTTCATGCACAAAACAGACAAATGCAAACAACAAACTGCAATTGCTCAAAACAGACACAAAACAGACAAATGCAAACAAAAAAATGCAATGGCTCAAAACAGAGCCTACAATGCAATTGCCAACCTGTATAACACTGCATACACACACTGTAAACACACACTGCAAACACATGTAATTAAACACTGCAAACACACGTACTTAAACACTGCAAACACACACTGCATCATAGACACACTGCATCATTAAGGAACCGGTTATGCCATTCAATTACCAAATTAATCCCCAGTACAATCCATAAATCAGAGGCAATTAATAACAGTTGTTGTCATAGGTCTAATAACAATGGCTTAATCCTATTAACAATCCCAGCCACACCTTCATAAGTTTAGGCCCCAAAAAATGCATCCTATGCACAAAAACATACATAAAAGTCTGAAGTTGATTCCCAAAAATCCCCTAATATGGATATATACATCCATATAAGCTTAGTACCAAAAAAAATCCCAAAAACCCCATGTTGACTGCTATTAATCTGCATTAGGCCCTCCACTGGTTGGTTTCCTAAATTGGAGCTTCTCTCTTTTGGATCTGGCTACAGCTTCAAGGTCCCCAAGTGTTATACATTGTGACCCCTTCCATGTAAAATCCTTAGGTTGTAATATATCAGCTGAGATATTTCTTTGGCTACTCTTATAATGGATTCCACCTTGCCACTTTGTAGAACCACCAGCTTGATCCACATTCATGCCACTGTCATGTGTTGATGACATTGGTTGATAATCTTGAGTATGAGCCTGCCTAGTATGGTGAACCCTTTTTGCCCTCTTAGCCTTTGCCTTAGGTTGAGATGATTGACTTTCTGGAGGAGGTTGAGATGATTGACTATTGAGTTTCTGAAAACCAACACACAAAAATATATTAAACCCAATATATAATCTTGATAAAATAATCACATGAACACACACTTAACTTACTTGAGGACACCTTCTTGCATTGTGACCCCATTCCTTGCAAAAGCCACATTTCAGTGATGTTCCTTTCCTCTTCAACCTTGTACCTTCTGTATTTGATACTGGAATATCATTACCTTTCCTCCTAACAAGTTTAGGCCTACCCACAGGAGTATGTTTAACTGGTGGCAAAGGTGGGGAAAGCCCAGTATGATCCCACTCATCTTTGTGTTTTATAGGCTCAATGTTGTGACTGTAAACCTTTAAATACATGTCCTTTGTTAAACACTCATGTACATATGTGTATGGATCATGTCCTATTTTGTTGATGCATGATATTGCATGAACACATGGTATTCCAGACAATTCCCACCTCCTACAAGTACATGTATTTTTTCCCAAATCCACAACAAATGTATGACCCCCAGAAGTCATTATCACTGTAAACCTACCACCACCACCTGACCACAATGGCAATCCACCCCCTGCCTGCACTTTCCATTTTTCTACCTTCTTAGCTATTTTAGGGCACACTACACCATTATGTTTCATCATCATATCTCTCCTGTTAACAATCCTATTCATGCAATATAATCTCAGTCCTTCTAGACACCCTATTATTGGCTTCACTCTAGCTTTCAGAATTTTGCTATTAAATACCTCACAATGATTATTGACATACATGTCACTTTTGCATATGGTGTTAAAATGAGACCTACTCCACTGAGCAGGTGGCTTAGGATCTAACCATTCAAATGCACTCTTATCCTCTTTATGTAACACATCCATTGCCTTTTGAAAGACATATTGATTTGTAGCTTTGGCAGCATTCCACACCAATTTCCTTAATCCAAAACCTTTATGTTTTTGCCAAAAGTTCCTATACAAATGCATAACACAATGCTTGTGTTCGGCACTTGGGACCACATCTTCTAAAGCATTAATCAAACCCTGGATCAACACCAATGAAATAATCAGATATAATTATAAATGACATCTTCTAAAGCATTAATCAGAAACTGATTCTCAATGAAAAGTATATAGAAATAGAGAGATGAAAGTAAATAGTAAAGTATATACCTTTTGTTTATCTAAAATGAATGTCCAGCCTCCATCATTTGAAATCCCAAGGTCTTGCACCAGCAAGTTCATAAACCAGGTCCAAGAATGAGTGTTCTCAGATTCAACAATGGCCCAAGCAACTGGCCACATCCCATTGTTTGGGTCAACACCAACTACAGTCAATAACTGACCCCCATATGGTCCTTTGAGAAAACATCCATCAAGCCCCACCAATGGTCTACACCCCACCTTGAATCCTTCTTTTAGTGGTTGGTGACACACATAAAACCTCAAGAATCTGCCTAAGTCTTGTCCTTATTCTGGTTCTGCTCTCTTCAAAATACAAGTACTCCCAGGCATGGCTCTTCTTAGCTCTGCAGCATAGTCCAGAACCAAACCATACTCCTCCTCAGCACTACCTTCAATGCTTCTCAGTGCTCTTTTCTTAGCTCTATATGCTAGGCTCCTTGATACTCCAATATCCAAATTGTCAGGAATAAACATGTGAATGGTATTCCTATTTATATATGATTTGATTATGATATATACATGAATGAATATGCAAGTATGTTTGCATGAAGAAACGCTGTTAAGTCCTTTGATAGATAATAGAAATATATGTACAAGGACTTAGAATGAATTGATCAAAAATGTTAGGTTGATCCTACATAAGCAAAACGGCTTTGTAAAGTCCTTAAAAAGAAATGATGTACAAGGACTATAAATATAGAAAGATCAAGCTTGTTAGGTTGATCTTATGATGTAATAGATAGGCTTGTCTGATCGTCGAGCACTGCACCAGAAGTCGTAGTCTGCCAGGAGAGTCAGAGTCAACTCGGGAGCTATCGAGGCAGAATAGGAGTGTGCAAGATAGTGAGATCTCAGAGTTCGTAGACTTCCAGGGGAAACGAAGAAGGATCGTAGTGTGTCGAGAAGAGCCTCCTCGAGATCGTAGTGTACTGAGGAAGTCATGTTCTGAATCGTAGAGACAGCCTGCCTATAAGCCGAACGACAACCTGCCAAAGCTAAGTATGAAATGCACTCTACGCTCAGAGTCGTAGAGTCTAGCGATGCCGAAGTCAAAGACAAGGATCGTAGACCACACTCTGCGATCGTAGAATCCAATGAACAAATACAGAGATCGTAGTCGGACAAGATCAGATGAAAACGACAAGCTCAAGTCAGCGATCGTAGAGTGGACTCAACGATCACCAAGCTAACTCTACGATCGTAGTGTGCAGAGTCAAAGATCATAGTGTGATCTCGGGAACGTAGAGTCTGCACAGCCGAAGCTGAATCGCAGAGTGCAGAAATCGTAGAGTGTCAAGATCTGATCTTCAGGATCGTAGTGTCTGCACAGCCAAAGCTGAATCGTAGAGTGCAGAACTACGACTCCAACAGTAATGCTCACAATGCTAAGTCAGAATCGTAGAGCAGATACGATTCTCAACGAATGAGCACTCCCAGAATATCCAAAGGTACGAAGCCTCTGGTTGGCACTGCAAAGATGTAATCCACAGAAGGGAACCAGAGAGCACTCAACGAATGGCATGCAGGCTAGCAGAAGAAGTAAACACCAAACCAATCAGCAACAAGATTGAGTTGAAAGGCCGTTCGTGATGAAGTCTTCCACAAGATGATTCAAAGAAGACTTCAGCAGTTGACTAAGGAAAAGTCAGCTAATGCAGTTGCTATCAAGAAAACAGAAGACAACGATCTTAGAAGCAACCAGGATCGTAGTGTTTGTCAGACAAAGAAAGAACTGATGGAAGGTGAACCGAGATACTGGTCAGCTTCTGAAGAGCAAGGCTAAAGTGATTAAGTGCAGGGTCAGTTCATTGATGATAAGTGAGCGGAAGATCACCAGGAGAAAGCAAGCTGGACGCGCCACAAATCTGAAGTGTCATGATATTCAGAAGGGAACCAGAGCAAGGAATTAGGCCATCAGTATTTGAGAACAGTCAAAGCAAACAGAAGTATTGAAGCACTGCACAATACAAGGAAGAGGTGTTCTACATTGAAGATCCAATCAACACTCTTCCAGATCGTAGTGTTGTCTCCACCAGTCAACAAGACACTACGATCAGGTCCCTGAAGACGTGCATCAGAATCGTAGAGCTCGGATACCTGAAGATTGAGGCATTGGCAACTGTTCAATCTGAAGGATAATTCGGACAAGTGCTTATTGAGAGCATCGATGCAAAAGGACAACCTCTGATCAAGAAATCAGAAGAAATAAAGTCTTCGACCTGCCCAGGACAGTAAAGTGACACATCTGACAGGGTAGGTGAAAGAGTAGACTGCAGAGTCAGAAAAAGTATGTCATGTCACATCAAGCAGTCTACATCAAGAAACTTGAGATCTGTGAAGACATTTGAATATCTTTCAACGGCTACTTTCCAACGGAAGGATTGGGAAGGTGTATAAATGAAGAAGAGCTTCAAAGATCAAAGAGTGCTGGAGAAGTTGAGTTTTGGAGAGAAGGTGGACTGATCGAATCAAGTAATAGTGAGTCCAGAGACTCACTCTACGATCCACCAAGAACACTCAAAAGTCAGATCAAGCAAGAAGTAGAAGTGTGAGTTCTACTATGTAGAAGTGAGAGTTCTACTACATGAAGAGTGTTCTGAACTGCCGAGAGAAAGAAGAGCATCATGCCATCTGGATGTCCATCATGGGAAGACTCTAAGTACAATAGAGAAGAGCTTACGGTCATCTTAGCAAGTCCATCATGGGAAGGCATCAAGTAGCAAGAAGGGAGATCACAAAAGCCATCTTGGTGTCAAGCTTGAGAAAGGTTCTAGGTACCTTGCAGAAGAGCTTACAGTCATCCTAGAAGCCTCTCATGTGCAGCCATCAAGTACCAAGGAGAATGATCTTCAAGGCAGTTCATCAAGGGGTCATCTGGAGTAGTTGAGCAACCTAAGAAGCTGAGCATCATGCAACACTCAACTGCTCTTCAATGATGATCAAGCCGAAGCTGCTAAAGATAGAAGATGTTCAGAGCATGAAGACATCTTAGCAGCTCAGCACCGACTCCAACAACAACTCAAAGAAGCCATGGCCTGAGGGGTCCTTGTCCGGAGGAACTAAACAAAGCAGGGCCAAGGGGTCCTTGTCCAGAGGGACTAAACGAAGTTCCAAGCCTGCTGGGCTTGAAGAGTTCCTAGGGAACTAGAGGAGTCCCAAGGCTGCTGGCCTTGAAGAGTTCTTAGTGAACTGAAGTCCCAAGGCTGCTAGCCTTGAAGGAATCGTAGAGATTCAGGGTGCTGCCCTTCCTTAGTGGAAATCCTGCTAGTTGAAAGCAGAAGAGTGGATTAGGAGCTTGAGTCTCTGAACCACTTAAAACCCCTTGTGTCTTTTACATTATGTCATTTACATTATGTCTATAACTGCTATAACTGCTATGTATGTTTTAACTGCTTACAACTAAACTAACCCAACGAACAATGTTTGTATGATTATGAATATATCAATGAAGGAGGGGAATCTTTTACTTATTCCGCTGTGCTTGAAAAGATTCAATGTTAGTCATATAATCTAATATGAACAATACATCATAAACCAGAAAAGTATTTTAAAAAGAAAAGAATATATTCAACCCCCCCTTCTAGATCTATTGTGCCCTCTGGGATCTAACAATTGGTATCAGAGCAGGTTCTCATGCTGTATTCTAAAGCTAATCGCTTTGAGTCTGATCCAAGGCACCAACACTGTTCTATACTTAGTTTAGTAGTATGTAACCTGTTATATGCAGAAGAGCTCACACGTTAGAAATATTGTGTATAGGTAAAAAATGTGTATACACCTGAAGCTGCTCAGATTGGTTCATATCCTCGATTGCTATATCAACAAGACCAATCCTAGCCTGCAGTCAATCTTGTAGTCTGAAGATCAGACGAGAGAAAGAGAGCAAGAGACATCAGTAACAAGGAGTAAAGCATTCATCAGTCTGAAAGATGAAGAGGTCACGCGTACGAAGAAATGACTGATCAAGTGGAGATAGAAGATCCTCTCAATCGTATGAGTGACCAACCAACAACCGAGTGATGTCTCTGAAAACTCAAGGATGTCAAAGATCTTAATGCCACGATTCTCTTGATCTACATCTTCAAGACCACAACTGATTGATGAAAGGCCGACAAGAGCATTAAGCTGAAAAGGGGCAAAAGTAAAAGCTATGCACATCAATACCTGAACTCAGTATATCTAAAGTAAATGACTGTTAAGAAACTGGCAGTAAAAAGGTACGGTTCCTCACCATCATTATTGTATACATCATAGTTGCACCATCTTATGAACTATGACAGTATTCTGTCAACAAGTCATAATCTTCCTAAAAAGGTGAATAGAGAAAGCAGTCTAAAGATGGAAAATTCAAATGTCTACAAACTTTCTCTTTAACCAAGTTTTAGGCTGAAGATGACATCTTGAAGAAAATCTGAAATGGATCACAAGAGTATCACAGACCAAATGAATCTTATGTTAAGTAATCATTGTTGTTGTGCTAGTATGTGTGTACAAGCCTATGTTTTAAGTGTTTAACAACACACAGAGAATGATCAGTTCTACAAGAGGATCTTGTTGATTTGTAGAAACTGATCACATCCATAAATCAACTAGATACTCATAAATCGCAGAGTTGATTCACACTATGTGAACACTTAAACATTGTGAACTTAACCCAGTAAATGATGAAACCATCATAGATAAAGAGTGTGTCATTAATTGTCAAATCCTACACACACTCACCGTCATGCATCTAAAATGTATTATCCCAAGATAGTTGCATGCATGAATGTCTGTTGGTGATAAACATGATGATTATCCAGATAAGAGGAATAGGGGTTTAGAAAACTAACTTAGCAGGACCCATTCAACAATGGGGACCAAAAGAAGAAATTACTTGAACCTGCAGGTACTTGGTCAGTCTGACCACACTAAGGAATGCTGAAGCAGAAGACTTCATTCAAAAGGATTCAACCAGCAGAAGGCTAAGGACTATTCAGAGAAAAGTCTGATAAAGTTCATATATGTCCAAGCCTGTCCTTGAAGACCCTCTGAGCTAACCAGAATGGAGCTCATATGGCTGCAAATCTGTATATGGGAGCATGCTATGCAGCAGAAGATAAAAGAGGATTCTATGTGCCCATGAGATACGCTTTATAGAAAGGATCCTCAAGGGAAGCTCACAATAGAAGATCCTTGAGCTTGAGACAAAAGGAGTTCTCTACGAAGCAGAACTTCTCAAAACTAAGGACTGTCAAAGAAGACTACGTTCGTAGTACTGTCAAATGATCGTAGAGTGATCAATCTTGAAAATACTCATCTCTACGATACAAGAAAGACTAAGCAACGATGATGATTTCAGTCAGAAGTAGAAGTGCTGGGCAGCCCTCAAATGAACATGAAGAAGGAATCACATCTATCTGAGATGACGGCATCAACAATGGGGGAGCAATGATCTGTTAAGGAATAACTGCACCATTAACCTGGAAGAGATGTACCAGCTACAAAGTCCCAAAACCTTGTGGCTGATGAACCAAATGAAGATCCATAGTCAGTAGGATCGTCTCAAAACGAACTACTGATAACCCTTCAGCCACCTAATCCATAAACGTGAAGTGTCTACGATCAAACACATGATCGTAGAGTAAGAGTAGAAGGACACCACGATTTCAGCAATGCAGATACTTAAAGATGATAGAAGATCTTCCCATCAAAAGGGTCTAATGAGATGTCATTGAAAATCACTGTCTTAGTATTTCATCTGGAAAGCGCCTCAGGGACAAACCTGACCCTTAGCTAACTCTAAGAGGTTGGCCCTTCCTGAGCTATCTTATCCCAGAAGGAATGCTTGATCTAGTTTATCTCAAAAGAACCAAGTCAGTCAACGATCGTAGAGTTGAACTTGAAGAGGTCTAAACGATTGTAGTACAAACTCAACAATCGTAATGCTGTCTAAACGATCGTAATGCAACCTCAGCGACAGAAGAAGATAACTCAACGATCGTAGTCCTACCAAAGGGTATTCCAGTTCAAGGAATATGAAGAATGAGACATCTGCTAAGCCATTCAAGTTGAGGAGATAAGTTCGAATACATCAGTGATTGAGCTATGCTGCATCGAAGTAAGGAGGAAAGACGAAGCCATCCAATACAGCATATCTAAGAAATTGATCGTTGAGTAAACAAATGAAATCGTAAAGTCTATAGCTATCTCATCATGTTACTCTACGAATCAAAAGGTCAACGGTCAAAGCCACGTCAATTAAACGTCCACTCCTCTAATAACTGAAAAGTTGTGGGAAGTTACAGCTCATTACTGGGCAACGTGCAACCAATGGACAGTTGACACATCACTAAGTATGCAGAGTTAGAAGGAATTGCCATAAAGACAAGTTCAAATCTGCAGACAGTTACCAAAAGATATCGAACCTTTCTCCCTCCCATTTTCAAAACCCTAGAAAGCTTGTCAAGAGCAAAATCAGTTAACCTTCAGAGCCTTACCAACCAGACAGTCATCTCGCATAAACCTTTCTATATTTAATACCCACATTCTTCAAACTACTCAAAATGGAAAACTGGCAAGTGATCACTGGTATTCAGCTTGGAACCAAATCGTTTGAGAAATCTGAAAAGAAGTTCAGAGATATTCTCGAGCTTGTAAAGAAGGCTGGATTTTCAGAATGCCTTGAAGCAAATACTCGAGTCTACTGCAACCTGGTTAAAGAATTCTACTCAAACGTCTCTATAAATTCGGAAACCCTTACTACCAAGGTTAAAGGTCAGTCTCTCAAGTTAAAATCTTCTGACCTAAACCAATGCCTAGGATTTCCTAACCAAGGCCTAAAGAACCTTGATGATGTCAACACTGAATTAGCTAAAGAAATTATGGGGTATCAAAGAAACCCTAGTTTCAAGGACATGAAGAAGAAGGAGTTCCCTGAGCAATATGAGTTCCTCGCTGAAATAGTTGGAAAGTGCATACTATGTAAGAACACTGCACATGACACAGTGATCGACCAGCAGTTGAAAATCATGTCTGCAATAGTTTTGAAGAAACAAATCGACTTTGGATCTATCTTGATAGATCAGATCTCCAAATGGGTAGAGAAGACTGAGAAGAAGCCCCTGACCAAGGTATATCATGGAAGGCTGTTAAGTATCATATTGAAGAAAAAGCTAGGGGAAAAGATCAAGGATGATGAGGGAGAAGCCCTGAATGTGCACAAGGTGATGTCTCCACAACTATTTGAAAACTGGAAGAAGAACCCTAAGGAGAACAAAAGGCTGACAGCTGGGAGCAGTAGTAGAGCCTCTGCAAAGAAGAGGAAGACAGTAAAGGCAGAGAGCTCTGAGTCCAGTGACTCTGAAGCAGCTGAAATCAGACCAGCTAGGAAGAAATCAAAAGTGGTGAAAAGAGCTGGTGATGTGAAGAAAGCCCAGGCCCCACCAATGAGAGTCTCCTCCTTGAACAAGAGTAAAGAAGAAAAAGCTCAAACTGCTGAGACCACAAAAAGAAGAAGCAGCAGGTTGCTTCAAGGGCCAGTCAGCAAGAAAGCTAAGGTGGAGGACAAACCAGCCTTAGCTTCTCAAATCAATACATCTGCTGATAAAGAAAGGTGCTCTAGCCCCATGGCCAAAACTCAGAGAAGCAACTCTGATGAAGAAAAAGAAATTTCTGATCAAGATACATCCCCAAATGCAACTGCCCCAATCAGCCCAGAGAATGGGTCAGAAAATGTTTTCCAAGAAGAAGAAGAAGAACATGTCCCCTCAATCCAAGAGAGCTTTCATGATGACTCAGAAAGTGATGAGGACAAGGAAGAAGAAGAATCTGTCTCTCCAATAGTTGAACCTCCACAAAGAAGAAAGAGCTACAGGCTGCAAGCCCAGTTTGCCTCCAAAAGGAACAGTGGCCAATCAAATGCCATCATTGAATTAAGTGATGATGAATCTGTATCCCCAGGAGAAGATGCTGAAGAAGAAGCCAGCAATGGAAAAGAAGAATCTATGGAAAGACTTGCTGAAGAAAGTTCGGATGATGAAATTCAGCAAGAAGGATTTTTTGCTGAAGATGCTCAAGAAGAGTCTGAACACGAAATGCAACAAGAAGACCTCTCTGCTGAAGCTGATCTAAATGGCTCTGGTTCTGAGAAGGAAGAAGCTGGAAATGATTCCAACTCTGAAGATCAGGAATCAGGAAATTCAGAACTTCACCCTGTTCTCTCACCTGCAAGATTTATCAGGAGAATAGTAGTAGAAGTTCCCAATGAACCATCAGAGACTCCTCCTGAAAGATGGGTAAACCATGGAGGTGAACAGATCAGAATAGTAAGAATGACCTCTTTTGACTTGGTCAAGAACTGGAACAACATGGAAATGGACTGCACAACCATTCTCTACAACCCTGATGATCTGCTAATGAGATGGTTCTTCCAGTGGATGCCATGACTAAAGGCCATTACTGAAAAAGATGGAAGCTACTTCAGTTGGTGTTATAAGCAGTTTCCAAGCATGGAACTGGTGGCTTAGAACTTTCCACGAGTAAAGAAGTTTGCCACCAAGCTGATCACAAACCAGCCCCACTTCAAGATCTATCGACATGCTGGAAATCTCTACATCCCCTAAGATCGTAGAGTGGACTCTGAAGGAAGAAGAACCATGTCCAAGAAGCTAATCGTAGAGTCTGATCACTCTACTGCTTATGATGTTCAAATCCAATCTCAGGAGTCTCCTTATGATCAAGCACTGCTAACAGACACTCCATCATCCTCCACAGGCAATTGGTACTCCACAATTGTTCAGATTATCCACACATTTGAAAATCTGTCCAAAGGTGACAATCGTAGAGTCCAATCCATTGCCCATACTGAAGCTACCAATCAAGAGGATCAAACTGCTTTGGAGCAGGAACTACTGAAGAGCTCTGATGATTTAAGCAAGAAGATATCTATGCTCACTGAAGATACACAGAAGCAGACAGTAGCAGGAGATGATTCTTTCCAGCACAAGCTTCAAGCTATCTTGGATGATGTATCTCTCAAACTCCAAGAGAGAGATAACATCTATAAGAAGGCCATCCAAGATCAGAAGGCAGAAGCTCTACAAGTTTAGGAGGCCAATGCAAAGCAGATCGAAGCCCTCTCTGACAAGATTGACGATCTGAAACAGTCCTTCTCTGTGCAACTTGAACTCGGACAGCAAGAGCTAAAGTTTAAAGTTGCAAACTCCTCCTACCAGATGGAGCAGCTTATGTCCAACATGGAGCAGCTCTCTCAAATGATTGATGACAAAAAGGGGGAGAAAAAGAGGCGAAGAAAGAAGAGGAGAAAGAGGCACCAAAAGAAGAGCAGAGGGTTAAGGGAGAAAAAGTCAAAGAAGAAGAAAGCAGCAGCAGCAGATAGAGAATCATCATCTGAGGGGGAGCCTGAAGATGATGATACCAAGTTCACAAAAACTGAAGGAGAGCCAGATCAGAAAGGTGATGAAGGGGAATCAAGCAAAGATAGAAGGCCATCATCAGAGGGGGAGCAAGAAGCAGCAGCTGATGAGTAGTCGATCAACAAAAATCCTGGAATCATACATGGAGCCAAGGAGGTATATCTCTAGTCTGTTAGTATGTTCTGGATCCAGGATTTAGAATGTCTGAATATATAATTGCCATATTAATATAAATGACATCCATGATTAACTGTTTAGAAATACAGCTTCTCACTGTATCTAAGATTCATTCATAACATGCATATGCACTTATTGTTTTTGTCATAATCAAATAGGGGGAGATTGTCAGGAATAAACATGTGAATGGTATTCCTATTTATATATGATTTGATTATGATATATATATGAATGAATATACAAGTATGTTTGCATGAAAAAAAGCTGTTAAGTCCTTTGATAGATAATAGAAATATATGTACAAGGACTTAGAATGAATTGATCAAAAATGTTAGGTTGATCCTACATAAGCAAAACGGCTTTGTAAAGTCCTTAAAAAGAAATGATGTACAAGCACTATAAATATAGAAAGATCAAGCTTGTTAGGTTGATCTTATGATGTAATAGATAGGCTTGTCTGATCGTCGAGCACTGCACCAGAAGTCGTAGTCTGCCAGGAGAGTCAGAGTCAACTCGGGAGCTATCGAGGCAGAATAGGAGTGTGCAAGATAGTGAGATCTCAGAGTTCGTAGACTTCCAGGGGAAACGAAGAAGGATCGTAGTGTGTCGAGAAGAGCCTCCTCGAGATCGTAGTGTACTGAGGAAGTCATGTTCTGAATCGTAGAGACAGCCTGCCTATAAGCCGAACGACAACCTGCCAAAGCTAAGTATGAAATGCACTCTACGCTCAGAGTCGTAGAGTCTAGCGATGCCGAAGTCAAAGACAAGGATCGTAGACCACACTCTGCGATCGTAGAATCCAATGAACAAATGCAGAGATCGTAGTCGGACAAGATCAGATGAAAACGACAAGCTCAAGTCAGCGATCGTAGAGTGGACTCAACGATCACCAAGCTAACTCTACGATCGTAGTGTGCAGAGTCAAAGATCATAGTGTGATCTCGGGAACGTAGAGTCTGCACAGCCGAAGCTGAATCGCAGAGTGCAGAAATCGTAGAGTGTCAAGATCTGATCTTCAGGATCGTAGTGTCTGCACAGCCAAAGCTGAATCGTAGAGTGCAGAACTACGACTCCAACAGTAATGCTCACAATGCTAAGTCAGAATCGTAGAGCAGATACGATTCTCAACGAATGAGCACTCCCAGAATATCCAAAGGTACGAAGCCTCTGGTTGGCACTGTAAAGATGTAATCCACATAAGGGAACCAGAGAGCACTCAACGAATGGCATGCAGGCTAGCAGAAGAAGTAAGCACCAAACCAATCAGCAACAAGATTGAGTTGAAAGGCCGTTCGTGATGAAGTCTTCCACAAGATGATTCAAAGAAGACTTCAGCAGTTGACTAAGGAAAAGTCAGCTAATGCAGTTGCTATCAAGAAAACAGAAGACAACGATCTTGGAAGCAACCAGGATCGTAGTGTTTGTCAGACAAAGAAAGAACTGATGGAAGGTGAACCGAGATACTGGTCAGCTTCTGAAGAGCAGGGCTAAAGTGATTAAGTGCAGGGTCAGTTCATTGATGATAAGTGAGCGGAAGATCACCAGGAGAAAGCAAGCTGGACGCGCCACAAATCTGAAGTGTCATGATATTCAGAAGGGAACCAGAGTAAGGAATTAGGCCATCAGTATTTGAGAACAGTCAAAGCAAACAGAAGTATTGAAGCACTGCACAATACAAGGAAGAGGTGTTCTACATTGAAGATCCAATCAACACTCTTCTACATCGTAGTGTTGTCTCCACCAGTCAACAAGACACTACGATCAGGTCCCTGAAGACGTGCATCAGAATCGTAGAGCTCGGATACCTGAAGATTGAGGCATTGGCAACTGTTCAATCTGAAGGATAATTCGGACAAGTGCTTATTGAGAGCATCGATGCAAAAGGACAACCTCTGATCAAGAAATCAGAAGAAATAAAGTCTTCGACCTGCCCAGGACAGTAAAGTGACACATCTGACAGGGTAGGTGAAAGAGTAGACTGCAGAGTCAGAAAAAGTATGTCATGTCACATCAAGCAGTCTACATCAAGCAACTTGAGATCTGTGAAGACATTTGAATAGCTTCCAACGGCTACTTTCCAACGGAAGGATTGGGAAGGTGTATAAATGAAGAAAAGCTTCAAAGATCAAAGAGTGCTGGAGAAGTTGAGTTTTGGAGAGGAGGTGGACTGATCGAATCAAGTAATAGTGAGTCCAGAGACTCACTCTACGATCCACCAAGAAAACTCAAAAGTCAGATCAAGCAATAAGTAGAAGTGTGAGTTCTACTATGTAGAAGTGAGAGTTCTACTACATGAAGAGTGTTCTGAACTACCGAGAGAAAGAAGAGCAACATGCCATCTGGATGTCCATCATGGGAAGACTCTAAGTACAATAGAGAAGAGCTTACGGTCATCTTAGCAAGTCCATCATGGGAAGGCATCAAGTAGCAAGAAGGGAGATCACAAAAGCCATCTTGGTGTCAAGCTTGAGAAAGGTTTTAGGTACCTTGCAGAAGAGCTTACAGTCATCCTAGAAGACTCTCATGTGCAGCCATCAAGTACCAAGGAGAATGATCTTCAAGGCAGTTCATCAAGGGGTCATCCGGAGTAGTTGAGCAACCTAAGAAGCTGAGCATCATGCAACACTCAACTTCTCTTCAATGATGATCAAGTCGAAGCTGCTAAAGATAGAAGATGTTCAGAGCATGAAGACATCTTAGCAGCTCAGCACCGACTCCAACAACAACTCAAAGAAGCCAGGGCCTGAGGGGTCCTTGTCCGGAGGAACTAAACAAAGCAGGGCCAAGGGGTCCTTGTCCAGAGGGACTAAACGAAGTTCCAAGCCTGCTGGGCTTGAAGAGTTCCTAGGGAACTAGAGGAGTCCCAAGGCTGCTGGCCTTGAAGAGTTCTTAGTGAACTGAAGTCCCAAGGCTGCTGGCCTTGAAGGAATCGTAGAGATTCAGGGTGCTGCCCTTCCTTAGTGGAAATCCTGCTAGTTGAAAGCAGAAGAGTGGATTAGGAGCTTGAGTCTCTGAACCACTTAAAACCCCTTGTGTCTTTTACATTATGTCTATAACTGCTATAACTGCTATGTATGTTTTAACTGCTTACAACTAAACTAACCCAACGAACAATGTTTGTATGATTATGAATATATCAATGAAGGAGGGGAATCTTTTACTTATTCCGCTGTGCTTGAAAAGATTCTATGTTTGTCATATAATCTAATATGAACAATACATCATAAACCAGAAAAGTATTTTAAAAAGAAAAGAATCTATTCAACCCCCCCTTCTAGATCTATTGTGCCCTCTGGGATCTAACACAAATCTTTAACTACTTTAGTATGAAACTGATCTAATCCCCATGTTGGATTCATCCGAAGATCATCTTCATACTTTTTGGCAATCCACTCTGCATTTATACAATAATTATCCTACTCTCTACTACAAGTATGGTCTTTTTGTAACCTAGTAATTTTAAATGTCAGCTCTCTTTGCACCTTTGCAGTATAGAAGTACCATGTACATGGCTCCACACACCTTGCTTGGATCTTATTGGACAGGTTTTTCTTGAAATACACCTTCCTTCCATGTTTGATACCATGATTTCTGATTGCTGCCCTCACTTCATTGACATTGGAAAATGTCATTCCCAACTTAAACTCAAGATCCTCACTGTCACCTTCCTTAAATTCTGGATACACTTTATGTTCTTGTTCAGGTGGTTCAGGGTCCCACTCATCAACCCTAGGCATCCTTTCCACATCACTGTCATCATAGTCAGAGGATGAAAATCCAGGTTCTTGTGGTTCTTCAACTTCGACCTCTAACCCGAAGACTTCAAGTCCTCACTCCCTCTTAAGAAAGTCCCTTACGGCGACGTTTTTGAGGCCTCGCGCGCTGGAGACGTTGACCGGCTCCGGTACCTCCTCGAGTCTGGCGTGAACGTCAACGCGCGTGACCAATGGGACTCCGTGGCTTTGTATTACTCCTGTTTGGTCGGCCACCTCGATGCCGCCCGTATGTTGCTCGAAAGCGGAGCGATTTGTTCCGAACATACGTTTGATGGAGATAGGTGTCATTACGCGGCGCTGAACTTGAAGGTGAGGAAGTTGTTGAAAGCGTTCGAAGCTCGGCCGCCGCCTTTGGGGCCGTTGCAGGCGGCGCTAAGAGATACTTTCCTGGACTGTGTTGGAAATTCGGTTTACTTGGAGCAATTGAATGGCCAATCTCAGATTGCAGGTTTATATTTTAAACACATATACATGTGAAAATGTGTGCCTCAAGTTATTGGGATGTTTTCAATTTAATTTGGTAGTGAAAACAATGTGTTTATTTTTCAATGCACTGTTAACCGTTAAGTTCAGATGGTGCACTCATTATGGTACAGTTATGACACATCAGTATATGTAAGGCATGATTATATCCAATTTTTATATATAAATTACAAGTCTTTTTGTTCTAGTAGTAAAATAGTAAATGAAAATTGATAATATGACATGCACAGGAAATGTGTAAATTTATGAGAATTGCAACATTTAGCATGCAAATAGAGAACACGAGACATGGATCTTCTCATCATCAGTGGACTTTTCCTATTTATGATAAGTATAAAAAGTATTAGCATTGAGGGACAGAAGACCTCAATGTGGGATTTTCCTCCACTAGTTTTATTTTTGAGATGGGTTGGTATCAGAATTCGTTGCTATTGTCATGGAGTTTGTTTTGATTTACTGTTCTTCTTCCCCTTTGGCTGC
Source organism: Panax japonicus (assembly GCA_020205505.1). Classification (NCBI taxonomy): domain Eukaryota; kingdom Viridiplantae; phylum Streptophyta; class Magnoliopsida; order Apiales; family Araliaceae; genus Panax; species Panax japonicus. The sequence continues at coordinate 31,172,915 of CM035091.1, forward strand.
CTCTATAAGTTTGAGATCTATTATTTTTTCTTTTATAAAAGTTTTCGCTTTTGCAAAAAGAAAATTGTGAATTAAATATGAACAGGATTATTATACTGGACCACTGGTATTGAATTTTTAATGTATGACTAGATGTATGATTTTGATGCTTAGAAGAAAAAGGATCCCATTTGTGGGGAGTTGGGGGAAGAATCTCAATCTGATAGTAGACATTGTTAGATAAGTGAAAATGAGAAAAAAATGTAAATGGTTACACGCCCCCACCCCACAGCAACCTTAAGATATGAAGAAACTAAAGATTACAAGAGATTTAGTGCCATTGTGGAATTAAAAACATTGATCATGGTTGAATCATGGAACTGAAATATGAATGCATTCTTTGGGCCAAAATAATTACACAGTTACGTAGATGCCAGCTACCTATTTTCCAAGACTAGCTTAACAATTCATTAGTTTAAACTAGCTTAGCAATCTAGAAATGTCCATGGTAACCGTTGCATGTAAGCCGTAACGTAGCTTCCCTTTTGTGTAAACTGTTAAACGGTTGTCCTATTTATTCTACTACTTTAAATGCCTCAGCCATAATTCCTAGATGTGTTTGTTTTCCTAAGTCGTGCAAATACATGTTTCTTCTGAGGATTTTTATGCATTTCCTTTTGACATTATTTGGGTAGGTAATTTGACAAATGGAGGATCAAATTCTAGCTACTTTCCACCAGATGTTGTATTTTATGTGCAAGGTAGACCTATTAAAGCTCATAGAGTCATTTTGAGCGCGCGGTCACCCTTCTTCAAGAAAAAATTTGAGACCAATTGGAAGGATCGCAAGGAAATAAGATTCTCAAGGGAAAAGTTATCTAATTCTGCTCTTTATTGTCTCATCCACTTCTTTTATTCTGATAGACTTGAAATTGCCGTAGATGAAATGGAAGATCTTGTTAGAATTTGCAAAGTTTGCAAATGTGAATCATTAAAAAAAGTACTTGAGAAGGATTTGTTACATCAAAAGTATGCAGAGTACAAAGCACTAAGAGATGTAGACGATTCCCAGAAGCGGTTTATCTTTCAGGGCCTTTCCCTTCCTGAGGAAGACCGTCTTCCTGCTGCCTTGCAACGAATTCTACAAGTTTCTCTTGCCAATTCAACAAGGAAACAAAACATGGATACTGGTATTGATAGTCTTGTATCTCACGTGAGTTCAATGCAGATGAGTAACTTAGAGGATGATCTTGCAGATATTTGTATAAGAGTTGACAAAAAGTTGTTCCGTTGCCATCAAGTGGTCTTAGCATCTCGATCAGAATATTTCAAAGCAAGATTATCCCGTATGAAGGATTTTCTTGAAGGACAAGGTGGTTTACCTGATTTCACTCTTCCGTGTCTTGAAGAACATGATCTTAGCATGGAAGCTTTTGAGAAAATGATCGAGTATATGTAAGTTCTTTTAAATCAATATAATGTGAAACCTGAGTTATTTATCAAAAACATGCTTGATTCAACAATTTTACATTCCATAGTGTTAGGTTGCATGACAAAAGTGCTCTTAGTTGTAGGTTTTAGAAGTAAAAGCATTTCCAGGAGAAACTTAAATGTGGTGCTCCTGAACGTGTGTCCATATTTAAACTTAGAAACTTACCAATATTTTTCACCACCACTTTTGACTGTTACATGGAAGAACTTTTCCATACAACTCTACTAGTTAAAGTGCTTCATCTAGCAGCACCTCTCTGCCAAACGGTCATCGAATAAGTAGTAAAAAAGCTTGAAGCTATTGCTACTTCTAAGTTTCTATCGTATTATATAATAAATATGGTTGAGTTGTGGCCTTGTGGCCCCACTAAATATGGTGGCAGCTTCTAATTTCTCAACGCCAAACTATTTTTGTACGACTTTTTCCTCGATACAGGTACACTGACAGTTTGAAGGATATCGACCCAGATCAGGTATGTTATATATAATTAATTAGCAGTGGTTGGGAAGTCATTTTTAATATTGTTTAATGGTTTTTCCCCTCACTCTTCACTGGAGCAGGCTGAAGAAATGTAGCGGATGCACTGCTGCCGCACCTTGAAATGGCTCCTCCTGCAGAGTTATGCCATTGGCTGATATTATCAGACATGTATGCTTTGCTCCTGAATTTTCTTGGTGGATTATCGTGCTGCTTCTTCTTCTTCTTTTTTTCCCATTTCTATCGGATATAAAATTTAAAATATTCTGCCTATGATATTCTTATTTGGTTGATCCCGAAGGAAGGGGAGTTGCTTGTACCTTTTAATTAAGCTGTTTAGTATTGGTTATAACATTGTAAAAAAAATATGGTCGTATGTGTAGGTATTGTGTTCTGAAGATTCGGGAGTATTGTCTAGATATAATAGCTTTTAACTTGGAGTCATTTGCAGATTCTTAAGAATTTCGGGCAATGCTTTTGACACTTCCACCACCATCAGGAGATTCCACTCTTCGAACCACAGTTCCAAGTGCTCCAGGAGCTGAAATGAATTTGGATGACAGGAATCTTCTTGATGATTTGCGAGAGAAATGGCTCGAGGCAGAAGCTGCTGAGCTCGACAAAAGAGATGAGAGTGTGTTACTTTTTGACCTGCGCCTTGAGATGCTTATGCTTGTGGCAGAACAAGAGAAGTCCGGTGCTCACAATGATGATAATTAGAAAACAACGCCGAAACCGTCTCCTCTTCCATTTTTTACACAAAAATGAACAAAAGAAATTAGCCAAAATTTTCCTGTTGTATTCTTGCAAATTGTTAGGCAAAGCGAATAATAACTTTATTACAAGGAATGCAAGCATATGTGCTTCTTTTTAAGTAATATGTGAATAGAAAGAAACTTGTTCGTCTGTCTGTGTTCTAAATTGACTTGTTCTGAAGTTCATACTGGATGCTTTTCATACAATGCGTATTGTGTGCATGTGAAACTTTTATTTTTTTAACCTACGAATGCCTACTTTTAAGTCTCTGAGCATCTTGAAGCTCCAGGTTCAATATTTAAGTTCCTCCCCCTACCCAACTCTTCCTTCTTCTCCTCTTCCTTTATCTATAATAATAATAATAATAATAATAATAATAATAAATAATACCGTAGTATTATTATTATAAATTTTATCCCCTTCTGGTTTCTCTAAAGTTATGTTAGATTTCTGCTGAATCATGCTCTCCACCAATATAACATTACAAAATGATTTCTTCCTGGTAAAAAAGAAGGGAAAAAACTCAACTTCTCTTTTCATGATTCGAGTATACTTTTGTGAAGTGTTTTTGTCATTGCTAGCCTGAATATCTGCTTGGAAATATCTACATTCTACTGAGCTCAAGCATGCGACCATCCTTGCAGATTTCATGAACAGTTCATATAGTAATGATGAAAGTATAAGGGCCTAATTAAAGTTAAAACCATGAGCAAATCAACCAAAGCTTTAAATAAATTGCATGGAAGAAATTAAAGGCAATCAATGATTAATTTCCTCATAGGTAAGACAATTCCACTTTGTTCTTTACCTCAATGACAATTTCAAATTTAGAAAGTTATAACAAAGAGCCAAAGAAAGACTTGCAACCAAGAGACCAGCTAATAATATCTATGGAGAACTTTTCCCCCCATTTTTTTTGTGTGATTTAGGGTGTCGACTGGATAAACCATCACACTGCCTAATACTAACCTATATGTGTTGGTGGTCCAAGAAGATCATTGCCACCCCCACCACCGGAAATTTATACTCTTCATAAAATAAACGCCAAAGGACCCCTTTGAACACAAAACTCTAATTACATAGAAAACTTTACAGCAACCTCCTCCACTTCTCTTTGTACTTAATTTTGCACAATGTGAATTCTTTTAATAAAAAGAAAAGGACAACAGCTTCTTGTGCATCTGATTAGCAAGTTCTAAGTCATTCTTTATCAGTTGTGCCTTCTTCAGTACTTGATGAGGGTTCCTCAGCTTCAGGTGTCTCATCGGATGGGTCATCAGTTGGAACAGTTTCATGTTCACCATCCACAGGTGCTGCTGGGGATGCATCAGGAGATTTATTCTCTTCTAAAGGGATTCTTTGCCGACCCTTTTGATTAAGGCTCCAATACATTATGCTTGCTGTTAGGGTAAGGATCATCTTCTGGTTCACCTGTCATAGAAATTCATGGGACACCAAAATTGGCAATTTAAGCTCTGTACTAATCCAAATTCTACCAATTACCCAAAATTCCTCACTAGTTGCTAAGAAAAACATTCCAAATAGTATGTAACCCGTCCAGAATAAACCACGTTGCGACTGGCAACAAATTGTGTTATATAATCTTTTAGACTTGCCGCAGTGTTCCATTTCCAGGTAACTAATGATGTAAATGATCAGTTCTTTGAATCAAAATGGATTGCAAACTTATCTGGACAAAAATACATATTCAGAAGCATGCTTAGTTTAAGGCTCTAACCAGTTTAAGAAAGTGGTTAAATGAGCTTCTCACATGTCCACTGAAAGATATAGATATTTCTAGGAGAAGCTTGAGTTTAATGTACTTCAAAGTATGCATCTTTGACCAAATTAAGTGACTTCCAAAATTTTACTAATATGGAAAACTTTGTAGGAAAAAAGAATTCAAGTTCATCATGATCAGTGTTACCTCCATTATATCCTCGGGCAGTAAAAATATTGAGCACCCTAGCTTTCGTGCCACACTAATTATATATGTCGCGTTCGACTTCTTATCTTCATCTGCAGTCACAGTAACAATTGTCATTCTTTCACCAAGTCAAATTCCCAAAGTTTCAAAATTAACATACCATTTTCGCCATTAGTAACAAGACTCCAGTTGACAACCCTTGGCTCCACAGCACTAAGAAGTTCGAGGAAGAAAACCCCACTGGAAAGGCTTTTATCCTAATAAATGTCTCACAATGTATAAATATATCAATTGGGTCTATCTGATTGTATTAAAAGTTCAAGATATAAAATTATCCCTCACCTTAAAGCTCTCCATCTGAGATGTTTTGCCTGATCTTTTCACTTTGTTGTTTGCCCAATTTAGAATATCAGAATCTGTTATCTCCTTTCCTTGGGAGTGAGACCTCAAGTTTCTAAGTAGTTGGAGCATACTAAACCTCATCAACTGCCACAGAAAAGCTGGGGAAATGGGTGAATAAATTAATATTTTATACCAAGTGAATAAGATTTGAAATGAACATTCTTCCAAAGAAAAGGACAAATATTGCTATTGAAGGAAAAAAAATGGAACATGAAATATGGCAGAAGGCTTTTAAACTTGATACATCCAGAAAACAAAAAGAAATTGAAAAATGCGTTGACTTCCAACTGATGCAATGTACTCAATTCGGACACAACCATCTCAAGGATGAGTTCGTTATCTTTTTCCAAAGGATACAAGATGACTTAATATGCTGTCTATACAATTATTGCATATAGCACTTCCAGAGGCAAACAGAAAATACAACTGGTTCTTTTCCAGGGGTGACACATGACCATCAAAACTTCTCGGGTAAACTTACCACACCACCTATAGTTCAACGTGTCAGAAACTTCAGATAACATCCTCCAAAAGGTATATAACAGAGTAGTGTGTTTGTTAGACATAAGTAGCTGGTAATATTTTACGCAAGAAAGGGGTGCAGGGAGGGAGATGTTGAAGCAGACTGACCAACTATAAGCTTTTTGTTTCCTTGTACAATATCATTTCCAGCTACATTCACTAGAGAGAAGTTTAATTCTTTTCCAATACTTATAACTTGGTTGCAATTCTCAACTTTTCTGAAAGGCATCTTGATGGGAGGTTTTGTTGCTTGCTTCCAGTTGACTGATCCGGGGGAAACTTTGTCAAGAACTTCCAAAATAATCCATCTGCATGCAAGGAATAAGCATTAAGTAACAGTTACAGGGGCCCAACAATGTCGAAAAGAAGTGAACAGCTCACCCATTTCTGATATCCTCAAATAATTTATTGACATATGTATCAATTCCAAGACTGTTGATCCACAACCGAAAGCATCTCTCTTCTCTAGAAGTTTCAGCATCATCTGTCATCATTTCTGCATACGAATGTTTTGAGTTGTCCGTTGATAGCCCATTCCTGCAGAGGAAACATACACACTGATAATACAGATTTTCATAGTTGGCTACAAGAAAAGCATACATAATATCGAGCGGAAATGGAAACGAATTTAATATAGTTTATAGAAAAGCTAATACAAGAACTCTCAGTATACTAGATGACCAATGAAGTCCAATATATTCTTTTGGTACTTTGGGTGATGAAGAACAAAGCAGCAGCACGGGTGTTGATTGAACTGTTAAAACTGCAAGGGTAACAGGAAATGGTCGACTGTTCTACAACGCATGCTCAGTCAAAATGGAAAGTTGCCAAAATGACTAGATGTATTTTTAGAAAATGTGTCCATGCTTTAAAACATCATTTTCTTAGCCAGTTCAGTGAATATTTTAACATGTAATACACATGCACAAGATAAAGATGGTAAAAAGTGCATAACCACATATTATTAACAATACCTGTGCTGGAATATTTGAGCAACAAATGCAATATTTAAATTTGTTGAGCCCTCAACAATGTCTTTTGGTGTGACGTATCTTTTGCAGTCCATTTTCTCTGCTTGCTCCAGGACCAAACTTGCTCTTTCAGCAGGATCTTTTGCCTCCAATGTGGTGGTGGTACCATGTTCCGGGGCAAGAACATTAAGTAAGTGAGCATAGGCCACTCCATCCTGCAAACGGAAAAGCCTGTTATGTCGTCTAAGATAACAGAAAATGCTAAAATTATGGAATGCACTAGAAAGATGGTAAAGCATTGACAAGTACCATTGTAATAGCTAGAACTATTAGAGGAAAAAGAAACTTGACAATAAGAAAAAATACACCATCAATAATATAAAAAGTAATGCTTTGGCTTCTGTCTGGACCAAGGTTACGAAGAGATGCATCATTTGAAAGTTTTTCTACGAATAATAAGCCATAAGGAGCAAAGTCATACAACCAGTTTCGAAATCTCTTATGCTTTTCATAAACATATGTCCAGCACTTACGACGTTCTCTCTGTATTTATGAAACTCAAATTACCAAGAAAAAAATGCATACCAACCTTAGGATCACTAAAGAACTCAGTACGGTAATGAATTATTTAACAAATGTAGTATTATTCGCACCACCTTACGAGAGCAATAGGTAGTAGAGTGATGAGAAGAGGAGAGAAATTCTGAACTAAAGTGATTTGTAAGACCAGGTAACCATGCTTACCCAGGAAAATTGGATTGGTTTACAACATGAACAGGATCACGACCTCAATGGGTGGGTTAGAATTAGTCCAACCTTATTGCAGGTTAATTTCTTCTCAAGCATAGAATTTAAGTGCCGAATGTATGTGTATCACTTTCCAATCTGTTAGCTTAGGCACACAGGATATCCCATTATGTGGAACATAATGTAGATTGTCGACACAAAACTAATACAGGACAAGCTCTAGATGAGTGTACAAGGAAAAGTAAAGAAAAAAATTAGTAATTTATCAATAAGAACTGACAAACTTTACCTTACCTTTAAGTCAGATGAAAAATTCGTAACCTCTTTTTGATATCCTGCTTTCTTTAATTGAAAATTCATCCATTTCAGAAGAACCTTTTCAGGGGCTAAACCCATGAGCTCCTCGACATCCTGAAAAAAAAAATCAATAAATTGAGGCATAACATTCTCAATATAACAGTAACACAAATAGAAGACACAGCAAATCAGCTCTTGTGACCTTGTCTTCTTCCACCAATTCCAGGAGCTGAGGAGTTTTCTTGAGATCAAGATCAGCTAAAAGTTGTATCTGATATTGCCAATACACGAAAGCACAAGAAAGATTAAAAATCATGGTAGTCCATTACAAGTATTTTGTGTATGTTCAAAAGGTTGCAAGAAGTAAAATATACCTTAATTATCTGGGAAATTAAACCAAGTAGCAGATGGGGCTGCAGAAAATGAAGAAAAAGAAACTTCAGCATATAGACAAATAAATAAATTATAACAAAGTTCCTATATGTAGAATCAATTACAAAAGAATTTTTAAAAAAAACATGGAACATCATTACATTAGCCTCAAATTGAATATTAAAATGATCACACTCCAATCGATTTCTCCCTTCATTATAGCATCAAATTAACTTACTCTGGCTTCAGCCAGGTCCTGTGTGCCAATGTTAACTACAGTGCAGCCGATGGCCTTAGCAGAATTGAGGCACAGGGTGTGATTCTCATTCTTTTCCCATGGGTTAAGAACACTCTTAGTATTTATAGCTCGCTCGTCTATGGTACCAGGGACAGCCAAGTTGATAAGCTTACTGTAAGAAATAATTGTAATCAAGAAACACAAACCATGAAATATTTATCCAGACTGATAAGAACAAATAATAAAGTGGGTCCAGTGTATGTACCAGAGAAGAACACCATCTTTAACAAGATCAAACAAAGCATTGGTAGATGGATCAATAGGAAGATATTTCTTTAAAAACGGGTCTTCTCCAAGAAAGCTATTAATGTGGGAAACATAAGAAGCCTTCTCTGATTGGCTAATGGTGTGTCGAAGGGTGGTTGTGGGTGCTTTGAGGAACGAAGTAGCAGTTTTGAATTTTTGAGCACCTGATTTTGTTTGAGCTCGAGCATTAATATTCAAGTATGCCTGCCATCATGAAATCCCACTAATAATATCATTTTCGACTACTTAAAAATCAATGTTCATTGATCAAACATGAAATACACAGAAAGATTTTGCATAGAGAATGAGAAATACACCGGGGGAAGATTTGCCTGTTAAGAAAAATCCCGGAACTTGCAAAAGAATTTCTTTCTTTCCATTTCCTTATCACAATATTTCTCTAATCAAACATAAAATACAGGATAGTAAATATGAAATAGATTCATTAAAACTTTGCAGAGGTTGGCAATCAATCAAAACATATAATTTTTCAACCTTTACTTGGCCATATTTTCTCACTGCCTTAAAGTTTAAGTTCATCCATCAACCATGACAAACATTACGAACACACAATAGAAAATGAAAATGCAGCTTCTGCAATCAGCATACTAGAAACTCACCCGAAGGAAGGATTCGAAATCAATTTCTTGACCCATGTCAGTGTTTGACTCACTCAAAATAGCTTTAATATCCCTCTCCTTAAACAGCTCACTGAAATTCTTTAATTTCAACAGCACTGGTGGCAAATCCCCCAATGTGACACGGCCTAATGAATTCCTTGCTGAATGAAACTGTAACCAAATGCAACACATTTCACATGTCACTCAAAAATGTACACTTGATCACATTAAAATTTAAAAACTACATTCACAAAAGGGAATAATACCACAATTGATACAATAACATACTTTGGATTTGAGGTTGCGGAGCTCGACTTGAGTGAATTGGGTCTCAAGCCATGGATCAGAAACGTTAACTGCCAAAAAACCCGACATCTTTTCTATTCGGCTATAGTCAAATCCTCAATGAGGAGAAGAAAACCTGATAGCCCACAAGCATTAAAGTTGAAAGGAAAATGATTTATATATCGAGTAATTTTATGTTAAATGTGAATTATGATTTATGACCAGCGATAAAATAAAATAGAAATATGCAGGTCCCTTCTATACGTTCCTATCTTCCTATTCCATGTATGCACGTACATATGATATATATGTATAATATATATATACATAAACTTGATGATATATATAGCAACAATTTGAAATGAAGAAACTCCAAAAATGAATTTTGATAGAGTAATTTTTTGATTTTGGATAGTTATACAAACTCAGATCCATATAACTGTAATCAACCAATAACCAATTGAAAATGGATGTTACATAAGATTGTTTAACATGCATGCATGTTGTATTTCACATTATTCAGTTATATAACAAAAGAATCTGGTAAATAAATTAATTAAATGTATTCATCATGTCCAATTTGATCATTCAAATGGCTTTTTTTTTTCTTAGCATTTCTTACTAACTTTTCTGAAGGTTTGAAATATACAAAAATGAAATAAACAAAAAAACGAATCAGAAGAATAAAAGAGCTAGGGCAAACCTTTTGAAACTCAGGAACTCGTTCTAAGATTATACATTTTTGTTATTTTTCTTGCAGATTTCACTTTTTCATTTGTCATTGCAATGGGGAATAGAGAGAGAAAGAAAGAGCTGGAAAGAGAAACAGAGATAGAAGAGAGAAAACCGTTTTGCCTTACGGACCCGCGAATTTCTCATGGGGCCAAAACAAGAAATAAGAGTATTTATATATACACATAGCGGATCAGGTCCGGACTTCCGGATCTGATCAAAATTCGGATTCAAAATTTTTATTTTTTTTATAGAATAACTAAAAAAAATTATAGAACTAAAATTTTTTCATAATACAGTGTTTTGGGTGTATTTTTAATACCTACACCAACCAATGTATGTACAGTCTGCCCAGACTGCACAAACATATTTTGTTATACGTATCCAAATCACACCCAAATCACTGTATTATGTAAAAATTCAAGTTCCATAATTTTTTTTAGTTGTTTAAAAAAAAGGTCTGAATTTTATTAAAATGCGGGAGTCCGGACCTGATCCGGACTATATATATATATATATATATATATATATATAAACCGGATTAGGTCCGGGAGTCCGGACCCGATCAAAATCTGGACCCTAATTTTTATTTTTATTTTTTGTAGAACAACTAAAAAAAATAAAATAAAATTATGGAACTAAATTTTTTTCATAATACAGTATTTTGGGTGTATTTTTAATACCTACACCAACCAATGTATGTACAGTCTGCCCAGATTGTACAGAAATATTTTGGTATAGGCATCCAAATCACGCCAAAAATATTGTATTATATAAAAAAATTAGTTCCATAATTTTTTTAGTTATTTCAAAAAAAAAAGGTCCAAATTTTAATAGAGTCCGGGATCCCGGACTGGATCCGGACTATATATATATATATAGTCCGGATCTTAAGCTCACTCATTATCCAACTCACCCGAGTTCACTTGTGACGCCCCAAAATAGGTATACAACACCCATTCTGAGTCGCCAAATACATGGTACAGAAAGCAAACTACAACTTCAATAATACAATTGTCGTGCAAAATACGACAACACATACTGTGAATTTAAATACAAATATTATCTTCTAGACAATATCCACACTCAAATAAGTCCTCATTACAATTATTCAAACACTATTTTACAGAAATAGTGAGAACTGCTAAAATATCTTTCTAGAATCATCACTCCGTACCCCGACTAGTTCCTGCTATGTTCTCACCTCTTGAAAAAATGGAACAAAAAGGAAAAGGGTGAGCTCAACTAGCCCTGTAAATAATATTATGACTAAGATAATATACAACAAATTATCGTTAATCTTTAACAGAAAAAAACCTGATAAAATATAATAGACAACAAGTTTTAGATCAACAACTGCAGCGGAAACAACAATCCATTAGAAGAGTCAAGTAAAAAAAGAATTCTACTATCTTATAAGATTTAAAAGTCCATCATCAATATTTTATCCCTGTAACAACAATTAATATACATCTTTAATCAAATATTCATCTTTGCACTACAGGCCAAATATATTCATTTGTATCACCAGTTGGTCATGTTCATCTCAACACTTGTTCATCTTTGCACTACGGGCCAAAGATATTCACCAGTTAATCATTTATCTTTGCACTATAGGCCAAAGATATTTAGTAATATAATCATTTAGGACTGAGGATGATAAAAAATATTTTAAAAAAAATGAATCCAGTGAGACAGAAGGACAAATAGTAAGAATTCGTATAACAGTTTATCCAAGATCAATAATACTCCATAATAACCAATTTTGAAGCAAAATTCAAGAATAAAGATCAAAATATGGATACAATCAAAGATAGTAACCATAATAGACATATTGGATAAAAAGAAGAAAATTTCATTTTTTGGTGAATAGTGTCGTATTCGTGAATAGTATCGTATATGTGAATAGTACCGTATACGTGAATAGTAATTCCGGCACAAAAAGTTTTAAATTTGATAAAAATTTAGATCAATACTTTGGCATAATGATATTGAAGAAATAATATCATATGTGAAGAAAATAACATCCCTTACCTCAAAATATCAGTACTTCTGATCGGAATATCGGTATAAGGCTGAAGGAAACTTGCACTGATGAATAGAAACTCACAAAGTATCTAAATACTCATAAAATACACTCAATAATCTAGAGAAAGAAAGAGAGAAAACTTATGTTTCTGGTGTGATTTTTAATTCTAACTTAGCCCTCTATTTATAGGAAAATGTTAGCAGACTTGACCTGAACCTGATGGTATTACCTGCTACTATTCCCACCCACCACATTTGAAATAAAATTCAGCACATTTCTTCACCAACCACAAATGGGGCCCACTCAATTCTAGAATTTTCCACCAAAATGCTAAATTCGGATACTTCAATAATTTCTGAACCAGTCACCTCTTCATATTCATAACAAATCATACATTTATTTTTAACGGTTCAAAATTTGTGGACATATACTCAATTTATATATGTATAAAATATCCAAAAATTACAACGATCCAACGGTCGGATTAAAAATTATAACTCACGCAATATATCTCAAAAACACTAGTTTAATTTTTTAATACCTTCATTCCGATAAAAATACTGATAAAATATCTCAACATTAACTCTTTTATTTTTAACCACAATAAATATATCCAACATTTTTATTCACATAAAATAAATATTATCTTATCATATGAATCAATAATTAATTATTCACAAATATTATTACAGAATCACATTTATGACAACCAGGCCGTTTTCAGGAAATAGGGGGCTTTCCAATAAGAATTTCTCCTTACTGGCGCGCAATTAGGTGACCAAACCTCTCCTTGACAGAATTTTCTAGACATTGCCAATAATGCTATCTAATAATACTATTCAAATAATATGAATTATTAATTTGATAATGGAAAATACTGTGCAGTGACAATTATTGAAACAACAATAATATAAAATATCAACACAACAATTATTGAATCAATAAAATAAAATATTGAACAGTAACTACTGTAACAATTATTGAGTAGTGTCTTCTTACGTAAGGATCAATAATTCATCAATACTGTGCATCCACGCGTATTACTGTATTTTAACCACCGGATATTCCAACAGTGTTAACGGTAACAACTACGTCGTTATTTATAAAAATTCAAATTTGTCGTTTTCTTCATCCAACAATTATTCTATTATGGGGCCTACAATTGACTGCGCCGTCGTACGAATATTCCCCGACAACAAGAATATTCCACGACCAAATGAATATTCCCCGACAACAATAATTATTTTATAACCACTTGTATATTTTGCAAAATTTACACATTTCACCCATAACCAGAGAATTATATCAAATTAATACCTTATTATTCACAATAATAATTAGAGGAAATTCGATTTTATTTATAATAAGTTGGGGTTTTACATCACTCCCCTTTAGCGACGGACCCGACGTCGCTAAAAATATAGACGACGGTTGTATGATCGAATCGTCGCTAAAAGGGTGAGCATAAGATCCAGACTCTATATATATATATATATATATATAATAAATGGATCAAGTCCGGACTCCCGGACCTGACCAAAATTCGGACCCCTTATTTATTTATTTATATTTAAAACAACGATTTTTTTTAATATTTTATGAAACTGGAATTTTTACATAATACAATATTTTTTGTGTGATTTAGATATATATAACAAAACATGACTGTACATACATATTTTGTTATATGTATCCAAATCACACCTAAAATACTGTATTATGTAAAAATTTCAGTTCCATAAATTATTAAAAAAAATAGTTGTTTTAAAAAAAGCAAAAAAAAAAGAAGGTCCGAATTTTAAAACTGCCCTGGCTCCCGGACAGGATCCGGCCTCTCCCTCTCTCTCTCTATATATGTATATATATAGGGAAGTGTTAAATCCATAATCGAAAATGTTATTTCTACAACAAAAGTGTCGCTATAGATCCTATAACTACAGTTTTCACCGTCGCTATACATCTACAGCGACACTTTTATTGTGAAAATAATAAAAAGTGTTGTGAATTTAATAATTTCCTATATATAATACAGTAATACGACCATAGAGTGTACGTCCTCCTATAATCTATCCAGTATCAAAACGACGTTGTTTGAACTAAAAACTACTTGATCTTTTTTTTTAAAATTATGAAGCCATCCCACATTTTGGAGATTGTATTTGTGGCCCTTTGTGTTAAAAAAAAGTACTCCCGTCATTAAAATGATGACTAAAAATAATTAAAATCTCTCCAAATATCATGTTTACGAGTTTTTTTAGGAAAGAATGAAATGAACTTGAAAGTAAAGGGATTTACATGAGATTAATAGTCAATCACATGGATCAATGTAATAACGACACACCATTTGAGATATTTTTTAATACTAAAAATTTGAAATTTTTAACATTACCCGCATTTTAAAGTGTTTTGAAGAGCATCTATAACATTGTCATTAGCAATTAATGAAGTTAAATAGTAAATTTATGTAAAAACTGAGAAAGTGGTGATAAAAATGCAAAAATAGATTTAAAAAACATTGGCCCATACATAGTCAATCATATGAGATGTATGTAATAACGACATACCATTTGAAGTATTTTTTTTATTATCTATAACATTGTCATTAGATATTAAAGAAGTTAAATAGTAAATTTATGTACAAATTGATAAAGAAGTGATAAAAAATACAAAAAATAAAATAAAATAAAAAGCATGGGCCAATACATGTCTTAAACCTGTGACATTTGCGTTATTAACGCTCCAACCAGCTGAGCTAATAGGCCAAATTATTGAACTATTTTTACTACATATAAAGTAATTATCTCAAAAAATAACTCTTTTCTCAGAAAGTTATCGGTCTCCATTCAATCTGTTTAAACTTAACTTTGACCAACAATTTAAGGGGTAAAACAAACAAATTGTTTTCATTATAATTTATAATGATGAAATGAAGTTTTATTTGAAGTGCATGATTCCAACCATTTCTATTTTCTATCAAGGGCTGCTGCTTCCCACTAGGTTCAAGAGAAGTGGCTAGCACCAAAAATGCCTTGTATCATAGTTATCAACTCATCATTATTCTGAAATACTAATATGGCCATCATGCACCCTCGAAGGCCAAATGGCCAATGCCTTCTGAAATCCTTTCATTGCCCGATGATGATAGGCTTGCCAAAATGGTGGAGAAAATTATATATATATATATATATATATATATAGAGAGCAAGGATCAAGAGCATACGTCTTAAATAACATAATTCCTTAAAACGACGTCGTTTTGGAGTAGCTTAAAAGAGAGTGGTCCCACTTGTTTTTCTTTTATTTACAAAAATGCCACTCGCGGTCACTCCAAAACCACGTCGTTTTAAGGAATTATGTTATTTAAGACTTATGCTCTTGATCCTTGCTCTCTCTCTATATATATTCTTTTTTTGAGTATTGATGAGTAATTAGGTAGTTGGATCATAAACAAAGTCAACACTAAAGAAGATGATTACCTTAAAAAAACACAATAATTTTATAGCATAATATTCAATCTCATACACAGCAGTATCAATACGTTATATGATTCAAATAATGGCTTGAAAAAATCAAAGTAATCAAAATGGATGTACCCCTTAAACATAAATTAAATTAGTAAACAAATTCTCCCTTAAAAGAACAAGGCAAATCCACCCGAGAGAGCCAAAACAAAGTAACTCGAAACGCTCCAGCTGATGATCCTATAAGAAGATGATGGAGTTGAGGTTGATGGTGAAGATACACTTCCACCATCTGCATTTGGAGCATCTGCAGTTGGGGCAATATCAGGAGATGGTGCTGGAGCAGGCGTTGGAGGTATATCGGTGCCAAAAATTGCTTCGGGCAGAAGCACCTTATCAACCTGATAGATTGCGACAGGATCAGTTGAATGCACACTACTACTGACTTTTGTGTTTGTCCATCCGGAACCAATGAGCACATTGCCAGAATTATCCGTAAAATTCAAAGTGTATGATCCACCGGCGAATGTATTAACAGGGCTCACTTGGCTGAGGTTCTTGAAGTCTGATAGAGAGTAGTAATGTGGCAAGGCATGGAAAAGGCAAAGTGACTTGAGCTGGTCCGTGGTGAGGTTGGAAAGAGAAGGATTTTTAAGTGATGAGAAGGCTTTATCTTTGGGTACAAAGAGGGTAAGTCCTTCTTCAGTATTGTTGGCTTGGTTTTGCAAGGTTTCAATTACTTTTGTTGAGACAAGGTAATTGAGGAAGGTGTGGAATGGGCCAGTAACAGACAGTAACTCAGTGAGGTTTACATGTTCTGGTGCTGGTGCCGGTGCTGGTGCAGGAGTTGGGCTAAAGGGTGGAGGAGATCCAGCCTTTTGTGCATAGGCTGATGTAGAACACAAAAGCACAAGTGTACTACAAACTACGAAAATCATGGTATTCTCCATAGCCATGAACAATTCAATGTTTTTTGTAAAACAAACAAAATCTCCGAATTCCTGCAATTTTTAAAATCTGTCATAGTTAGATAAGGCTATAATAAATAATATACTTAAACCCGAAGTGGAACCCAATTCCCATTCCATATCAAATTATCCAGTTAGTTAGATCTCAGCCCTTTAACGCATTATCTAGTAAGGGAAATTTAACCACAATGTGAGTAAATAACTAATAAATCCCTTGTAACAAAAACCCCATTTTAATAACCCAGTCATAATCTAGATTTCACCCATTCCATTAAATAAAAGCAGAAGTTTATGAGAAATTTCAGCTCATCTATTGAAGTAGCCTAAAGCAAGAAGAGATTAAAAGTAGCAAAAAAAATTTGGACTCATCAGCAGGGTATCTGAGTCCAAATAAAAATTAGGAAATGAGATGAAACAATATTAAAAAAAATGGAAATGAAGAGACTATATAATACAATGCATTCCATGAAAGGGGAAAAAGAAGAAGGTGATTCATCTTCTTGTTAAGAACTTTTTCAGCCACCGAACAAGTTACATTCCCTCAAAAGCATCTTGCAATTTGAGAAATCAGATCAAGATCCCATTTTTATGAGCTCTAAATTATTATTACCCTACAATAAAACAATGTAGTTCATAATCCCTGACAAAGAACAGATCTAGATCAACTCAACCAGATAAACAGAAGCAGCAATGAGAAAAAAGAAGACCCAGAAACACAAATCTCCAAGAAAACACCATAACCATAAAAGATGGTGCTGTATCTAAAACTGCTACAGAATAAATACAAAGGAATTGATATCAGATGAGAAACTGACCAGGACAGAGGAGTTCGGAGAGGAAAGGGTGTGTTTGATAATACGATGGAGATTAGAATGAAGGAGAGTTTATATAGAATGGGTTCATTAATGAGATTAAACTTGGAAGTAAATCTACTAAACCACTCACCATTATTGACTATTGGATGACTCTGACTGTGCCAGCTGATGAAGCTGGTGTGGGCAAAAAAGGTACATGCTTCCGTTTTAAAATTATAATTATAATTATTTTTTTAAATAATTTAAAATTGATAAGAATTTTTTTAATTTTAGTCCATACAATAATAAATATTGTAAGCCATTTAAAAATAATACTCATCTTTATTATGAATTTAAACTATTTTATATTTACTTTCAAAAATTAATAGTGATACGGAGAGAGTACAATTTAAAAAATAAAATGGTGGTAATTTATTTTTAAGTTAATTAAAACTTTAGTTGAAAGGCTTTATAAAATAAGGATTTATCGTAAGGTGGGCTTTCTAAATCATTAGACTAAATATTTTTTTTTATAAATTTAATATCTCGTTCAGTCCCCAACCTTGCACTCTACCCTACCATTCTAACCTTCACCAAGTTTTATCTCCCACCAAGTTTTATCTCCCTCCTCATTTCTTTTGTATGGTTTAGAATATTTTCATCTCATGAAAACATTGAATTGTAATTACTGTGCAAAGGGTAGATTTAGCAATTATAATTCGATATAAATTTATCTCAATATCACTCATATAATCTATCTAATCTATCTAATAAAATACAAATAATTTTGAATTTTTCGCTCACTCAATAAATTATCTGGGTCGTTCAAAGTTTGAGATAAATCTCACCGTCCATACATCTATCTAATAAAATACAAATGATTTTAAATTTGCCGCTTACTCAATAAATTATTTGGATCGTTCAAAATTTAAAATAAATTCCACCGTTCATACAGTGCCGGATGCACGGGACCCAGCTAGTAGTACTATAAAATTAGGTAGCTGTATTTGGGTTCTCTTGCAAGTTAAAGTGGTGCTTTGATTTGATAAATAACCAAATGGTGCAATAATGAAAATCAACTTTGTGTTGTGGCAATAAACAGGTGGATGGATGGGCCAAAACCCAAAAGCCTTTTCTATTTTTAATGTCTTGATTCAATCAAATTTGTTAGTACATTAACTCTAGGTGAAACCATCAATTATTATTTCCTATTTTCATGTCCTGTCCTGACTATATATCTGGAATAATTCCCCATCCTTATTCACAACAAATCAAAAAAAGTGCGACTGTGATCGGAATGGAGGGAGTATTAATTATTTTAGTATTATAGAGAACATGAAATACATCATGATACGATTTGTGGTAAATTCAGTATTAATTAATCTCAGACCCTAATGTAGTTCTAACTTTAAAATGAACATAGAAAAAATATATATATATATATATATATATATAGAGAGAGAGAGAGAGAGAGAGAAAGGGAATCAATAAATTATGAAATGTTGTTCTGCTTTTGCCTTGCACCAGAAGCTAAGGCTGTAAAATGAGAGCGATTAAAAGTTTGATTCAAGCTCAACTCGAAATATAAATAATTTAAATATGAGCAAATAACATTGCATGTGTGTCTAAATTTTAAAATGTGGTATAGTAATGAACACTAGTATTTCTCAGCTGTTACCATACATAAATCAAGCTGGTATTCTACCAATAAAATAAAATCTGGTGGTGGTTCATAGTGCCCCAGCCTGCATTGCACCACTTTCCTAAACAGGGTTCCTCTAGGATTCTACCAAATTCAGAAAAAGACCATTATTCCTTAGATGAATAGGGAGAATAATATATGGCATCTTGAATATGATCCTCGTGTTTTAAGCCATGACTTCAACTCCATGGATTTCAAAATTAGATATTCTAATCTTTCAGTCATTTGCTCAACAACCTCCACCAATAAAGTTCACCAACAAAAAAGCGGGAAGTTTGTCGATAAACAAAACCTACAAGAAAGTAAAATCCCACCAAATAAATCATGATCATCAAAAACATATGGGAAACTTGGTTCACAAACATTGACATGAAATGGCAATCAAGCTCTCTAATTTTATTAGCGGGATAATCCACCTTTAGAGACTTGCAGTTGTTGCGAAAACTAGCATCACACTACATTCTTTGGTTAAATATGTGGGAGACGATAATTAAATCTACAAGGGAGATGGATGTTCTAACATACGCTAGTGGAAAATTGCTGTCCTCAAGGATTGGCCCAATCCCTCCGAATGTCGAATGTATAGTGGATCTCCAAGTAGCACTTGTTATCATCATCAATAAACTGAAAGACAATGAAATTTAAAATCGATGTCAGTGTACCACACAATTCCCCTTGAGAATCTGAGCTAACGAACATCTACATTGACATATAAGTTCTGTTTGAGAAGGGCCTAGCTAGACTCTGAAAAAGGATGGCCTAACAGAACTACTTTAGATTCATAATTGGGTGGCCAAAAGTTTCAGACATACAAGGGACCATCATAATTGGGCGGTCCAATTTGATAAATTTGAAGTGTCCACAAGATATCAGATGGAGTAATTATATTGCAGTCAGTAAAAAAATGTAATAAAACATGAAGGAAGCTAAATATATTGCGTCCGTGTATCTCAGGCACTGGCATGAGTAATTAGTTAGTTATATCCAGAAACAAGAGATCCATGTAAATATAAGGAGTGATTAGTGTAGCTAGTACTGCAAGCTAGCTAGTTGTATACTGTAAGCCTTGAGTAGTACAAGTAGTAGAGAGTAATATATTTTTGCCCTAAAAGGCTAAATATGGATTAACTAGGTCGTAACGAAAAATTAGATTAAAATTCAAAAAATACTACATTACCTAAAGTCTCTTTGCAACCTACAAGAACTTAGAATCAGATATAACAATTATCATAATTCACCACACCACCACAATAATTAATTTTTCTTTAAAAATAAATATCCAGAAAAATCTAAACCTGTCTACAAAACTTACAATCATCAATAACAATTATCATAATTCACCATATCACCACAATTATTATTATTATTATTATTATTATTGTTATTATTATTTTTTTTATTATTGTTATTATTATTATTATTAGTAGTAGTAGTATTATAATAATAATTATTATTAATATTACTATTATAATAATAATAATTATTATTGTTATTATTATATTATAATTATTATTATTTTGAATTAAAATTAGAATGAATTTGAACCGTCTTTGTGCTTTCTCGCCCAAATCAATTAGAATGAATATGAACCGTCCTTGTCTTCTCAATTTTTTTCAATTAGGAGATTAAACTTTTAATTTTTTCTAATTACGTCTAATTAACAGTGCCGCATCAGAAAATTGATGACATAACAACACATGATTAAAAAAAATACTTATGTGTAATATTGAGTCTCATTTTAACATTTATTCAATTAATTTTTTGTACCAGAAAAGGATAAATATAAGACCATTATTAATTTTTTAATGACAATTTTACCCTTTTTGGTATTAAAAATTAATTATATTGATTATTGATGATTATGAAATAAACTTAAACTTCAGGGCATTAATCTATATTTAGGCCTTAATTTTTATACCAAAGGGTAAAATTGACATTTTATTGATTATTGATGATTATGAAATAACAATATTTTAATTAGTAGCACATTTATACATTTTAAAATCTTTATCATTATATTGATTATTGATTTTTTTTAAGCTGGGTTTGTAATGTATTAAATTTATTTTAAAAATTAATAATGGCTTTATATTTACCCTTTTTGGTATAAAAAAATTAATGGAATAAATATTCAGATGACTCAATACACATAAGCATTTTTTAGCCACATGTCGCTGCCATGCCATCAATTTCTGACGTAGTACTATCAATTAGGCGTAATCAAAAGAAATTAAAAGTTTAATCCCCTAATTGGAAAAATTGAGAAGACAATCCTCAAAGTGGGAAAAAAATTAAGAGTTTAATCCCCTAACTGAAAAATTGAGAAGATAATCACCAAAGTGGTAAAAAAAAATTAAAAGTTCAGGGTATTAATCCATATTTAGGCCTATATTTTTCATTGCTTGAATTAACAAAAGATGAGGAGCTCACATGTTTGCGACAATCTATCACTCTCTCTTTGCTTCCTCTCCTCGTCTAATTCTATCCCTTCTTATCCTCAAACCTCAGTTCTTCTAATTCTCATCCCTCTCTCAAGCTACTGTTGGATTAAGTTAGGACCACCATACAATACAGGAAGATATACATGAGCATGATCTACATACTAAAAATAATATATATATATACAAAGATTACTTTACATAATCTAATAGATTTCAACAGTGTGTACACAAAATTGATAAATGTAGACATCCACCACTCATGAAAAGACTGAAATTTTATTTGAGATTAATTTTTCAAATTTATATGTTGCAACCTCATTGTCATGTCAAAGAAAAAAGAAGCAAGGTTGCTTCTCCTGATATACAAGATAGATGTCCCTCTCATGCTCAGTTTGCATTTTGTGTGCGAAAATGGTTTGCCAAATTGAGCATGAATTAGGTGCATTTGTATAAACTTAGTCTCAAATGTGAAGTTACCTTTGATTTTGCAGAATATTGGCCTCTAGCAAAATAGCCAGAAGGGGTGGTTTCTTCGGGAGCGTCAAATATATAAGGTTCTTGCTGAGGACTAAATGTTCCAAGCATCTCTTTTGCGCTATCCACTGAAATAAGACCGATTGTGAGATGAAGCATTCTCATTCTCATTCGCAATTTCGAATTAATGAATGAGCTAACTTACAACTGGCTTACCCTTGACACCGGTTTTCCAAACATTGTTGGTGTACCTAAAGCCGACAACAATGTTATTGCTGACTTGAAACGAGAATCTCAAGCTATAACGGCTGCCTTCTTTTAAAGTAAACCATAGGCCTTTCGGTTTTCCATCTTCAGGAATGGGAAGAACAATGTCAGGTCTACCAGGAGAGAGGATAGAGAGGCTGATTATCTTTACTTCTGGATCCGCCGTTTCTGCAATAAAAATTAAATGATGAACTAGGTTATAAACATTATTAACGAGAGACGAACCACAACCATTTGTCATTCAAATCAAAGTTTTCTTTTTTAAATGGTAAAACTATAAATACCAAGAACACTTGGGCTTTGCTGTCTATGAAATAAACTTCATCCGGGAATATATATGTTATTTGAATAATGCAATGTTAAACCATTTCTGTAGCTTGTTCATGATGTTTGAACATTGTTTAGAACTTAGAAAACATTCTATTCGGGTGATCATTAATAGAACAAATGGGAGGTAGGTTCAGAAACTGGTATCAAAAATCCCATAAATAGGAAAATCTCATCAAATGCAATAAATAGTCTTTTTTCATAAAAAGAAAATTGGAGATTTTCATATCATTTATCTGGGATAAGCCAAATTAATAAGGTGCAGTAATAAAGAACAAGAACAAAACTTGTAAAATAAGACTACAAAAATTAGTAAAGCTTGAAAAAGGTGACCAGTTTAACAGTTTAATGATTATATGAAGCAAGATTTGATAACTAAAACGACCATTTTACAAATAGATTAAACTTAGATTAAACTATGAGGCTGTTTGTTTAGGACTGAATACATCTGAATGGCTGAATGATTGAATCGATCAGCCTTTTATTTTGAAAAAAAATCGTGTAAATGGCTGAATCGGTCATATGATTGAGCTGAATGGCTAAGTCAATTTTTTTTTTGCGTGTATGACTAAATGAGTAGCTAAATAAAGTATAAAAAAAAATATCAAACACCCCTATGACTACGAGTCTCTAAACCCAAAATTTCAAAATAACTCCAAATTATAATAAGGAAAATTAAACAAAAACCTCCAACATTGTCAATATCCACACTCCCAAGTAGCTGCTCCTTCCACCTCCTAAGGCTCTCATCATCCTATAATAAATTTGAAAAACACCCAAATACAATTTAAAAAAAAAAGAGAGTCACAAATTGGAATTTGAAATTTGAGCAGAGAAAAAAAAACCTTGTCCTTCTCAAGCTGTTCCTTGAGGGTGTACTGAGGACCGAGCTGAATAGTCGCATCATCTTCTTCCTCCTGATCAGTTGCATACAAAGAAGTCTCACTCCCACTTCCCTTGATATCTTCTTCTCTCTCATCACCACTCTCTTGATATCCACCTTCCTTGTTTTCTTCATCAAACCCCCCCATGTTCTTGGAACTAGAAACAGCTCCAACCGCCAAAGACATCAAATCATCAACAGTAATAACCCACCACAAATAAAAAAATTAATAATATTTTTTCTTCTTATCCTTGGTAGGAACAAAATGGGACTTAGAACAGAAAAGAAAGACAAACCCAGAAACCAACCAAATTCAATTGATGATTTGTGGAGACAGAGGAATTGAAGATGCGAGGGTGGGTGTTTCTAGAAAAGGTAAAAATGGGGCTTTTCTGTCTTAAGAAATTAAAATTTCAAACAAATGGAGTGTATAGAGAGTAGAAAGAGTGAGAAAAGGTCATGTGGTGATCCGGATTATGTTGAGAGAGAAGGTGAAGGTCAGTAAAGGCAGTTTAAATTGCACGCAGGGGCAGGGCAGGGCATGTTGAGGACATTATTATGGGACAACTGAAAATTCAAAGAACGGAGCCGAGGATTGGGAACGGAGACAGCTTTTATAATTAGGGTGTCCTTACATGCTAGTAAGTGTTATCTAAAGATAAATTTTTTGCAGTAAATGGAAATGGTACACTGGATTTAATTTGAAAGCCATAGGGTTGGTCAGTTTGTAGTTAGTTAGTTTTATCACCACTTATCTTGCATTTACGTTGTTTCTTAAGAGTGAACACGAGGACTTAGGCGGTAATTTGGGGGGGGGGGAGTGGGGTGGGGGTGGGGGTGGGGGTTGGCGTGGGGCTTAATGACAGACAACGACCGGTACATTTAATTTTATTTTTATTTTTTGGGTTAAATTCAGATGACCACCTGGGTTTTGGGCGGTTTTCCATTTAACCACCTATAGTCAGTAAAGCTACATTTAAACACCCGACTTTTTGAGTTAAAGTGAAAAACTGCTTTCTGTCATAACTCCGTTACTTAAGTTGAATAAAGACTTAATTACCCTCCTTATATACAAAGGACAGATGAGAGAACATGGGAGTAATTCCATTCATTTTGTCCAAATCTTCAATACATGGCTCATCAAAAAGGGAAAATATGAAAGATTGGTCATAATAATCAATACCCAATTGACAATTAAAAAGAAAAACAAACTAATTTCATTCAATTTGTTATTCCATCCATCGTCATTCCTATAAACAAACAAAACCAAAACAAATTCCAATTCCAGTAAGCTCCACATGCAAATTTGACAAAAATACAATTCTTGATCAAACTCTGTAACATTAACCTTCAGAAATTTGTCCACAAAATCAAGTACAATTGTTTGCGATGCCTCTCCAGGCTCTTGAGAATCGACATAGCTCAGCCCTGCCAACTCGTTCTCAGAAGCGAACAACTGAAACAATTTTGCTTCTTGACCAGTATTACTCAAATTGTTATTAAGCCCTTTCCCAGTACTTGTATCCTCACAAAAAAGTTTCCTAACTGCTGACTTATTAACCCTGAACTAGTTTTCATTCCCCGATCCCTTCATTCGATCAGCATACTCCTCCATAGTATGCCTCTGATCAATGTCCTCCCAAAATTTAGAAGAGTCTCTAATAACAGTTTTCTCGTTATGTCCAGCATCATGTTGCTTTAACAACTGACTGTCACTTATAATGGAACATGAACTACTATTAGTTCCTTTCAAAGCCATGGTGCGAGCTGCCAAACTAGAGGCCCGAATAGATGCTACACGTAATGAAGTAAATCCTCCAAGAAGAAGTCCTGAATCAACAAGTTAAAGTTTCACCTCCAGAAGGAAATTGAAGCTTCTTATCCATACAAAAGAGCTCTAATTTCAGCAAATCAGTCAAAGAAAAAAAAATATCTCCACAGCTTTTCCCAAGTCTCCAACTTTACAACACCCATTTATCAATACATTCCATAACAACACACACCCTAGCTTATTTCTTTCAGGACTTTCATCAAACAACTGTAAAGCAAAACCCAATAACTTAACTTTAACATATATATCAACCAAAGAAACTCGAACAAATGAATCAAACTCAAGACCCCTTTTCAAAATTTCACCATGAACCATCATACCAGCCTTACCCTCAATCAAACCCGCACTCGAAAACAGAGTATTTGTTGCTAAATCTTTCAATCAGAATATTTAAGGGAGGCCCAAAACAGAGCAAATAAAATCTAATACCAATTGAATAGCCCAAAACAGAGTATTTGTGCCCATTTATTTGTTGAGGCATTTTATCAAACAAGTGGAGACTATGAGAGCCAAAAAATGTAGATACCGGAGACAATTGCAGATACTGACACTATAACTAAACCCATAACCAATACCGGAGCTTTAACCCATAACCCATTGATTTGGCGACTCTGAAGGTGGTGCCGGAGGAGAGAGAAAGGGTGGCGGAGCCTCGGTAGATTTCGGAGCTGGACTTGGAGCCGAATTGGCCGGAGACAGAAATGGGGAAGTTACTGGACCTAGCGATGGTGCAGGGGACGTTAGTCGCCGAAGTTGAAATCGGATCTAGAGACCGGTACTAAGGGGGTGTTTGATAAAAATTGAATGAATCTGAATCTGAATCTGAACGAGCTGAATCTGAATCTGAATGAGCTGAATCTGAATGAAAAATGTTGTTTGATAACTGACATATCTTAAAGATCTGAATGACATATTTTTAATATTTTACCCCTCTGAAAAAATTCAAAGTTGTTGTAAATTTAGTTAATATTACATAATATAATATTTAATATTTTTTTATTATTTTTATTATTATTTTTAATTTTTTTTACTTCATTCAGCCAACCATTCAGCCATTGAGACCAAAAATTCAGCCTTAACCATTCAGCCAACGCATCTGACCGATTCAGCCATTCAGACGATTTTTTTTCAAAACAAACGCACTTAATGATTCAGCCACTTACCGATTCAGCCATTCAGACCCATTAAGTTCTAAACAAACAGCCCCTAAGACTCATACAATCACCTGCGGTTTGGAGACCAGATCACTACTTACCAGATCGCCAAAGTTGAAATCGGATCCTTCGAACTCTCTTCAATGTCCCGATCGGATAGTAACTGGCAAGGGCATGATACTGTAAGAGCAACACTAGTTCTAGATATGGTGAGTAGTAGCTTTCTGAATCAAAATCGAGACATCGCCTCTCTCTAGCCCTAGATATAAAACTGAAATAAAATTATGAGAGAGAACTCGAGAATCAAGAGGAAGAAGAAGGCTATTTTAGACATTTTCTAATTTTTTTTTTACTGTTACACCCTCTTTTCACGGGTTTTTTGGCGTCTGACATGCACGCACGATTAATTTGGACGAAAAAGATAACGTTTTCAATTTAACTCAAAAGGTCGGGTGTTTAAATGTAGCTTTACTGACTATAGGTGGTTAAGTGGGAAACCGCCCAAACCCCAGGTGGTCATCTGAACTTAACCCTTATTTTTTTTACCACAATTATGAGAAAAATAAATAAAAAATACTAGAGCAAGTTTAAATAAAAAATTGTAAAAAATATATTTTTTATTCAAAAAATACTGTAAACTATTTACAGTATTTTTTCAATCAAAAATATACTTTCTTTTACAATTTTTTGTTCAAACTTGCTCTATTATTTTTTATATTTTATTCTTATAATTGTAGTTAAAAAAATTAAATTAAATTAAAGGAACCGGTCGTAAGTACCGGTCATTAACACTGGACGGCCCCTCAACCCCTTAGGCGTAAGCTCGTATGAAAAGATTAATTGAGTTGTGGAGATTAGTCCGATTGTGATTGAGAAATTATATAATTTTTTTTTATCTTTTTAGATGATGATTCACATAAACTAGTAAATTACTATTAAAGTTTAAAAAATATGATGGCTGTCAAATGTAGTGACAACGGTATAAAATGATGCAATTTTGATTAATGAACTACTACTAGTAATCTAACTAAATTGTCATTATTTATTTCGGCAAACTAATGTCTTTTTAGATCGTAATCATTCAATTGTGACAACTGTGGTCATGTTATTTTCTATAGGCTTAAATATAAATAATTATTCTATATTATTATAATTTTTAATTTTTTCAATCATATCATTAAATTATCAAAAAAAATTTATTTTTGTTCAATTGAATCATAAATTGATGACGTGGGTCCGCTGATTAGATTAATCAATGTCTATATATAATTAAAAATTATACTTAACTATAAATTACTACCCTAAAATATTGATATTTTTTCATTTGGTGATCGATCTTTCAATTTGTTCAATCAGATTATTAAACTAATAATTTTTTTACTTTGACTCAATTGAACTCGTCACATCATAAATTGATGACTTAGATTATTAAACTAATAATTATTTCCTAAAACGATAATCTTTTAGGAACGGATGGAGTAGTTATTAAAAAGTAAATAACTCTCACCATTTTGCCAATGTGAACTCACCATCTTCAGCTTCAATTGAACTAAAGTGTAAAAAAAAAAAAATTAAAAGATCGATCACCAAAGTGGAAAAATGTCAATAGTTCAGGATAATAATTTATATTTAAGTTTAATTTTTGATTACACGTAGGTATTAATTAGCCGAGTCAGTGGGACCACACCATCAATTTATGACGTGACATCAAAAAAAAATTGATAATTTAATAATGTGATTAAAAAAATTGAAAGGTCATTACCAAACTAAAAATATTAATAATTTAAGGTAATTATTTATATTCAAGCCTCTCCTATAATATTCATATCATTAAGTTAATTGGAGGCATTATTTCCTTACAGAATTTGAGTCTAGGCATCTTATAATATACTCCCTCCGACTCTAATTATTTGACGTTTTAAAATTTTTTATTTGTCTTTAATTATTTGACGTTTGTTCAAATCTATGAGAATTAATGACAATTTTTTTAAAATTACTCCTCATTACTCTACCTATTTTTTTGATACTTTAAACTATTTCTCTCTTTATCCCAACAAAACTCTTCTTATCCCAACAAAAGATTTAAGGGTATTATAGACAATTGAATACTACCTCCACCCATAATAAGTGTCTTTTTAGCTTAAATTACACATACCAATACACAAGTTAAAATGACAAAAATACCCTTAATATATTTTCTTTGAAATTGAAGAGTTAATGAGTGTCATTTAATTGTAGTGATAGTAAGATGCAATAAATACCACTGAATGCATAAGGGCATATATGAGAAAATATTGCAAAAATTATATTAGAGTTCTAACACATCACTTATTTTTGGAAAAAATATTAAGGCTAAAAAAGCAATTATTGTGGGACGAAGGTAATACTATATTTAATGCTTTCTAATCATTATTTTAATTATTAATCTCTTAAATAATTAGGGACGGATGGAGTAATATATTTCCTTAAAAAAAATAAGAGTAATATGGTTGTTTATGAGATTTTAGTCCTCAAGAGTGCGAGGCCCATAAAATTCTGCGGTGGTCAATAATAACAGAGCAAGTCTACTATACCCGAACCAGACCCTGATCCATTCCTGGACTACAACTGTAAAATTGTAAAATTCCCGGCGGTTGGTAGTACTGATAAGCGATGAACCACAGTTACTATCATTGGCGTAGATTTGTAGGCAAATTTCCCCAAACCCAGAGGAAAGGAGAAGAGAGCAAGTGCTTAGTAGCAGAGGCCATATGGCCTCAGTAATCAGTAGCAATGTCCCAAAACCAACAACAAAAGGAAGAGATGAGATATATGTAGCAGCAGTGGCCTTAAGAGCCAGTAAAGGGCCAGCTCAGTCGCTTATGTCCACAGCTTACTCCCTCAATCTTTGGAATTTCCAGCATTTCATGGTCATCATCAAGACCTCCTCACCCCCTCACCCCCTCACCCCCTCACCCTCAGGTTAATTATTGCCAACTCTTCTTCATCTTCCTGATATGCGTGTGTGTGACTGTATCATTTATGGACATGGGTTGGTGGGGACCTTCAAATTGATGGGAATGTTTTGATTTATTAGCATTTCAGAGCGATTTGTTGTAGTTCTGGATGGCTTGTCTATTGAGATTTCAGGATTTTGTATTTTAAAATGGTTTGTGTGGGATTGCAAATAGAAAGATAGACTATTTTACTGTAGTCTCTTCCAATGAAGATTGCTTCGATTGAATTCCTCTGATTGCTTAGATGCAAATTAGAGCCAACAACAATTAATGAATAGTGTTCGAGAACATTTTACCGAGACCCAGGTGGGCCTAAGGCCTGACGTTAGAAGGGGTTGGTAAGCACGATGGGCCAAAGGCCTCGGAGATGATGGAGGTGTTCGGGTTCGGTATCCGAGTCCTTTGGCCGGAACCTTACTATGGTGTATGTTGTTCGGGGTCAGGCCTTCGAGCTCTTTGGGCCGACGGTGGGTTCGGATGGTTTGTGCCTGTGCAGTGGGCCATCCTACGTACAGAGTCTGGGCTCCTAACCATATTTGAATAAGGTAACTCAAAGGTAGTGTTTAGATTGAATTCCACTTGCACCTTTTAAGGAGATTGTGTTGGACACATAATATGGTAATTACCATGTTTAGGAGTCCTAATCCGACTGGGAGAAGGAGTCTAAAAAGTGGCGAGAGTATTATAAATACAGGGCTAGGGTTACAATGAAGAGGTAATACATCTTTGAGCACTAAACACTTAAGCCTCCATTGTTAAACCTTGTGAACGGTCTGTACGACGCGCAGACGAAACTTGGCGTTAACAAATAGTACACCTGGGCTATGTGAGCCGGTCAAGTTCAGTCCATTTTAAAATTATCGGGCTTGACACATTCGGGCTATAATTATTAATATTAACTCTAAACCCCCCAAAAAAATATAATTTAAAGTAATTCATTTAAAATGTTTGACATACATCATTTCTCCCCCCCCTAAATTTTTTGAGTTGTGCATAAAAGAACCATAATTACAATGGCAAAAGGGCATACCCCAGAACTATTGAGCTATCGTCATGGGACAAACCCCGTGAAGATTGAACAAAAGCCGAATTCACATAGGAACAAACAGAAGCAGCAGGACTAGTTTAAAAAAATAACAACCAATACCGAGAATAACAAAACAGAACCACACAGACAATACAAGACAACTAATACAACCAGTTGTGATAGCTACTACATTTCTGGGCTGCCTTGTGGAACTTCAGGGAAGAGGAAAGCCGAGCCTTAACCAACTGCACAATTTCCTTTGCTAGCACTAGAGGGGGGAGTTTGATTTTGTCATGCAGCATAGAGTTCCTAGCACCCCATAATTTGTACACCGAAGTAGCAAATGCCAACTTCAAGATCTCAGACATCATGTACCTCAACATCATGTACCTCCCATTAAACTGAAGGATATAATCAACCAAATTATCCCAGACAAGTGGAACATTAATCCAATTCCCAGCAGCCAAAACAAATGAAATAACAGTTTTAGAGTAGGGGCGGTTGAAGAAAAGATGGGGGAAGGTTTCAGCAGTTAAATTACATAAAGGACAGACCAAGGAATGGAAATTAGAGTAGGAGTAAAAAACATCATTCGTAGGCAATCTCCCACGCAAAACCAGCCATAGAGTAAAGGAGTACCGGGGCACATGGAGTTTATGCCATAACAGATTTGCCCAGTTTACCCGCGGAGCTCTTTGCCGAATGGATTCCCAAATAGATTTGGCCTTCAGAGCAGTGATTACAATACCATCCCATAGAATAATATCCTCAACAGATGCCGGCACAGGCACATCATTAAATAGACTTCGAAACTGCATCACATCATGGTGATTACGGTGATTACTCAGGGGCAGAGACCAAGAATCATGAGAAATGATACTAGATACCCAAGCCGAGGAAGAAAGCCTAGAATTAGATATAAGTGCCACAGAAGGAGAAATGGCCCGGCCATTAAGCCACGGATCAAACTACAAACTGAAACTTCTACCATTGCCCACACGGTAGATGATGAAGTTCAGAGCAGTAGGCCTTAAATGAAGGATTTTATGCCAAATTCAAGAACAGTCTGAGGGAATATCAATATTCCAGAAATTCCTTTCCTTAAGAACAGTACATTGAACCCAAGAAGCCCACAAGGAGGAAGGAGAGGGAGATATAACCTTAAGGAAGTGCTGTAGAATGAGAGCCAAGTTCCAGTCGATTAAACTCTTGATAGCAAGACCACCCTCAGAGTAAGGCATGGATAAATAAGTTATTTTATAAGTACTCTAGTATTTATTATATACTAGTTACCAATATAATACCGAAATGATATGGCCCAGGTCTTACATATTCAGGCAATGTACAACTTCTAGGATCTTTGAGTAAAGTATGGATTTTTGAGTGAAACTAGGAGAGATGTATATAGGATTTTCTTTGATCATTTTTTTTTATTAAAACACTGATATTTCTCTTAGGATATAATTTCCTTCTCAACGAGTTTTTCACCCCATTGAATTTTGTTTTCACTTTATATTTTACTTTAACAGGCACTGGTCTTTGATTTTCAACCAAAATATCCTGAAAATGTATATGTAGCACTTGGTGCTCTATCTAGGAGGAAAATACTAGGTAATATTTATAAACTCTCTCTCTCTCTCTATTTTTTTTCTTTTCTTTTTTCCTTTATATATCTCATTTCCTCATAGATAAATGGCAATCCCATCCAGTGGCGAAGCCACATGCAGTTGTATGGGGGCAATCGCCCACTGAAAAAAAAATTACTTTATAATGTAAGGTAAATTTTAAAAAATTTATGTATTATATATAAATTGCCCCCACTAAAATTTTATAAATTTTCTATTATACGGGGTCAAATTGAAAATTTATAACTTTGTCAATCAAATTTTAACCACATATAACTCATATCCTCTCAATATATGTATCTCCCTATAATATTTTAAACTAAATAATAATATATTATTTTTAAAAATAAATAATGAATTACTTACTTATGAACAATTGTGATTAAAAAGGTCTATTATGAGTCAATATAGTGTATATATATACCATATATTATTACTTATTATATTTTCATTGTAATATAGTATATATATATATACTCGTAAGTATAAAGTATTAAAAAAATTGGCTCGGGGGCGCTGCCCCCGAATCCCCGCCAAATTATTTGTACTTCAGTAATAATTTCGCCTCCATTGACAACCGTTTTTGGCTTCGCCACTGATCCCATCTAATGTCTAAATCATCTCTCTGGCCATTTTGTTGGTACTTGTACATTATTTGATCAGTTCATAACTGCATTCTAGTAAAGGTGAGGATTAAACAGATATAGATTTTTTCAGTCAAGAGCACGCATATTGCATTTTCAAGGGTTAAATAATTTTAGAATCTAAGTGGTCCAGATGTAAGAAGCCTCCATATCGTATAAATGTCTATCTGGAAGAAGAACCAATTAAACTTGGCTTACCACTAATATTAAATTCATTTAGCACCCATGGATGTTTTAACTATACTTCCAGTAAACCAATAGGAAGAAAGGAACAATAGAGGGGAAAAAAGAAAAAAGAAAACGCCACGCACAAACATACAGAAAAAGCTTACAACAAAAAGAAAGAAAAACTGTGTTTAAAATTCTTTACTTGAAGCTGGTACAAGAAGGCTACTCCACTTTAACAGATGTTTCACCTAATTTGTCAGGAGCTGTTCTTACAAGGAAGTTGATGAAGCTGCCAAAAACTAAATGTTGGTTTGTTGGATTTTCCAAAGTGAATGCTGTTGATGCAACATAGAAGTTCAACGAAAGTTGGCATACTGATTTGAGGATTGGTCATCATGATTGTCGAGATTATACTAATGGTAATATAATTTCATATTGCCCTTGGGGTTAGAGTGTTTTTACAACTGAATTTTTGCCAATCAATGAAAGTAATTGTGCCATCATTATGTATGTGAAGCTTAAATGTTTCCATGAAATAGAACCTGTTATCTGTTTTTCTTCTGCTCTTACTTCTTTTTTGACTTCTTAACTTACGTTTTGCTAACATGAAAGGATTGGTGGAGTACCTCACTGGTGAGACACGTGTGTTGGAACGCCTAGGCAAAAATGGTTGGAGTTAGAAGTAGCAGCTGCTATAGTATCTGCCTGTCCAGAAATACTGATCTATATGAATATCTGAGAGCATTTTGCTGGTCAATGTATTTATTAGTTCAAACCAGAACTGGGAGATCTAACACCAAATTGATTTACATTTCTGGTCATTCTTATAATTAGTACGGTCTTACAAGATCTTAACTTTAAGTGCAAACCAATATTGTATAAAGAGTGGGAAGGTTGGAAGATGAGTAAAAATGCAGTTTCATGATTGTTTTGGAATGGTGGGTGCTGAGTAAACATGTAGTTTCATGGTTAATTTTGATATATAGCTACCAATGGACTGCAGTATCTTGATGCATGCTTGTCCTTAGGAGGAAGCTTCCATATTGGTAAGTTGACAACGTTCTCATTTTCTGTTTTTAGATCTTCTCAGTTTATATGTCTAAATATAACTGGAAAAAAATTCAAAGCCACAGTTAACTATATAGCCAACAGCCCACCAAAGTAGAAACCCGTCTGCCTGTCTGGCAGACAAATGAACAAAATACTATCCACCAAACTGTTTGGCAGGCGATTGGTTAGTCAACTTTTATTTTTATTTATTTTTTGCCTTTTTTTTAAAACAACTAAAAAAAAGTTTAATATTTTATTGAAATGAAATTTTTCCATAATACAGTGTTTTGGGCGTGATTTGCTGTTTTGTTATATGTATCCAAATCACGCCTAAAATACTATATTATGGAAAAATTCCAGTTCCATAAAATATTAAACTTTTTTTTAGTTGTTTTAAAAAAAAGGCAAAAAAAAGGTCCGTATTTTAAGAAAGTCCGGGAGTCTTGACTGGAACCGGACCCTATATATATATATATATGGTCTTCTTTGCATTTGACTGCATGAAAAGATGCAGTCATACAGATGGATGCATTGTCCTAGACTCCTGGGTTTTGTCTGCATGACTGATAATTTGTGTTGTTTTGTTCATTTTCTTATCTCTGTCTTTATTAGGAGCTAAGGTGATATAAGCTATTATTTTCTATATGTGTGATGGGCTGCAGCTTAAAGGCCGTCAAAATTACATTACACTCTTTCAGCAGGAGCCCTAAAATAAAAATTATTACTTCTTTTTTGCTTAATTTTCTTAACATATTTGCTCCATAGGAAACATAAAATTCTACCTTAGTGAAGAAATATTTCAAAAAGTGGTGACCTGCAATAAAAATATATGTTGTAAGCCTATCAGTTTACTTTAGATCATTAAAAAGTCAAAAGAAAATCAAGTGATGGACTTTTTGAAGTGAAAAATGTTACTGTCAATTTATTATGAACATATGCAGTATCCTTTTCCTTGTTAAGCCTGGTGCATCCTTGCCAAACCATGGAATCCTCAGGTGCAAAGTCACGTCCATAACTATCTCAACCCCAGACAGAAGAACCATGTAGTCTGTCAAGTAGAGCTCCCAATTTCTAAATGAAGAGATAAAACAAATCCTAATGAAAAGTGTAATGTGTGTCTCGAATTCTTGTTCGGGATCTGACCCGAAATAATTTGAAAGATGAGGTATGGAGCAGTTGTGTTATTTTGGCCCATTATGTTTTTTTAGCTCGGCTATATATATATATATTTGTTATTGTAGCTAGGATTTCAGTATTCTTTTTCTTCTTAGTTTTAGCTTTTTCTTGATAGAGATCCACAATTTGTATTCTTCACACTTTGATATGTGATATCTTCTGCCTCTCACGGGCACCCATGGTTTTTCCTTATTTGAGGTTTTCACATAAATCTTGTGTTCTTGTCATTATTTTCCGTTCCAAAATTATAGATACATTTCGACTTTTTAAATCAATTTGTGAATTCCTAACATTCAAATTCAATACCATTTTTTTTGATTTTAGTATGAATAATTTTATCAATCGTAAAATAATTAAAAAGTACTCATTATCATATTTGTTGATTTTAACACGATACTTTTGCTGTTTTATCAACTTATCATGATTCATGAACTTATCATGATTTTAACACTATACTTTTGCTGTTTTAATCAACTTATCATAATCACCTTAGTTCATGATTCATGAACTAAGGTGATTAGTTCATCATCTTTTGGTTTATGCATATATCAGGGGTGCCTTCAAAGTCCTTGTTGGTGATTTTTGGTTGAGAAACTTTACATCTTAACTCCTCTTTCACTCTTTGAGATAATTATCATTGCAATCCAGGTCTATGTAAATATTGATAGATATGATCCCTCTTGATGCTTTTGGTCTTCCACTCACTCATTCATCAGTTTAGGTTCAAGTCAAGGATAAAGGTTTTTCCTTTGTCTGTCATGTTTCCATCTTTTGCTGGCCCAAGTTATGAAGGTAGATATTGATCATATAATAAAGAATGGAATAGCATGTGAATCAATAGTCTTGGGTAAGAAACATTTCCACAGACTTTTAAATTGTAATCATGATTTTCTTTGAAAATTGATGTATCCCTTGAAATTCGTTTCTTATGAAACTGCCTTCCCAAGTATACATATAAAATAAAAAAGACAAAAAAATAAAGAGATTAAAAAGTTGGTGCCAACAATATTTTAATCCTCTTCTTTTATGGTTTTCCTTTTAAATTGTTGTTAGTCAATATTAGGACTCAATTATTTCCTTGGCTCTTTGGTAATCTATTTTATTCCCCTTGTCATTTTCAGCTTGTATGAAAAGATAAAGAATTTTGGAGGGAACCAGAGCGTAGCACTTGAACGGTCTGCTTTATTAGGGAAGGATAATGATAGGGCTTGAAAAGGTACTTTAGTTGCATGTTGTGTTTCTTTAATGGTTCTTGCCTTTCCCAATTACTTTCATATATCATTATTACCAGTTCTATAAGTATGTTTTTGTTTACCCGTTCATTTGATTGTTAAGAAGACTGAGATGGAAATAGACTTTCGATCTCACTACAGTTTCTCCAATCAAATACTGTATAGGATAAGAGGCTGAACTTGTCTTCATTCACATTTTACTGAGCCACCTCTTTATGTCAAATCTCAATTGCACATATGTGACATCAACTGTCAGTAGTGTTCTAGGCAATGATTTTACTGAATTTGTGGAGCATATAGTTTCTAAATGATTTACTGTCAATAAATAAAAATGATGGAAACAGAATTGTTTTTTTTGCTAGAATAATGGACTCTTTGTTTATCCCAACCATTGCTTATCTGGTTGGTTTTTCATATGTAAGAGAGTAGGGGTTAATAGTTGGTGCAATGGTCATTGCCCATGCTATGAGTGTTGGAACTGGGTTTAAGGGAAAAAAATGTCTGAGCCTTATGTGTTGGCCACCTTCCCAGCACCCATGGTTAATGGGGGATCAACTAACACTGGCTAATGGCTAATGTCTAGTGGCACTCTTTTTAAGAAAATATGAGGTTGGAATAAATTTCATTTTCACAAGAACGTACACCAATAACACAATATGACTGAAAAAACTGAAAAACCATGAATCATTTACATTTGCCTACATATGCAGAGTATAGGAAAACTTATGTCTAATTAAGGCTGTAAAATGAGCAAACAGTTCGGCCTCGATTCGTACCCGCTCGACAAAAAGTTCGATTCGAGCTCGACTCGAAATATAAATATGAGTCAAATATGAGCAAATTTTAAAGTTCGATAATTTACTCGAACCTCCTCAAATTGCAATTTTCTTTTGATACTCGGATTATATTCGTTCGAAAAGTTCAAACTACTCGTGCTCGATTTGGTAACTAAACGAGCTTCAATCAAACCTTATTTTATACTCGATAAATTTTGTGAACTAAATCTGAGTAATTCAATACTCGACTCGACTCGGTTCATTTACACTTTTATGTCTAATAATTAGGAGTATGGGAAAATAAAGTAACTCCATTTAATACCTAATTAATAAGTTTATCTTTTTCATTGATTGATTGAAGATTCCTAGGAGGCCACTAGTTTGACAATAAAGTAATAATACTGTTCTTGGCAGAAAAGACTGCAAGATGAAATTTTTAAAAGAATTTATAATATTTATATCAGTAGAGCTTTTCTTTATTCCTTGGTGATTAGGATTCAAAATATCAGGTAGAATTGAAAAAAAAGGAATATCATCCAGATGAGAATTGTTTTATCCTATAACTTCTTATTACTATAAAGTATAAACTACACACACACACATATATATATATATATATTTATATTTATATACACATACATATACACACTACGTACAAATACAGATCAGTCTGTAGAGCAAAGGGAAACATTTATAAATTCTAGGGCACATACCCTGATACCCACCCACGTTTAGGTAAAGTATTTGAATGAAGATGAAGACTTGACTCTTGTGCTAAACTTTGCATAGTCATTATAACAGAATACTTTTCAAAAGGTCATAAAAAAAACTTTTACAGTCTGGCTTATCAGCCTCCATGCATAATTGCTTTCTGCAATCTGTTGGACTTTTTGTTCAAGTGTGGCACACTTAACTGTAGAGTTATATTTACACTAATTGTGAGAGATTTTTGTCAGTTATATTGGATGAGTTCAAAAAATATGAGAACACCATTGAATTGCCTTCTAATGCATGGGTCTCACCACCTTTAGAGTCCAGTAGTTTCCATTAAGATAACCGGCAAACAGAGTAGGAACAGTTGACCCTTTCTCTCATGTCCCACTTAATATGGACAAAACCCCAACAACATTATTACACTTTTATAGTCTCTCCTTTAAGAATAAGAACACACACCACAAGAAATGGAGTGCTTAAAACTATATTGCGTCCCTGAAACAATAGCCTGTGAGTAATTCGAACTGAAAGTTAAAAAGTTCAGTAGATAAAAGTACTGGATGAGATGTGAGTGCATATACAGGTAAGTCGCAGAATTTTAGAAGTCAAATAATAAGGTGATGCAGCAACAAGTGATTTCTACTCAAGTTCCTTGCATGTTGCAGTTTTATGTAATGTCTGGAATAGTGATGGACAATGCAATGTGTGACAGAGGTGAAGGTCTTGTAGTCTTCGGATTCCTCCGTATGCTACTTCTTAATTGTCAAAAAAAATACGGGGTTTCGAGTTATAGGCTCAATTTTTATAGGCACTTGGTATTACAGTGCGGGCAGCAGTTGAATACCAAAAGAAAAACAGAGGAAAGACTGAGATAAATGATATTCTTATTTTATATATCTCAAAGTAATGTGGCAGAGAAAGTGAAAAAACCCACTCAAGTCTGAAATTTTGGTGCAGGACATATTGGATATTTAGGAATTAGCCACCAAGTAAATCTGGAGTTACTCTGGAAGTCATGAATCACCTGTTTGAGTCAACTCATATATAGCTGAAAAGATGCATACAGGTGAGCCCACTCGAAGGCAGATAGAAATTTTCAGTCACCAACTTTCTTGCTGCTTCAATGTCTCAGGTGCGATATTTGTATTTCTGAGCAGGTAATACTGCATTTTTCATGAGTATGCTGTGTACATACCTTTTATGATCTCAAACTTTGCTTGAATTTTCTTTGTTAGATACTTGGATTATATTTTATATTTGGTCCTTGGTGGAACTTTTTTAAAGGACTCGCTTTCTAATGCGCGCGCACAAACACCAGATCAGTTATATTCACAGACAGAATTACTAAGATCTTTGTCAGGCAAGATTCTACTTAATACCCATCTCCTTGAGCAAAACCCATGGGACATGATTACTGATTACTATAGTGCCATTAAAAATGAAAAAATGGCACAATTTTACCATTACATATTAAATTTAAATTTTAAATCCCCAAGACTAATATATTGATGAATGCAATCGATTTCTAACCTCCATTACATGCAAGTGATTGTCCAACTGGACATGTGGCCAACCCTGAATACTATTATTTTCATGTATTGATATCTGTCTAATACTGGGACACAAAACTACAGGCTAGTCCAGCCAGAATATTCAAAAACACAAAATCAAAAACATGCAAACTCAGCCAACTTACAGTTTCACATCAATATGGCGTAACGCATGCTGTCACTAACCATAAGATGGTTCATCTCTGATATCCGCGCCAACTCACCAGACACCCAGACTCCATCGGCACCATTGATGTGAGGGTGAGATAGGCAAGAGAGAAGCGAGAGAGGAGCTCGTACAATGCTACATATAATTGAAAGTCCATTCCACCCATGTCGCGTTCTGCCTGTGTTTTGTGCAAAGACTGGTAATCCAGCTCCATTCTCATGATCACCAAACATATTCTCGTCTGCTACTCGCGGACTCTTCCTTATGTTCTGGAGGTTTTGCCTCATTGCAACCAATATACGCCTCATCTTTTCACACCTAATGCCAGAATTTGGTGAAGGAAACAAGACTGACTTAGTTTAAGGTGAAGAGCAAGGGTTAGAATGCCAACCTTTCTATATACCTTAAGATAATGGCAAGTTGTGGTGGTGCAGTTAGTGCTTGTACTTATCACAAGGTTTATTGGGTGCTTTTAAGGACATTCATATCTGTTTACTATCTTTGTGGGGTCTTTTAAGCCAACTTGCCGACAAAGCTGCCTGATCTTAAAAAAAAGGTATTTATTTTGGCTATTTTGAGTTATCAACTTCACTATATGTAGCAAAATACAAGGATACCATTATTTACATTTGAATGGGGTACATGCTAAGGGTCTTAACTAATAAGATATTGACGGCAAAAAGCTGAGCTGTGGATCTTTTCATTTTGGATCCTGACCATTTGATAAATATTTTGTTAATAGGTTTCAAAATCTGACAAAAATAGATCAACTATATTTGTGACATGGTTTAAGAAGTCTCTGATATGAGTTCAAGAATCTAGATCATGAATTGCTAGGATAATCAATTCCTGTGCTATAATTATGAAAGAGACCCATGCAAGTTGGTACCATAAACTATTCTTCTACTCATAGTATTGTTCTACTCATAGTGTCTACCATTCAATCTGGCTCAAGTACCTAAATACTTCATCTCTTAATATACGTGGTTTTAGAGTTGTATACAAGTATTAAGAAAATAATTATATAACATTAAATATAATATTAATTGTCTATATTGTCTTTATATTAAAAAAATAATGTTATTTATTGGACATAAAATAGTGAGAGAACCAAAGTTATATTTAATATTTGGAGTAATATTAAAAATCTCAAACTACAAATATTAAGGGTAATATTTTTTTAACGTTTAAAAAGGTACGGAGGGAGTTATATAATATGTAGTAGTATATACTCCTTATTTACCTATATATATATATATATATATACATGAAAGTACACATGAAGGTACATGAACCCAAAAAGATGTATATGTACTAGCGCACAAGAAGCTTAAATTAAAATAAAAAGATATTATGTTGATTGATAATGAAAAGAATATATATATTTGCATAATAATGACTGTTGCCAGCTATCCTTTCTCTGTAAATCATCAAGATCCTGTTTAATCCCACTACTGCTATCAGCATTCAATGTATGATAATCTCTTTCCTTCCTCTGATCTTATAAAAGTAAGGGAATATTTATTTAACCATATATAGGATTTTGATTTTTCTATATTATTATTATTATCTCTAATAAATTAGTACTAATATAAAGCACATTTTAGCACATAGGAAGACACTAGAATCAGGAGTGCAGCACTGGACAGACACAACATGATTAGCATTAGACACAAAAATGATTTATTATCTTATCTCCTCCAGATTAGTGAATGATATTTTATCAATAAAAAAAGAGAGATTGTGATGAAAAAGCACTAGCCACAATGAATGCATCGATCAATCCCCACCTAGTTTACAAGTCAAAATATATGTGTATGTATTACTGTTCAATTGGAAGTCAACCAATTCAGGATATGCCTATTATTATTTATTACCTCCCTCCAACAATTCTTATGTACCCATAATTGGATAACACCCGGTTCTTGAGTCTCATTTTTTAACAATTCTTATGTACCCATAATTGGATAAATGATCTAAGGGATGAGATTAATGATTACCTGGTGGCCGACTTGCGGTTGGACCCCTGCCTCATTTAATCTCAATGCTTAGATCATTCAATGAACGACCAAGATTTGTTAGCTGGAATAGTGAATAGATTTATATTCCTCATTTTTGTGTTCTAGGTGGAGTTTGAATATTAAATAATGTGGGTTTGTTGAGTCAAGTTGCTGAAGAAAGCAGAGTGGAGTTGATATGTTCTACACCTTTAACGATAGCTTGATATTCTGCTTTTATGTTGGTTGGATTTGCATGCCTGTCTTATGTTAAAGGTGATTACCAACCCTGTGCCAGTTAAGCCTTGATAATAATAATACTCCAATATATAATGAATAATAATAATCTCAGCTTGGGTTCAGCTATTAACTTTAAATAAAAAGGTTTATTATTAATTAAGCTATTATTCAGGTTAGAATCAATCTAGAAAAGAACTAAACAAGTGTAGATTTATTATATACTCCTAATAATAACCAAAACGACAACCAGATCCCCAACATTAGATGATTATCAA
Organism: Panax japonicus; assembly: GCA_020205505.1. NCBI lineage: Eukaryota > Viridiplantae > Streptophyta > Magnoliopsida > Apiales > Araliaceae > Panax > Panax japonicus. Next base: position 31,215,008 of record CM035091.1, read on the forward strand.
AAACAAGCCTTTCCATTTCCTAAAAAAATAGGATAAATATATAGTTGAATATTTATTTACAGATGATTATGTATATATATATATATATATATATATATATATATATGTAGAAGGAAGGACATAATTGAAGGCTGGCTATAAGGAGTAAGGTTGCATGGAGACGCTTGTGTCTCATTAAGTCCCTGGGCATAGGGCACTCTCAGTGTCATATTTGCTCCTCCACCCGAGCACATGTACTCTCCATAAAATATATTCCTGCATTTATTCAAATATATATAATAAATTAATAATAATAAAAAGTAGTCTATTGTTGAGCTTTCATATATATATATATATATATATATATATATATATATATATATATATATATATCATGTATTTGCTATCTATCAAAAATAGGTATACAACATTTTTATCGTTTAATATAGGAATCAATGACAATACAATTTTCAGCGTCATCCACTACTATTAGTAAAGGACGACACCCATCATCCGTTACTATTAGTAGCGGACGTAATCGTCGTCCACTGAATTAATCTTGGCTGTTAGTTCTTATATTGAAAGATAAAAATGATCTATGTCTATTTTTGATCCATAACAAATACATAATATATATATATATATATATATATATATATATATATACTAATTAAGCACAGAGTTTCATTTGATTTTCCAACTATTTTATGCATATTAAAGTTTTCTTCTTCAAGACTATAAATATCACTTGTCAACTAACTAAGCACGACAAATCTTGTGTAAAAAGAAGTTAAAATATCAAATAAAAGCCTATAAAATTAATATTAGTACATGAATTAGTGATATCTAAGTACATGAATGTATTTGAATTGTCTTGAAACATGTAATGGTTAGGTTCATGTACATGAATGTGGTCATGTAGTAATTATTATTGTAGATCTAGAAGTATCACATGAGTCCTATAAATAGTCATGTACTTTGATCATTTTAATCAAGTGAAATGAAAGTATTCTCAAGTGTTCTATAAATTTATATTTCACTTCCTCCCTAAAAATATTCTCTTCCTAATCTTCCAACAAGTGGTATCAAAGCCAAGAAAGGTGACTTGGTGCTATCAAAGTGTTTCGCTGGGCGAGTGCAAAGTGTGCGCGTTATAGCTCCAAATTGCAATCTAGCAAATGTGCTAGTTGAAATTTTTTTTGAAGAAGTTTGTGAGTTGAAGCACGTCACAAAGGTTGTCATATTGATAGCATTTTTGGTGAGGTAAATTATAAAAAAAATGATGTTTCCTAAGTTTGGTGCCAAATTAGTGTTCACAAATTATAATGTTTGGAGTATAAGGATTCGAGTATTTCTTGGAGAATGCAATTTATGGCAAGATGTCATTGCAAATCCAGAAAAAGTGTATTTCAGAAAAAGTTCGAGAAATGAAAAAAAAAAAAAAGAACAAGGAAGATTTTGTAAGGAGTAATGCATGAAGAAGTCTGGATGCGTGTTGCGAGTTTTGATTCTCTATCTCAGTTATGGAATGAGCTTGAATTGATTTGCAAGAATTATAAAGGTTCATCGTTACCTAAAGAGTCTTGGTTTTTGGAAGATGATGAGAAACTTGTAGAAGAAATTGATGAAGTTGAAGAAGAAGAAGAAAAGAAAAAATAAGACTTTGAAGACATATGTCGGGAAGCAAAAGAAATAGATCATGTCGAAAATAAAGAATCTGAAGACAATAATTAAAGCATCTTTTGAGAAAAAAGAACCTGAGAGTGAAGTTATGGATCAAGAAGAGAATGAGACAAATTTGAATAATGAGCTGGAGGATAAGGATGTTGAAGAAAAGAGTGCACACTCAGAAGTTACTAGTCAATTGGACGTCACATCATCTAATCCTGTTGCTGTCAGAACTTTTACAAGGAAGAAGGTTGCCAAAAAGGTTCAAGTCACAAAAACTGCTAAAGAAACATCATATAAAAAGTCTAAGTTGGAAGCAGAGTGCAAACCAAAGGTCAAAAATGCAAAGACCAAGAAAAAAGAAACTCAAGTTGTGGAAGGTATTGAATGAGTTAATATGGAGAAGTATTTTGATCAAAATGAGTTCAGAAATAATGAAATGAAGAAGAAATTCAAGCATGTAAAATGTGAGAAGCTAGTAAGCAAGATCAAGAAGAACAAATGGAAACTTCAAGCATTTGTGTCATATACATCAATGGAGATGACAAAAGAGTTTCTTGCGTTTGAAGGAATCGGAAGATCAAAATGTTTTACGACATTATGAAGAATAAATTTGGTTTACGGGAGGCCTTGTTAGCAACTAAACCAAATATATTCTAGATTATTCAAGAAATATCTTAATTAATATTAGTACATGAATTGGTGATATCTAAGTACATGAATGTATTAGAATTGTCTTGAAACATGTAATGGTTAGGTTCATGTACATGAATGTGGTCATGTAGTAATTATTATTGTGGATCTAGAAGTATCACATGAGTCCTATAAATAGTCATGTACTTTGATCATTTTAATCAAGTGAAATGAAAGTATTCTCAAGTGTTTTATAAAGTATTCCAACAAAGCAGCTGCTCCATTGCCGTCAAATGTTCGGCCACCGGATAGGGTGAAAGAGCTGATGTATTTGATAGTGACCCATCCGGCGTCCTTGGGGAAGCTGGCCGGATCAGACACATTGCCTTGAAGCTTTCACATACAAGAAATATAATACAAAAAAGCTCAACTTTCTCTTAAAATTAATCATGAAACAACTGATATTGTTATAACAATAAGTATGGAGGTTCATTAAACATTAAATCATGTGCCAAACAGTTTAACGGACGGTTTGATAAACCTTTGAGTCACGGTTATTCTATAATGTAAGATGGATTCACTGAAAATTGCTCCATAGCTAACTGTGTTATGAATTACATATATATATATATATATATATATATATATATATATATTGTAGCATCTGTATTTATAATATCAGTTAAACTATTACATTGTACAAGAACGTACTAATTAATACTCCCTCCGTCCCAAATTAATTGCTCAGTTTTGACTTTTTAAAGTCAAATTGACCATTTTTAAAACTAATCTTTTTACTATTTTTGCTAAAATATATGTGAAGAGATTATAACCAAAAGAAAGTATATACAATTTATTACTAATCCTAATTTTTATAATTTTAGAAATATATTTATATATGCTTAATTATTAATTCTAAAAAAAGTCAATTTGACTTAAAAAAGTCAAAACTGAGCAGTTAATTTGGGACGGAGGGAGTAATATTCAAGACACATTATTAACATTGCTATAAATATTATGATAGTGGTGGCATTATTAAATCTAGCTAGAATATAAATAATAGTACTCGGTATTTATCTTAAGAAAATCATGTCATTTTATAGTTTAAAAAATATATTTCAATAATTTTGAACTGCCTAAAAAGAAAATTATATCTAATTTTAAAACCAATATTTTTTTTTCTCATAACCAACTGATCATGAGCAGGGTAACTATACTATGCAAATTTCACAATTTAAAACGAATATTGATTTGTAAAAATATACAAGAATTATATTCACCCAACTCTTCATGCATCAAAGCATGAAGGGGTGCTTGAATTAGATCTTCTCCTCTATATTTTTTTTTGATCAGCAAAATGAAAGAATTTTTATTAAAACCAAAACATACAGAAGATCTGATCCAAAAGATTTGGATCAATACAATCAGTCGTTACATATATTTCTAATCTCAAAATCTGATAACCATCTTAAATACACACCCTAAACTTTCTTTTAATCTACTCAACAGCTTCCTTCCAGCAGCACTTCTTTTTGAGAATTCTGCAATATAATTCAAAACATGAAAGCTACGATAACGAGCCACCATTTTTTCAGCTTCCTTGAGGTGGGTGACATATATATTCAGCACCTCGCGCGCCAATAGACTGATCGAGCCAACACCATTAATTGCTAATCCCCACCAATCAAAGAACAGAGCACTACACCCTAGCTCCATGTCCATCTAGCTAGCTACGTACAATGAATCCAATTCTTTGAAGCACCATCAACAACCCAGCGTACCTACTACTTAATCTTGTTATACTTGTTACTACTCTAAACCCCCTTGAAAAAAGTACAGCCCGGAAAATTAATTAAATTGATCAAATGTTTTTTGCAATTTCTGCGCTGAGCACTCACCTCTTGTTCCTTGCAATTTCTTCTCGTCTATATGAATGAATGTATATATATATACACATGCAGTACTTCCTCTCTCTCTCTATATATATTAATTAATAGTACATAGAAACATTAATTAGCATCTAAGAAATAGGAAGATAATTAATTAAGCAGATGTGGATGGTGGTGCACAAACATTAGGCAAGAGTTTGCCAGAAAGCCTCGGCATGACACTTGAACATTGAGAAATAACAGTTCCATTGGTTCCTTTGTACACCAAATTAATGTCATTCAGCTCCACATTCTGGCAGGGTATACCTTTGCTGCAAACAAGCTTCACAGCTAGTTTCGTGGCAGACGTGCCCCGAATCCCCTTAAAGCTAATGTCGCTAATCTTTACACGCGATGGAACCTGAAAATGCAATACGAAATGGTTGTTGATATTGTCAAAAGACAAATATATATTTATTTTACTGACACTTTGTCATACCTCTGCTTGGCATTGACCATATGGGCAATACTGTTGATCTATCAATATGGGAGTGCTAACATTGTTCATAATTAATTCCTCAAAATGCATATCCCGAGCAACACCGTTCGGAGAAGCCGGCCATGTTTTAACCCGAACGCCGTTCATCGTGTTAGTAAAGGTGCAATTTCTTACAGTAACTCCAACCACAGGTTCCTCATTATGGTACTTTCCTAGGCTTCCAACACTAATGCCATGGCCAGGTCCACAAGTCACTCTTTCGACCAAAACATCTCGACTTCCATCACCGAGGGACACACAATCATCTCCAGTTTTGATGTCCAAGGCCGTGATATTTATCCCGTCGGACCGACCAATATGTATCCCGTCGGTGTTCAGGCTCGTCTCCGGTGCGTTGATGGTCACATGAACAAGAGTCAAGTTGTTGCAGTTCAATAAGTTCATGTGGAACAATTTGCTATTCACTGAAGTTATGTCGCGAATCATGGAGTTTGTGATCTTGTTGAATCTTAAATTCTGTTCAAGATTTGCCACAAAAAAACAAACAAACAAATGAATTAATGAAGTGTGTCAATATCACAACAAAAACAACGTCAGAACAAACATACATTTAGTGATATTTTTGTAATTGTTCTATTGACACTTGACAGTTTTAAGCGACATTTGTGGTAACGTCGTTTTTGCTATGACAATATTACACCACTTCAATTTTTTCCAATACATACTTGATGAATATTTAATTTTTAACACAGTTTTGTCTGCGACAAATCTTATGTCGATAACAATTTGCGACAAATTTTATTATTGTCCCTAAATGTGTATTGAGAGAAATTGAAAGATAGATATAGTGGATGAGATTTTAATATGAGTTGCCTTTTTAATCATTTTAGTAAAATAAAAATATTAATGTTCAATCAACATAAGATTTTTGAAATGAAAATTTGGGATATTTTTGTTGGAGTATCATTTTCAAATAAGAATGAAAGTTTAAATAATGTAGAAAAATTGGATTAGGATTTACTATGGGTAAAGAAGTGCATTTTCCAGTTTTGGCACAATCATTTTGAGACCAAGCAATTTGTCCTTGACCATCAAATGTTCCACCAGACAGCGTCAAGGCGTCGATATTTTGGAAAACGATCCAACCATCCTGTGATTTAAGCTTGTTGAGGTCTGTTGGAGCCTTCCAATTTCCTTGAGACTGAATTGTAATTGGAGCCTTACAGGGACCTTGGAATGTCACTGGACCAACCATATAGGTCCCTCCCGGAATTACAATCTGGCTTGGTTGTGGTGATGCACATGCTTCTTTCCAAGCACTCATAATAGCCTAGTCAAAACATAAAGAAAACTTATGTCATTATTACAAGATTGATCATGGTGCAGAATGAAAACGCTCATACATACCTGGCTATCATCGGAACTACCATCAGCCTTTGCTCCACTCTTTTTAACGTCGAAAATGGCACCCTGGCTTCGTTTGATCAAAAGTAGGAAGCATAAAATTCCTTGAATTGATTTTGATACACTCATCTCCATTAGATTCTTGGCTGAAAATTTGAATATGTTATACTGGGGGTTTATATAAAGATTGATAAAAATGGAGGTTCAGACCACTAATATCCAGTCAGACTAAATTTAGGCAACTTGTCCGTGAGGTCAACATGATTTTTGACTTTTTGGAGTTGAGATATTTAGGGGTGGCTGGCTCATAGTGATTGAACAAAATTGCATATTACTATTTGTGAATGGTGGACGAAAATTTAAATTTTCTACCATACATTTGACGTGACAACATTAACAAAAATATTACATTTCCCTCGAATGAAATAATAGCACTACTCTTGATTCTTCCATGGCCCAAAACTGAAATTATAGCAATTACTCCCACACAATATAATCCAAATTGGTTTTAACAATATAGAATGTGGTTCAAAAGAAGAAACAAGGTTATACAAGGAATAAATAGTATCCAACTTCCTTGTGTTTCAAATGAATGTTCTGTTTTCAGTTGCATACTCGATTCTGCTAATAAAATCATCAATCGTTATGGTTCCCAGCTCCCCAGAAAACCTAGATCTAACCGTAACCGTCTGTGTTTCAACCTCCTTGGGACCCACAACAGCCATCAAAGGAATTTTTTGCTTTTCAGCATTTCTGATGAGCTTCGGGAGCCGCTCACCACTGCAAGCTTCAGCTCGAATACTGCTGGCTTTCATTTTGCGGGTCACCTCATTACAGTACTCAAGCTGTAGAGAGACACACATGCAATTCTGTTAGAGTCTGGAAATATATAGGACTTCAGAATTCTTTTGTTGTTTGGACAGGAATAATTTTCAAGGAAATGAAGGCACATTCCTGCTTAACCAGGCTTCACAATGCAACTGTAATTATTATGTTGATAAAAGTATTTTAACGATTTGTTGAACTTGTGGAAGTTGAAGCAATTATTACCTGCATGTCCGTCACTGGTAAAATTCGAACTTGAATCGGAGAAAGCCACAATGGAAAGTCTCCGGCATAATGCTCTATAAGCACTCCAAAGAATCGCTCCAAGGATCCTAGAACTGCTCTATGAATCATGATTGGCCGCTTCTTCTCAGACTTTGAATCAACATATACAATGTCAAAACGCTGCGGTAAATTAAAATCAACCTGCACACATGGAAAAAAAAAGACTTTGTCAATTAAAGAATAACTTATCAACTGTTTGTCAAAAAAGAATGTTCCAAGCTTGCAGCCTAAGATAAAATTTGGTGCTATCCAACCATTTATAAGTTTCATTACAACCAGAGAACTCAGGGTATCAGCATGTCATTGTTGCCAAAATATCTCGTGCCCTAGAAAACCTATCATCAAAGCATATATTATTCTGTACTGAGTTTAAGACGTGCCTGTATAGTTGAGCATTGCCATTTCCTTCCAAGAGCATCCTCAATCTTGAGATCAATCTTTGGACCATAAAACGCACCGCCACCTTCGTCAATTTGATAAATCCACCCTTTATCTTCCAAAGCATCCTTAAGGGCAGATGTTGCTTTTTCCCATATGTCATCACCTCCCACCGCTTTATCTGGCCTTGTGGAAAGGTTCACTTCATATTTGTTAAAACCAAATTGCAGTAATATTTCCTCTGTAAGATCTAGGACACCCCTGATTTCATCTTTTATTTGATCTTCTAAACAAAATATGTGGGCATCATCCTGCAAAATCAACAGAAAAATATCAGTTATAAGTAAAGATGTTGGTGTTTACAAAGACATCAGACTAAGATGCTAGATCACAAATAATATCATCTTGCAGTATAGTGTTTAGTATAAATATCAAGCAAACTACAGTAAGCATGTTGAAGAGTAGTAAGTTTCCACATTGCATATGACCTCCTTCTATATCATTGACTGGATAGTCCGAAACTAACATGTAAATTTTTCCTCTTAACCATTCTTTACATGCAGTTTGCCACGCAGCAACCTCTACCCTAGTTTTATATAGGTGCAGATGGGCCATAAGCACAGCTTTGATCTGTCTGATACCAACATGTGGCCCATTGATACAGGAAGGACTAAAATAACGCGCTTCACAATCTATTACAGTTACATTGGCCTCAAAACTCAAAAGTTGTGTGAAAGCATGGAAACTCATAAGCTAAACTATGAAAACAGATTTTACTGCTTTTTTATATAGGTATGTCCAGTAAAATATTATAGGTATCACTACTAATAGGATCTAATGATCAAAACAGCTAAATATATAATCTAACACATCCTAATAAATCTGAGATAGGAAAATGTACCTGGGTGAAACCTCTTACACGAAAAAGGCCATGTAAGGCTCCAGATAACTCATACCTATAAACTGTTCCTAGCTCTGCAACTCTAATAGGAAAATCCCGATAAGAATGCAGCTTCCTTTTGTAAACCAAAATATGGTAAGGACAATTCATTGGCCGAAGCTGATAAAGCTCTTCCTCAATCTTCATTTGATCATACATATTCTCTCTGTAGAAATCCAGATGGCCACTTATCTTCCAAAGATCTGCCCTTGCCACATGTGGAGTATACAGCAGATCATAACCTTGCCTAATGTGAATTTTTTTCCAGGCATCCTCTATCATGTGTCTCACAATAGAACCCTTAGGGTGCCAGAATACTAAACCTCCACCAGCTTCATCCTGCAGAATTTAGACTCAGATTTCAGATGCTCAAGTTTCATTCTATAAATAATCTTAACAGCTATAGCCTATATATGTGCAAGTAAAAGGTATATAAGCAAGCAAACCACTGAAGTTCACAACATCTTGGAAAATATGATTCAGAGATAATATATACCTGTATAGAGAACAAATCAAGATCTTGGCCAATACGCCTGTGATCCCGGCGTTTAGCCTCCTCTTTGAAGTGATTGTATGCCTTCAGTTGCTCTTCATTCTCCCACGCCGTCCCATAAATCCTTTGGAGCATTGGCTTGCTTGTGTCTCCTCTCCAGTAAGCACCAGCAACAGATTCAAGCTCAACAGCTTTCCTGTTAATATTTCCAGTGGATTCAACATGAGGCCCAGCACAAAGATCCCACCATTCATTACCTGGAAAGAAAATAGAGTAAGACAATTGGTACAGAAAGAATTGCATATATTTCTGGACGTATTTATCCTATTCCTACTGCAAATAAATCATGCAATTAAATTGCGGTTAAACACGAATACAGCAAAGTTTACTAGACTCCACATGCTGATAGAGATTTAATGAACTTCAAAACGCTTATATATCTAAAAGCACCCGGTTGCAACTGTTTGGAGATTTTGAACTTAAGTGTCAAGTCCATAACAAGAATTAGTAGGAAACGCTTCAAATTGTGAAATCAGCTTAAAGAAGGAAAAAATAAAGTATCAGTTGTCTAATACCATTTTCTGAAAGGGTACCAATAGAACACAGGATTTTTCACTTTTGAAAAGTTTGTTTCATGGAAAACTGGGCAGAGAGATGACCTTTGAGCACACTTACAACTAAATTCGTCAAGTGGCAAAACAGGCACCAGTAAGTAAAGCCTGAGCACAGAATCAGGCAGCAATAATATTTAACTACTTCGAAAAGATAACAAATTAAAAGGAAATAGGCAGGACAAGTCTTACCAATGTGATAAATTGTGATAGGATCTTCCTTGATACTTTCCAAAATCTCCATTTTGTAAGGTTCATTGATGGCCGTTATCCTTTTCTGAGCTTCATCTCTTGTAACTTCTTCTCTAACTAGAGGTAAATTTCGACCAATGATGCGATCCTACAGATGATTTAAGAAATAAATTCCGTACCCTGAAACAATAGGCTAATGAATAGTTTCCCGAGTACGCGGCCTTTCACATTATTAGAAAAAGAACAATATTGGTAATTATGTAGTGGTCTGCTCACCATCTCCTTCTTTATCCTCTTCAGGTCCTTGTCAGTTAAAGGCTCCATATCAAAGTCATAATAAAAGCCATTCTCAATCCATGGCCCAATTGTTACTTTTGCATCTGGGAAGACCTTTTGAACAGCCATGGCCATAACATGAGCACACTGCATCCATGCACAGGTATTTTAGCCTAATTATTGGCCAAATTTTTTGACATGCAGTTGTTAACATTTATAATGTACACATCATGTGGTCGTAACAAACAAGCATATACAGCACAAGTGACGAGGGGCATAAAAAGAGCCAAATAGCCAATTTTAAGTATTCTGGCTTTTAGACAAATTCAAGCAACCATCAACAAGTATAACATGGCAAGACAAAAGAAACGATTGCACTAGGTGACATCTAGCACCATAATAAACATTTGATAAAGTTGTAATCTTTTTCTTTCTAGCCATCTAATAAAACCCAAATTACAAAATATTTTAACCAACGGAATTAATTAGTCCAACTATTTTCTTTTTTGTTTGGATGCCAATACAGTTACAGAGAGAAGAATTTACTGTGTGGCGGATTCTCAGAAGCTTTTCCGATGATTGGTTAGTTGGAAGGACGATTTTCTCTTCTGGGACCTCTTTGGTAACAACGGCCGTCTCGGACGAATCGGTGGCAACGGAGGAGATTGTTGAGAGTCCACGGCGGTTAAAACCCTTAATTTCTCTATGAGCGAGAAGATTGGAGATGGAGCTGGAGGTTTTGACGGGAGAATGGAAAGAGAAATACGATGAGGGTTTAGGATTTATCGATGAGAACCGGAGAGAGGAAGTGAAGAAAGAATAAGGCGGAGATGAAGAAGATAAAGCCATCCTGTGCAGAATACTCCACTAGCATTGCTGCTGGTTTTGAACGAGGCTGAAGAGGATTCTGTGGCTCTTACTGATGGGGATCCATATCTCATCACCCGACCCGTTTTGATCAGTGAATAAACAATTTAAAAGGGCAAAGGTGCAAAAATATCCCTGATGTTTACACGGATTTCTCACTTTCATCCTAAACTAATTTATTTTTTCAAAATTACCCTTAACGTTACAAAATTCAGCCCAATTATGCCCCTCCCGTTAACAGACTTGCCACCGAGGCAAACGGAGCGGACACGTGGACAAAATTTGCTGACGGAGCAAAAATAAATTATTTTTTTTCTTTCTTCTCTCTCTTTCCTCTTCCATTCTTCTCCCTTTTTCTCTCTCTTCTTCCTCTGTTCTTCACCAATCTCCAGCACCAGCATATGCATAGTAGCAACAAACAGTCATCGAACCACCATGAACGTCGGTAGTTCACAGCATAAACATCACAGAATTCGGCCAATTAAACCAAAAAAAATCGGCAGTAACCCAGAAAAACAAATGCCAGAAGATTCCAACCCCATCGACAAAACAGATCTGGGTACTATCAACGAACAGAGCAGTAAAAGACCCAAGAAATGAAATCAAAAATCATCCATTCAGAAACACCCATGAACAAAATAGCGACAACAGTAGGTTTATTAGGTGACCATACATGCTCTCATCCACTGTGAATTCCAAGGGTTTAGCCTCCAGTTCCTCACTACTACTGACTTCATCCATGACCTTTTCAACACTATATAAATCACAACATGTATATATATGTAAAGCTATCACGGATTCATCCACTCAATCAATGGATGCATTAATCTTCCGGTAAATTCATTGAATTCACCAGAAGATTGCAATCCCATTATTATTCACCAAATCCCTCAAAAGTTCACAACAAGACCATCTCCATTATTGGATGACAAAATCCAATAATCATTGACTAAACAAAAAAATATAAATCAATATTAAAGAGGGCCACCGATCAGAATCGGAATTGAGATTAAAATTCACAGCAAGAAATAGGGTAAATAACAATTTAACGATATTTAATGCGTATGAATTCGCCGGAGAGATAGGATGATTACTATGCACAATGACCTTGAAAAATCCTTTGAAGTGAGAAAAGGGGGTGCAGTAAATGTACTTATATGCTCAACAGATCTGGGTACTATCAACGAACAGAGCAGTAAAAGACCCAAGAATTTACAGGATAACAAAAAATAAACAGAGGAATTCAAAGCAAGCAAATATGAAAAGGGGTCAAATAACCCATGAATTTGCAGCAATAAACAAAGGAATTTACGATTAGAAGGGAAATCATAGGTAACAATCAGACCGATCAAAACCCCACCACAAATCATAAGAGTGGTAACTGACGATCCACGAAATTGAGTCTCCCGTACTGGCACAAGACTCGACTGTTAAACCAGACACGCCTAATGTCCCGGAACGAGTAGCTAACATTGTTCAAAACCAACCAGAAGTGGTGCCAGTGACTGACGCTGCTGAGAAACCAGATCTGTGTCTATGGCTTTATCCGTTTCACGCGACGGCGATGTGTGGTGGGCCCGGTGGAATTACTGGTGGCGCCACCAGTGGTTCTGGGAGTTTATAGAGAGAAATGAGCATAGAAAGGAAGAAAGGAACCTAGATCTGTTTTTTTATTTTAGAACAGAGGAAGAAGAACGGTGTGAGAGAGAGAGAAAATAGGGAGAAGAAAGAAAAAAAGAATTAAAAAATATATTTTTGCCACGTGTCAATCGTCTAGTAAGTCCGTTTGTCTAGTTGGATTTTTTTTAACGGGAGGGGCGTAATTGATCTTAAATTTGAAACGTTAAGGGTACTTTTGGAAGAAAAAAAATAGTTTATGGTGCAAGTGGGATATCGGGGTAAACATCAGGGGTATTTTTGGAACTTTTCCCCAATTTAAAATGTCAAAAACTCAAAAAGATGTTGTATATTTTGTTGTCAAAATTAATCAAAATAATTTTGACTACCTAAATCATAATGTTTGTATAAAAAAAGGTTATGACAAAACGATGAAATTGATTTTTCATTAATCTAAGTTGCACGGAGAAGCACGATTTCCTTTAATATAGTTTTTAGTAGTTCATTTTAAGAATAATTTAGACGTAACTTATAATTCTCAATGTCACGTCCTCAAATTTGATCATATATAATTCAATTTGAGTCATCAAAATACAAAACAACATAGATAAATTCTATTAATTATAATTATTATCATGTCGTGTATTATTAATACAACAACATACACACTAAGTCCTCACTAAATTTATTTGCATATTATTTTACAACTTAGTGAGGATTACTACAACTACTTAAGCAAATCGTCACTTTATTCTTATGCTCTCCCCGCTTGCCCAAGCTAAATTCTCATTTCTTGAGAAAAAAGTGAGCTCAAATAGTCAAGTAAGGAATGTAAGACCCCAAATTATTAATAAATAAAATTTAATTTCCTCTATTTATTATTTTGAAATAGTAAGGGTTGATTTGATTAATGTGGTTAGTTATGGGTAAAATGCGCAAATATTTCAAATAAGCAAGTGGTTATAAAATACTCATTGTTGTCAGAGAATATTCATTTGGTTATGGAATATTCTTGCTGTCGGGGAATATTCGTACGACGACGCAGCCTTGTGTGGGCCCCGTAACGGAAAGCGATTGGATGAAAAAAATGACAAGTATAAGTTGTTTATAAATAACGACGTAGTTGTTACCGTTAACACTGTTAGAATACCTGCTGGTTAAAACACAGTAATACGAGTTGTTGCATAGTAGCACACGGTATTGCACCAATTATTGATTCTTATGTAAGAAGGCACTACTCAATAATTGTTACAATAGTTACTGTTCAGTATTTTATTGATTCAATAATTGCTGCGTTGATATTTTATATTACTGTTGTTTCAATAATTGTCACTACACAGTATTTTCTATTATCGAAGCAATAATTCATATTATCTGAATAATATTATTAGAAAACATTATTGGAAATGTCTAGAAAATTCTGTCTAAGGAGAGGTTTGGTCACCTAATTGCGCGCCAATACGGAAAAATTCTTATTGGAAAGCCCCCTCTTTCCTGGGAACGACCTGGTTGCCAGTACTGTGATTCTGTAATATTATTTGTGAATAATTAATTATTGATTTATATGATGATGAAAATATTAATTTTATGTGGTTATTGATGGAGAAATCTTTTAAAGTGATAATTGTTAAAAATTTATATTTTATCTTTTCAGATAAAATAATATTTTATTATATTATATAATAATGATGATATTTTTTACAATGAGTGTGAGTATATGAGGAGAAAGAGTATTTTTGTTGCAAAAGTTGTTTAAAACATGTTAAACATGTCTGTGAGCCCATTTCTTGACTAAAATTTGATTATAGCCTGTAAAATCGCATATTTATGGATTTAGGTCAATTTCTGTTTGGAATTTGGAAAAACTTTCTTCTGCAAAGTTGTAGAGAATTGAATTTCCTATAAAAAGTCGCAAGATTCGAATTTTCTGATAAAAGGGCTATTTATTATGGATTATTGAAATTCCGAAGTTCTGAAATAATTTATTTTTGAAAGTTTTAATTATTTTAATTAAGAAAAACGTTTTTTTTTTATTTTTTGTGAGTTGGTGGATGATGCTTGGGTCTGGTGTAGTGTGCGTAGGAAAATTTAATAAATATATTAATATTTTATTAAAATTTCTGTTTTGGTGTTCTAAGTATTTTCCTATAAATAGGGTGCTTAGGTTAGAATTGAAAATCACACCAGAAACTAAAGATTTCTCTCTTTCTCTCTCTATAATATCGAGCGTATTTTGTGAGTATTTTAGTACTTTGAGTATTGCTATACGGTGCAAGTTCTTTCAACACTATATTCAGTATTCCAGTCAGAAGTACTATTCTTTCTGAGGTAAGGGATGCTATTTTATTCGAAAATGATATTATTTCTTCATATCATTATGCCGAAATATTGGTTGAAAATTTTTAATCAAATTTGGAATTTTTTATGTCGGGGTTACTATTCACGAGTTACTATTCTTGAGTTACTATTCATGAGTTACTATTCACGAGTTACTATTCACGAGTACTATTTACGAAGCATGATGATGTTTTTTATGAAATTTTTATCTTTTGGTGTCGGAGTTACTATTCACGTATACGACACTATTCACGAATACAACACTATTCACAGAAAAATTAAATTTTCTTTTCTATGTTCAAGATTGTCTGTTATAGTTCCTATCTTTGATTGGATCTATGTTTTGATCTTCATTCTTGAATTTTATTCCACTTTGGTTATTTATGAAGTATTTTCGAACTTGGGTTATTTAAAGTATGAATCCTTAATACTTGTTCTTTTGTTTCACTGGATTCGTTTTCTTTAAAATATTTTTCATCATCCTCAGTCCTAAATGATGATATTACTGTAGTGCAAAGATGAATGGTTTTTGATGAATATCTTTGGCCTGTAGTGCAAAGCTGAACAAGTGTTTAGATGAACATGACCAACTGATGAATATCTTTGGCCTGTAGTGCAAAGATGAATATTTGATTCCATATATATATTGATTGATGTTACAGGGATAAAGGATAGACGATGAACTTTTATATTCATATATAGAAGATAATAGATTTCATTCTTTACTTAATTTTTCTAATGAATTATTATTTTCGCTGCGAATATTGATTTAAAACTTGTTGTCTATTGTATTCTATTAGATTTTTCCCTATTGAAGACTAACGATAATTTGTTATGTATTATCTTAGTCATGATATTCTTTATTGGGCTAGTTGAGCTCACCCTTTTCTTTTTTGTTCTATTTTTCTTCTCAGGAGGCGAGAATGTAGCGAGTACTAGTCGGGGTATGGAATAAAAGTTTTAGAAAGTTGTTTTAGTAGTTCTCACCATTTTTGTAAAATAATGTATCAATAATTGTACTGAGGACTTATTTGAGTGTGGATATTGTCTAGATGACAATATTTGTATTTAAACTCACAGTTTTTATGTTGTATTAATAAAGTTGTAGTTATTTCTGTACCCTGTATTTTGACGACTCAGAATGGGTGTTGTATATCTATTTTGGGGGCGTCACAAGGAATATCATGACTAGGATAACAAACGGATAAAGTTATCTTTAGTCCCCAATAATGATATATCATATATTTAAAAAATGTTAAACAACATAAGTTTTTAACAAGTATCTGTACCTTAATGAACAATCTATTAAAAGAGTCAAATAGACAATAATATCTACTATCTTCTCCAATTTAAAATTTATGATCAAGACTCCATTAACTGTAACACCAATGATCATGATTATGTCAAACAACAGTTCTTCTTTGCACTCGGGCCAAAGAGAACTTTCATTGCGTGTCTTTACGACACACACTAAAAACACTCAACAAGCATATTGTCTTTGCACCCAGGCTAAAGACATTCACAATAACTTGAGTCCTGATAGTTAGTACAAATAACAAAGTATAAACAAAAATAATAGAAATATTAAAATAATGAATGAATATTAAAGTTATGTAATTTATTTATGTTTAAGGAATAATTTAATTTTTTCATAATTTAATAATGTCTAAATTATCAACGCGATGTCTAAATATCAAAAGAAATTCAAGTCCAAGGGTATTGTCCAAGATTCATATATAGGAAATTCGGTAGGGTTCATGGTACAAGAAATATTTAACAGTCTAAAATATTTATAGTTCAAATAGAAAGTTCAAGTCAAAATGTTCATAGTCCAAACAAAAAATTCAAAGTCCAAAAGGTTCACAATTCAAATACAACGGTTATAATTCAGCAGCAAAGTTCAAATCAAAAGATATTAGATGAAGTGCAAACTATTAAAAAAAATCACGAATTGTTATTTTAGAAATTTTCATCGTTTAAAAATTGTATAATAATTTATCACCACGGTAGGTTTAAATTTAAGAGTATGAAAAAATGATATATATTACCTTAGCACATGACTGAATTATGCTTCTTATGTAGGAGATCAACCTAAATATATATTTATGATTTAATTAGTAATTATTATAAGTTCTATGGTACTCATATCTTGTAAAATTGTCAAAAAATTATTGATAATATTTGTAAAAATTATTTTGTGTAGGTTACAAAATGGAATATAATAAACTTTCAAAATATTTTTTAATGAATAAAATAAAATTTTGAAAAAATCTTTGAGATTAAATTTTAAAAATGAATTTTCTAAAGGAATGATGAGTTGTAAATATTGTGTAATATGTGTGGGTGTAACTATACTTTAGAGAAAAGACACATTTGAGCAATCTTATTTATATTAAGAAACATTCACACTAAGAAATTAAATAATTCAATCTTGTAGTTATGTGATTCTGTAGTAGTCTGATTTATAATTAAATAAGTCATGTGGTAAATCCATCAATGATGGTTTGTGAATATCGAATTAATAAATAAATTTGATACCGTGAAAACACATATTGAAAAGTCGGGTAGCCGTCACAGGGGGTCCCATTTGAGTTTTTTTATAAAAAAACTAGCTATAACCCGTGCCTGAAGGCACGGCGTAACGAAAAATTAAATTAAAATTTGAAAAAAATTACATTAACTAAAGACACATATTACCAAAACAATTAATACAAACTCAATCATCGAGCTATTTAGTAGCGATAACCCGCGCCTGAAGGCAATGTATAATTCTCAAAAAACTAAATTGAGAGTTATTTTGCAGCAACATGTGATATCTAGGACTTGCACTGCTCTTTCTCAACAAACACATGCTATTAAGAGGAGAATTAACTCCTAGTGACACAAAATAGACGCATCATGTACATATAACCATCTTGAAATTAGAATGAGAGAAAGAAGGACAGAAAGGCAGTGCATGATGTATATATAACAACAGAAAGGCACGACGTAATGAAAAATATTACATTATCTAAAGACATATACCAACACAACAATTAATACATAGTCAATCATCAACACATCCAACCACCAAAACATCAAGCTAGTCGGTACTAATTTCAAGAAATTTCGCCAGAGTTTCCTTTAAAAATAGAACTCCAAAAAATTTTAAACCTGTCTACAAAACTTACAATCATCAATCTATATACAAACCACCAAAAAAAAATCATTCCAGACCAAGAAATCATCATAACCATGTATAATTAGTTAACTTTACAAAAGATGGAACCAAAAATATACAAATATGCAGAAAATAGAGAAACAACATTTTGAGCATATTTCCCCATTACTTTACAGCTTACACAGCTTACACCACGTATCCTTCAATGTATACCTGAAAATATTAAAAATATAAAAATTATAAAAATATGTGAGTAAAAAAAAAACAACTGTAAATCCGAAACATAAGAACCTTACTTTACTTTATAAACAACACAACGCTTTGAAAGACCTCCTCACCTTATATTATAGATTCCAGTACTCGGTCCTAATAAAAGTTTTGAGAAAAGATATCAGTACCTGATCCTCAACCTTCATATGCTTTGAGAAAAACTTGACAACATGACATTCTTTAGTCAAAGGTCGCAAACCCCTACAGTAGCAAAAGAAACATGATACACAAACTACTCAATTTGACTATTGTCATAAGTTTCTCTCTCCCATTTTCGCTACCTGAAGTAATTTTTTTAGAATTAAGAATAAACTGATATTAATGAGAATGTTCGACTGTGTTATTCTCCATTAAGACTCAATTCAAATCTCTAGTCTTTGTTTGAATTTCTGGATCCTAAGACAGTCTCACACACTCATTTTAATTGGTTTACATAATTAAAGAAATTATTTTTCCTACTGATCATAGAAAAGAATGCATGATGGAGATGGAGATGGAGATAGAGATGGAGATATAAATGACATCCACAGATACAAGAAAAGTAAGATAACATCAAAAAGACCAATTTCTTTTAGGAGTCGGTCTATACATAATGCTAAGCTTGAAAAAAATAAATTCCATGGAAAAAAAATCTACAACACTAATGTATACAAAAAACAATCTATAATTACGAAAGCAATACAAATTTTCACTAAACTCAATATGAAAGTAAATAGCTTAATTTTTTAAAAGTAAATCATGATTCATTGGCTAACTAAAAATTCATATAAAGTTATAATTTCTCCTTTACTTCCAGAACTCGCAATTTCTTGTTTTCTCTTTTATACTATAAGACAATGAGTGCTCAAAAAAATCACCCTCACCAAAAAAAGACACAAATAAGCACTTCAAAAAGAGTATAAATCAAGATGGCTCAAGTTAGGATAGGTTGTTTCAATATGTTCAAGGACTAAATGCTACTCTTGGGCTCAATGTGAACTTAAAATTGAAGGTTAATATCAATAGTACTCGTGAGACAGTAAATTTGAGACTTGATTCGGGCTCAAGTGGTTACTATAAATATGTTTAATAACGCCACCGCCTTCTCATCTCCGGCAGCTATAACTACGACAGTTCGTAATATTGGACTTGCGGACTGTTGTCCATTCCCAAACGTCTAAGAGCGAATCTAATCAGGTACTTTTCAATTTTTAATCTATCTCAAAATGACAATATTAGGTGCTGTCAATTAGTTTTGAAATTAGGGTATTGGAAATTTGAATTAGGAACATCCCAGTCCGAGGGTTTTGATTTTGATATGAATTTTGATATTGGTTAGGGAAAATGTTAATCAAAAATTCTAATTTCAAGATTACTAAAGGAGTAGACTAAATGTACGACATACATTAAAACTAACAAATGAAGAGCTTTTCAAATCAAGAACCTGACAAAACAATTTTTCTACCAAGAATGAAGTTTGCTGATTGCTTGGAACGTAACAAAAGTCATGAACCAATTACCTGACCTAAGTTGCAAAACATTAAAAAAGGTAGTAATATTTACACAGAGTCCAACAACACCTCCGGATATACGATATTTGTCGTGATAGATGATTCATTGGGAGGGAGAAGGACACTGATGCGATCAGCCGACGTGCACCTAGACATGGCCACATATAGGTGACCGTGGCTGAATACAGGTAAGCGCAGATCTACACCAACAAACTTGACTGACTGGCCTTGCGACTTATTGATTGTCATAGCATATGTTAAGCGTACTGGGAATTGGCGTCTAGTCATTTGAAATGGTAAATCTTTGGACGACGGTGATAATGATATCCGCGGGATGAAACACAAATTCGAAGATTTGTCACCAGTTAGAATTCTAGCCTCAATAACCCGCGATGCGCACTTGACCACCATTAGTCTAGTCCCGTTACAGAGTCCATCTTTCGGGGCTATATTCCTCAACAATATGATGGGGCACCCGACCTTTAGCTCCAACTTGAAAGGCGGTAAACCAGGCGGGTTTAGAGAATTTAGAAACTCACTTGGATATTGATTAGTGATAGAACGACAGAGTTCGTCCCCATCTGACACCTTGTCAGCTGCCAAGTAGGTATACGTCTCGCCAGGATAAATTTGTAGAGCAGCATCATTGATGGCGCATACATCATCATTCCGAGCAGAAAGAATTGTGCGCTCAGTTAAGTAGGATGGGGTTACCACACTGAGCACATCTAGTTGTGGATAAACTCTGGAAATTAGTTCATGCAGAGTTCGACACCTGTGTATCGTTGGAGGAAGTTCCACAGTATCTTGCGTACCGATTCCAATCTAAATATGATGTGAAACATATCAGTACATCTAAATGAATAATTAAATGAATAATCTGTAATATAAATCACCTCTTCCAAGAAGGATGCGTGAGAAGCATTTGCAGGATGATTGCTATTCAGACGCATGTTTATGCTCAAAGTCAATACGCACACACACGCCCACATTGTAGAACGTCTTAAAGATGCACCAACAATTTGTTCTCGCTGACCCTTAGGTATCACCGGTAGTATTTGACGAAAATCCCCGCCAAGCACAATCGTGATACCACCGAATGGTCGATTATCATCACGGACGTCACGAAGTGTGCGATCAACTGCCTCAACACCATGTCGATGCTGCATGGGAACTTCGTCCCATATTATCAAGCGAGCCTCCCTAAATAATTCCCCATGCGGTGACTGTTTGCTGAAACCACAGACCGAGCTTTCTATGATATCGAATGGAATGCAAAATGTAGAATGAGCTGTCCGACCGCCTAACAACAACAACGATGCAATTCCTGATGAAGCAACTGTAATGACGATATGACCCTCGCTGCGCATTTTAGTGGTGATGGTGTTGTACAAAAAGGTTTTCCCAGTTCCTGCACCTCCACTGAGGAAAAACATTTTGCCCTGATTTTCAGCAACGGAGATAGTGATAGCATCATAAGCCGTACGTTGAGCATTATTTAAAACATCAATATTCAAAAGGTCATTCAGTTGATTAGCTTCATTTCGTAGTTGCATATGATCGATCAGCAATCTATTACCTGAAATAGAACTCCAATTTTGAACAGGGTGTGGCATAGGTGGGAAGTCATCCAATTTTTTGCCAGATTCATGTAACAACTGATCAATCAAATATAAACCGTAATCTTCGATTTGAGACTGTGTTGGATCGTATATGCCAAAATTTGATTGTAGCTTGTGACGAAGATCATCACATATATGGACGGAGAATTGATTCCACAAACTACATGGTTGTATTGGGGAGCATTCTACCAGAATGATGCAGAATAGTCTCCGTAACTGGTACCCCGTATTCATGGTTGAAGCCTCCTGGAGGCATTGTACCCACTCTGCATCATCTTCCAAGAGCCCCATAGCTACACACGCTGATTTAAAACTATCATGAAATACACCATTGATCGTGCGTAGACCATCAAAAGAACGCGGTCCTCTGACAACTGTTAATAGCAATCGAAGGTAAAATCGCTCCCCAGAATTTGGCGTAGCAAAGTATAATCTGCCAATTGCAAACCCACTCTGTCTCGGAGTCCAAATCTTCCGACCTTTGTTCCAAACGAAATGTTGGGGAAATTCTTGGTATGTGTAGGCACGTGCAACATCATTTGAAGAACAACAATCAAAGAATCCAGTCAAAGTTGTGATTTGACTCCTAGACCCAAGTCTTATTGTTTCAAGTGTTTTAGTAGGATCGTAAACAACTTGATGCATCCCAGGTAAATGTAGATCTAGCCGTACAACCGAAGGAATTTCTTCATGAAGAGGATAACCGAAGAGTCGCCATGCAGCCTCTGTCGGTCCAATATACCTTGCATCAAGGTATTGCTTTATCTCATTGTTTCCATCTGGTCCCTCCAAAACCATAGTTGTGCGGTCATGACCTTTGTAAATGTACTTATGGATATATTTGACGGACCTCATTCCTGCACAGACCTCCACATTTATATGACAGTTGAACTTTCTTGATAGGTGTGGATTATAAGGTACGACGTCTCGATTATCAAATGTATGCCCTCTGGTGGTGTAAGACTGACCATTACGGCGACGACGGTAAACAGGGTACCCATGTTCATCCATAGTAGTTGAATCTGCGAAGGCTTTTGGATAATGGAACCGGCATGCACCGTTCACCATGCAAGTTGAATAAGGGTTTCGAGAACCACAGGGACCATGAACCATACAACTCTTGATTGTTTCGTACAGAGTTGGATCAGTGGATGGATCTGGGAATTCAGCACTAACTAACCGATCCACTTGTGCAGTTGTCTGAATCTTGTCAGGGCCATGAAGGAAGAATAAAGCATGCATATGTGGTAACCCTCGTTTTTGGAACTCAATGGTGAATACATGAGCAACTTTTCGACCAAAAATCTGTTCATTTTTTACCTCATGCATCAGGGCACGCCGTTTTAACTCAAAAACACGGGCAACTATGTCTGGACGATCCAAAGAGGTTTGGTGTTCTAGTAAGGCAGCTGTTATTTCGGGCCATTTTGGGTTGGCCGTCATGGTGAGAAAGATGTCAGGGTGTTGGTGGTATCTTGTAATAGCCATAGAGTCATGAAAAATTTGGCTCATGTTACGTGCACTCCCAGTAAAGGACGATGGCAGGACAAAGCGTTGTCCGATCTGATCGGGGCCCAACTCATCAACACTGCCGTCACACAAATTTGCATAAATCTCACGACGCAACTTATCCTGATTGAGTCTGATGTAAGACAACCTGTTTTGCTCTGTTGATGCCCAAGCATCTACTATAAACTCTTGAAATAACTTTCCTCCTCTAAGAATTGTAGAATACTCGGTGGGACGTGGAAACATACGATAACTGTAAAATTGCATCTGTGTCATCCTTCTTACTGAAAAATCATTTTGTTCGGAGTTCCACTGTCGTAGACCAGGTTCCCAACCAAGCTCACCAGTAGGGAATAGAAGTACATAGTGTAATGGTAAATATGCCGGATGACACTCATTGATCTGGCTCAGGGCTCTATTATCTCCTTTTAGGTGCAGAACAATATCCCGCATACCACTACTCTCACTACCATCACCAGGCAAAATCACAGCTATTTCATCAGTGGTTGGAAGATTGTACTGATGCCTATTAGTTGATGAGGTGTAATGAAGGTGAGCACGTAAATCATGATCTGAAGATTCTGACTCAGTTAGTATTTCATGGGCACGTTTGTACTTTGAAGCAAAATGATTCACTGACAACAAACAATTCTGTACAGTGTTGAGGACATCTCGACACAAGTTATTATTCCGCGCACACCGAATATGCAATGCAGTGGCTGGGTCATATATGTACAACTGACAGTAGATGGGTGAGCAACCATCCGCGGGTAACAATGACCCAGTACGGTGACGTAATTCTCCATAGATAGTGAATGATGTTGGCCCTCTTGAATTGAGTAATCTGTCGTCAAGCTTAGCACCCAAGCTCGTGAAAGCATTAGCTGCATTGTACTCCCTAATATGCCGACGAAATGATTTTGCTTGACCATCATGGCCATCAAACAATGCACGAATAGGAGGTGGGGGTGCAATGAGTTCCGGTAACTTAATTTTGCCTTGTAGACAACATGTTCCGAATCTTGGATTGGACAATCCTGTGCGAGATAATCGTTCGTCCCGCCAATGTAAGGCTGAACAATAAGGACACTGAATATTCATCGGCCCGAGAAAATGACGCTCATTATTGACAGGGATAAAAACATTCATTTCGTCATCATTAAACATACTTTCAACATCGCTAAAGGGTTCTGGTGGGAATCTACAAATAAAAATTGTATGTACACAAATATGAGAAGTAAGAAAATAGTAGGCAACTAATAAACTATGTAGAATATACATACACTGTTAGATCTGCCAGAACAGGAGATGACGTCATGAGGACATTGTCGTCAGTTTGATGAGAATGTGGTGCAACATCGGGGACAACTTCATAGTGAGCAAAGCTTGTCTCTAAATTTCGAGGCGACGGTAAAGGTCGCGCCAGAATAGGTGAGAATAAAGCAGAGTCAGTTGGAATGAAAACTGGGTCGGACGCAATTGTAGGTGTTAGATAACATTCTAAATTATTTGTCCGCGACCTTTTTTGTGGAAGGTGTGCTATAGTGGCTCGGTGCAATGGAGTTAGGTCTTGCAGATCATGACGTAAGGGTTGTGGGGGAGTGTAAATCACCGGTATTTTCCTATACAACTATCAAACAGGGGAAAGACAATACATTACAACTATATTTTTCTTAAGAACAAAAGAGATACGTATCAAGTACTTGATCTAAAAACTTACCAAAGAGGTAGACATATTTTCTTTTCCATTTGTCCAACAATTAGTGGGCGTGTGACATACTCGTGTTTCCCGCACAAGTACGCATTCATTCTGGCATTGCAGGTAGTTAGTTTTATGTATTTTAATCCAAATACAAACAATGACAATAGTAATTGTACCTCGACATTGCACAATTGAGTAGGCGAATGTTCAGCCAATATTGTACGAAGAGATGGTTGGGAATGCGAGGGGACTGCAGTAACCATGTTAGCAAGTAGAGCATGCTTGGAGAATTGGGAGAGGGACTTGGGTGGTGTTAATACTGGAAAGTCTTTGGGTAGAGGTTGAGTGTAATTCTCAGAACGCTCTCTTTCCCGACGTGCGCGTTGTGCCATCTTATGCCGCAAGCACGTACTACTATCATTGCGATTTCGTTCGCGTCTAGCACTTTGGGCCTTAATTTTAGAGGAAGAGAAATTTGATGCGGGAGCCTAAGATAGGAAGTGATGTGTGAAATAAGTTAAATAATTAGCAAACTAATATAATTTCAAATCCCTGATAGAAATTACATTAATTTACTGCAAGTAAACACAACGTAACAATTTACGAAGGGGAAACAAAAAAATTAAGAAAACTAACTAAGAAAACCAATACATAATTTGGCCAATATGTTAGCAGGTCAAAAATCAAATTCATGTAGAGCTGCGAAATTCATGTAAGAATAGAGTTGTGTGTGCGTGAGAGAGATGTGTAAGGGTGAGAGTGAAGGGTGAGGAACTCAAAAATATTAACGACAATATATTGTATATCGCTCTAACCGAAATACCAACACGTTAGATAGCTATTAGATATGATGTGTTAAATAATTTTTATAAATACTTGAAGAACGAACAGTACAACATACCGATTGAGTAACCCAATTTTCTTTTCCTGTTGAGCTGCCATTTTTTTGTTTCCCCTTCATCGAAGATGGAGCGATTCTTAGGTTGTTCAAGTGATTCACATTTGAATTCACCTAGGAAGTACAAAATAAAGCATTAGGTTAGCATGTCCAAAAAACATAACTTTTTAAAATCAAATTCATAAGAAATATCGCTCTCATAATAATACCACAACACAACAATTCTACTATATGATGGTATGGAGTCGTGTGTGCGTGAGAGAGAAGTGTAAGAGTGAGCGTGAGACTGAGACCGACAATTTAGTGTATAATGCTCTAAACAATTTTCATCAAAAGATAAACAATGATTAGAACAACATACCGGTTGATTAAACCAATTTTCTTTTCGAATAGAACCAATTTTTTCTTTCCCCTTCGTTGAAGATGGAATAACACTTAGGTTATTCAAGTGATTCACATGTGAATTCTCCTAGGAAGTACAAAATAAGACATTAGTAAAAAAAATGCAAACTAATATCAAAATAAAATTTTATAACAATACCAGTAATGTTACCTTATCCATATGTAATTGATTAAACGCACATTCAGACAAAACATTGACAGGTATGTTGTTTCTATCACTTGGATCAACCTGTAAGAGCAAACTTAATAAATTAAACATGAGTAAATGAAGCTGCAAAGACAAATTTCGTATCTTGAATATTACGACAAAAATTTAACATTTGATCAAAACTACATTCAATCTTCCGAGCCTAGCTCTTTTGTTTTTAATTTTGTTTTACTATATATTTATAATGTAGATTGTTCTGTAAGAGAAGAAGTTGAATCAGAATAAAAGGTTGAGTTTATTTTCTTGACATCTTCAGTTAATTGGTGTCATTTTTCATTAAGAATAATTTCCATGAAAATGATTTTAACGAATTTGATTTTCTGGAAGAAAACAAAAAGAACATCCAAATATATAAGAATCTATGTGATAAGGTTTAAGTCCCTGGATAATGTGATTACGCGTTAGGAGACACATGAAAGTGAGGAATTCAATACATCAGAAAGGAAAGAAACAATAAAAAAGAAATTTAAAAGTTTTCTCCACATAAATAGTTGTCAAGTGTAATTAAATAGAATATTAGATATAACTTTATCAACACTAACTCTGATTAGTTTTCATCTAACTTACTCAAATAGTGAAAATTAGACATCGTGACACTTAATCATTAGGAACACGTGCAATAATTTATTTAATAAAGGAATTAGAGAAAATACTTTTTTCTTAATGTGGTAGTTCTAATTGAAGTAGCTTTAAAACATTAAACCCACAACAACACATAAAAATGAACAATACAGAACAAACAATCTAATACAACATTATTCTTCAATATTCATACAATTCTATAATTCTAAAAGCTGTAAAATATTTCATAACAAATATACTTTTAGTGACAATCAAATGGTATGATTTGTTTAAGTTTTGAAAACATCAAAATTCGATATACCTCTAATGTCGAAGCAGAGGGAGTATTTTTTTTAAAGCCAATACAACTGATTGTTCAATCTAAAGGCCTCCATTTGAATTATAATTTTTTTCGCATTTTAAAGGGTTAAAGGGGTAACATGTGAAAAACAATATGAAACCTCCATAGACAGTCAAATAGGGTTTAAAGCTCTCACCACAAGTTTTACTTTGGTGAAGACTATAAACTCTTATCTAAATGTAATGAAATACAAATTTAAATCATGCTCATTGATTGCAGAAAGAGAAATTGCAAGAATAGCTTTATGCCAAAGATATGATAGATGACACATTAAACTTAGTAACTAATAGCAAGATATCTTGATTGAGGAAAGAGAAAGTGCAAGAATAGCTTTATGCCTTCAAGAATGATACCACAATCAAATAATATCAAATATATAAATTAAAAATTCTCTGATTAGATGAATCATACATGTCCATATATTGCATACTCAAATCACCATGGATCTGAGTCTGAATGATGTCTTCAACTACTTCTGCAAACAAAAGTAAAAACTCCACATTTTCTTTTTCAACACTAAGAGTGCAGGACTAACAGTAATTCTGCAATCAGTATGTGTAGTTATCATAAATAACATCTTACGTCTCTTTGCATATACAACTTAACCAAGAACCTATTAATAAGAAAACTTGAACTTAGAGGCATCTAAATTTCTACTTGGAACCAATAGTCACATAAGAGAGGAATTCAAATTATGAATTAATCTGCTGTGCTTGTTTGTTATGCGACTAATAAATTCAATTTCAGACACAAGAAGTTACTCTGAGCTTCCAACCAACAAACTCACGAAAATCATTGATTCTTAAATTACTATTAAATGTTATGCTATATTTAATGAAACTTTGTATACTAAATATATAATTATTGCACATAAGTTGATCCAATATTGTTCCTACTGAAGAAAGAAAGAGTACAGATGCATACTTGAGAGAGGAGAAAAAAAGAAGCCCTAAACCAGCCATAAAATTTCTCTCTTCAGTGGTTCAACTATTCCTCCGTCTTCCGCCACAATATAATGGTCTTCAGCCACAAGAATTAACCCCAAACAGATGTTAACCCCAAAAGTTTTGATGGTCCACATGATAATGGCAATATTATGAGATTTATCAAGCCTAACATTGTTTTCTGTTTTCTACGCAGTAAAAGAAGAAAATGGACAGAAATGGTAAAGTCGTATGATTTGATTGAAGACTTGGCTACTCTTCGCGGAAGAAAGAAGTTGTCATCAGTTTGTTTCCATTTAGAATTTTACCCCATACAAGTTTATGTTCAGACAAAATTTGAAAAAAAGAAAAATAAACAAAAATACTCTGGCTAAGCATATTCAACAACAATACTCTGGCTTAAACAAAAATACTCTCAGAACATAAATAAAAACAACAAAAAAAGAAAAATAACATAAACATATTCAATCTATAAACAAAAATCATGGAAATCAAAATAAAATGCCTAATAATGATCCAGAAACCAAACAAAGCTCAAATTAAGCATATCAGTAAATCAAAGAAAAGGGTAATAAATTTTCATTCTAAAAATCATGGAAAAAAGGATAAAACCTTTCGGTGTTTGGAGACTCTGGCTTTCTCATTCATGGTCGGTTGCACTTCAATCTTTTTTGCTCTCTAATAGCGACTGTGTATGCTACGCTGTCAGGGGGAGAGATGACTGTGATGTATGAGATTACTCTGGTAGATTAGGGGTTGGGTATGAGATTTAGGGCTGAGTATGAAAACAACAGACATATTTAGGATTGATAATTGAAAGAGAGATAGAAGACAAACCTTCACAGTCTGATTTGGGGCGCGACGGCTTTGGGGCCAAAATTAGGGCTTTGAGATTTGGGGCAAGTGAGCGAGCGAAGCCAGTGAGCACCTAAGATCGATCGTGAGCTGATAATACTGAAAATATCACATGACTTAGTACACAAAATTCTAGCAGCCTTTTTATAATTTTTGGGGTTATATTGTGCAACATTTAGCTGATAATACTGAAAATAAGAAAAAATGAAATTGCAAATTATAATACCTAGAAGAAGAAGAGCACTCAGTCTCTCAGTATTCCTCATATCCTTCCCGGAGTATAGCAGTTGTTGTCGCTGCAGTGGCACTTGCGTCTACGTATTACATAAAACAAACACCGTAAATCTAGAGACTAAAATAGAAGAAATTAAAACCCTAAGTCGAGAAAGAAGTGCACAGACCTGTCAAGAAAATTTCAATGCCAACATTTTAGAACTATGAGCATATTATATTTGAAGTAAGACGTAAATGTATCAGATAACTTACATCATCAACAAAACACAAGTTAGCCACATGCAGAACAAAAGGTTTTCTATGACAAGTTGCAGAAACAGGTTAAACAACAAAGCTCAACAAATTAATGAAGAGGAAGGTAAAGAGTTATCTTTGTCACTTCCAAAATGGAAGAAAATCCTCCCCACGCTAACACAACTACTTTCCAAAATCACAAGAGTATGATCAGAAATCAGTTACATGGGTAGAGGGCCTTGTTATTATACAAACTCCATTGAAATTAAAAATCTGTCTATTCTTGAAATTAACTCCACAAACTCCATAGGCTACATAACAATGCCTCCACTGAGGCCTGATAAACTAATGCCTCTATTAAGGCTTAAAATTTTGTGCGCTCCCAATGCAGCAGAGATCTAACTTACATTCACACAAATACACCAAATTTGGGTCCATTCACACAAACATCTCCTATGCTAGACCTCAAGATTTAAATCTAAATCCATCTACTTCAATATCACCTAAGAAAACAAAGACAACAATCCAAATAGCCCTCACAATGGCCAATGCAACAGAAGGTGGTTACCAATTTTCTCTGGACTTATTCACATAGAACACCAACAACTTATGTCCAAGCCAACTTTAAGGAAAAACTCACTTTTCTTCTCTCAATTATTAATAATCATGATGTCAAACCCATAATCTACCAATTTATACAAGCATTAAAATAAATATACTGATTTTCTCTCTTAGAACTCAGAAAGAGCAGGTCAAAGTTAAAAACAAGGGAAAGAAAATGTAAAGTGAAGTAAGTTAGTAACGGATACTAATGACAGTAATATGCTACTACAAAACCTAAACCCAAATATAATAATTGTAATAATATCAAGTGCAATGGATCTATTATTGTCTGATTAATCAAACAGAGAAAAAGAAAGAATATGATTGCACTAATCAAACTAACAAGGATTTCTAGGGGTCCACTGCTTGTCATCAAGGATTTTACTTTGAGAGGAGGCCTGGAGGAGGAAAGAGGCCGACTGACGCTTTGGTATGCTCCCGGATCAGAGGCAAACTTAATTGCACACGAATACGAAGGCCACTGCCCAAGCAATACAATCTCATATGCAACAAAATAATGAACTGAAATTTCTGCTAAAGCTACAAAATTCAGGCTAATTTTCGAACCTATGAGATTATTGAATTATATAGTGATCCATAAATGGTGGTGCATCCATGATAAACAATTTCTTATCTCTTTTTCTTGAACTGGAGATCAATCAGCTAAAAAAGAAATTTTATGTTCAGTCCAACATCGAGCTATCAGAAACTGAGAAAATAGAGCTATATTTGCAAACTCTTCTTATTTTCCACCAGATTTGCAAGATTATTTGCATTGTACACTTCCTACGAGTTCAGAATAAAGCTATATATATCAACAATGTGAGATTAGATGATTAAAAATACAAAATAGAACTAAAATATTAGTTCACAGATAAGAAACGAAATTCACACCATTACTATTGTTCTATTAAGTCATATTACTCAAAAGGCTATATCAACCCCCCCCCCTCCCTCCCTCCCAAAAAAAAAAAGAAAAGAAAAGAAAAGAAAATCTGCACACAGTTTTTAGAGTTACTTGTAAAAGTATTTTAACTTAAATCATAATAAAACTATGCAGACCTGGTGCGTAAGGTAATGATCAGGATGATTTACGCAAAAGAAGTGCTCAACATGCTCACTAACTGATTCATCAGGGTCTGGAGGGACATTTTTCACAAGAACCTGCAAGAGGAATTGGACTTGATTAAAAATTTAAAAAATAAATGGGAAGGTTTTAGTGTAAGTTTCAACATAATATGAAAGTGTAATCTTCAGCTCCTCAATTGGGAGGAGGGTAGAGTCCTAAGGTCCTTACACTCTTTAAATTCCCTTCAGCAAAGAAGGCATACGTTTATGGTTTTGTGTCAACCATTTCTGAAAAAGAAACCGACATTGTTTAAGGTCCTTGATACTCTTCAAACTCCCTTCAGTAAAGAAGGCATAGGATTATGGTTTCGTGTCAACTCAACCATTTCCAAAAACACATAAATAAACTGATATTGTTTAAGATCTAGTAATGCAACTAAACTCTAGTGATTTTTCCTCCTATATTTTTCAGCTTTAACTTATTTGTCTTCTGGCAGTCACAGACTCAGAGCCCTAAACTTTCTTCTTGTTATGTGGTGTGTGTTTTAAACTGATAGGTATAAACATCAGTTTGCATATGCATCTTTTTGCACCATATGCAACTACCAGACCAGTCATAAGTTGCTAGTCCAAATAATTCTCATAAGCAACTTATCTTGTTAGTTTCTTGCTTTTAAATCCTGCATGAATTATAATCCGCTACAATGCAGGTGGTTTTAGTTTCCTCTCTCTCTCTCTATCTTAGTCTCCACTCCACAATTGTGTACATAAAATTATTTAATTTTATGTCTTCCACATCAGAACAGCTTGATTGGACCATGGTCATGATGTAAAACACATTCTCAGTCAGAGGCAAACTTAATTGCAC
This sequence comes from Panax japonicus, assembly GCA_020205505.1. Lineage (NCBI taxonomy): Eukaryota > Viridiplantae > Streptophyta > Magnoliopsida > Apiales > Araliaceae > Panax > Panax japonicus. The sequence continues at coordinate 31,246,869 of CM035091.1, forward strand.
ACGAATACGAAGGCCACTGCCCAAGCAATACAATCTCATATGCAACAAAATAATGAACTGAAATTTCTGCTAAAGCTACAAAATTCAGGCTAATTTTCGAACCTATGAGATTATTGAATTATATAGTGATCCATAAATGGTGGTGCATCCAACATCGAGCTATCAGAAACTGAGAAATAAAAGCATCCAAGCAACCAAATGTAGAACTGCAACATAATATTACAATCCTCCAGTAAAGAAACTGAGAAAATAGAGAGCAACCCAAAAATTATTTCTACAGCAACCCAACTCCAAATTAGGCAGAAAATTCAAAAGAAGAAATCAAGAACCCCAAACCCAATCCAAAGGAACCCTAAAAAAAACCACAATAAACCCAATCCAAAGGAACCCTAAAAAAAACCAAATCAAGAACCCCAAACCCAATAAAGCAAAACCTTCAGACAAATGAAAGAAAATGAAAAAACCAAACTGAATTGAAGAAAAATTGAAGAAACCAAGATAAGGTGCCGAGGAAGAAATACCAAGATAAGGATTCGCCGTGCCTTGAGTCTCTGATGGCCTACCGATGCGGTTCCCGTGCCTTCTGCGTTTTTTTCAAGCTTCGTCGAGGCAGTGGGTCGCTGACAATCGCCGGTGGCAGTCGCCGGTGGCAGTGGGTCGTTGGTGGCAGTGGGTCGGTGGGTCGCCGGTGGTTCGTTGGAGGTATAGATAGATTGGTTTGGGTCGGTGGTCGCCGGTGGTTCGTTGGAGGTTTATTGTAGAAATCGAAGAAGGAGAAAAGGTAGAAGAGTATTCTTCTCTGCTTCTGGGTTGGTCTCTATTTGGTTGTAAGAATAGAGAGAGAGCTACAAGATTTCAAATTTGAATATAGAGAAATGAGAGAGAGCTGCTGATGTAGGATTTAGATGGGACATTTGTCTTTTTTTTCTCTCTCTGCTCTGTTTTATAGATATAGATTATTATAATCTTTTTATTTAATTTGATAAATTTTTCTTAAAAAAATAAATTTATTTTAATATAAAAATAATTATAAAATTATTTATATTACATGTCAAAACATGATCTTAACTTTTAACACATTTAAGAAATAACAATGCTGCTATCACATAAAAAAGTCTCATACTCCCTCCGTCCCAAATTAACTGCTCAATTTTGACCTTTTTAGTCAAATTGACTATTTTTAGAATTAATAATTAAACATATATAAATATATTTCTGAAATTATAAAAAATAGGATTAGTAATAAATTGTATATACTTTCTTTTGGTTATAATCTCTTCACCTATATTTTAGCAAAAATAGTAAAAAGATTAGTTTTAAAAATGGTCAATTTGACTTTAAAAAGTCAAAACTGAGCAATTAATTTGGAACGGAGGGAGTAATATTTACATACGCCTGACATGTGGGATCCACAAATATGTATGTGTGTCTGAACATTATGTGAATTTGTTTTATGTGATAGTAGTAATAAATTTTTTTTTAGAAAATGCAATCCTCTTTTGGACTTTTTTATAATATATATCAAAAAATATGTTAAAAAAGGGAAATAAATAATATAAAGAAAATAGAAAATATAAAACCATAGATATAACCTGAGAAAATCCAAACGCGAGCCCACTCCTCTTCGTTTTCCGAAACCAACATCATATTCATAACGAACTCCTTCAATCAAATGGTGGCATCATCTGTCCCAAAATAACAGTCCCTTTCCTCCCTCCATAACCATAAAAGTACACCCCTCCCTGCTTCTGTTTGTATCGTACAGGCAGGTGAAGGAACGTATTAATTTGTGTCTCTTTTTCTTCTCGTTCTTAAACCCCAATCAGGAACAAAACAGCCAATTAATCACCCCAAAATCGGGACGAAACGGAGCGTGTGATTTGTACGTGCAGTGTGTTCCCAATGAAGGGACTCTTCAAGTCGAAGACCCGGACTCCGGCGGAGCTCGTCTCTCATCTCGGCGTCCTTCTTATCTACGTCGACCAAACCGACGAGACTCGCCAAACCAAGCGCCTCGAAAAGGTAGGGTTGCTATCATGTTCTACGATTTGCCAGAACGATCTTTTTTTGTTTTGCTAAATCAGAATGCTGTTGTGCATTATCAAATCAATGACAATGCACAACAGAATGCTCTTATTTGTTGTGCATTATCATTGATTTTGTGTTTTTGTAATTGAGTGCGTCTGTGTTTGATTTTATGCAACTATTGATCTGGAAAAGCTGGCAATATTTAGCAAAAAAAAAAAGGAAAAAAAAAGAAGAAGGTGGCAAATCAACAAATTAGAGGCAATTTTAAAATTTGGCAACATTAATAATATCTTGATGTATGATTCAAGCTGCCACCATTAGGTAAAATCTCCCCTTTTGTTGTCAATTAGTCAATGTATTATATACACAGGAGTATAACATTCTCTGATCAGTAACCATTAATAGGAAGAAGCGTTTTTATAGTTTGTTTTAGGACCTGTTTGAAATTTGGATTACTTTTCTACAAATATATATGTTTTTATCTTATATGTCGTACTTACTTATATATATCTATTTGTATTTATACGTATGAGTAATGACCAAAGTAATGCTAGAAATAGTTTGAGATACGTTGTAAAATATAAGATATTATCCAAAGAGGTTGACGATGATGCAAATTCCAATCTTTATTGCATGCAGACTTTAATCTCACCTTTTTGAGTTTTTCAAAGATGAAAGAGAAAGGAAAAATGAGAATGCAGTGTGTCAATACAGAAGAGTTTGTATATTTTTTCAGTATATATAAAGAACTATATCCATGGTAATGCATTATTAGGATCAGTTACAAGAGATTATGTTACATATAAAATCAATAAATCATGATTGAAGAATCTTTGACATCATTGTTCTGAACTAGCATTATATATCATAATTAAGTTTAACTGGGTGCTCTTGGAGAGATTATAAAACTCCTCCAAATTCCAAAACCACTGCTTTTTCCCAGTTTATATAGGAGTATGTCTTCTGTACTGGTCCATTGTTTATACCTAACATTTTCTTTCTTCTCCTTATTTTTTCAATGGTATTAGCAATGGTGCAAAGTATAAGTGTCCCAGGAATTATTTGACTTATTCCCATTGTTTTGCAATAGGAGTCCCATTTTTCCAATGGTAATATTGAAGGACAAATCTACTTTGGCCGAATTTTTTTTGCTCAAATTACCCGAAAATGCTTTTGAAGGTGGTACTGTACAACATTGCATGTTGTATTTCCGGGTAATTTGGGTAAAGGTTTTTCGGGTAACGTATCATTGCTCAATATAAAATGACAGAATGTCCTCAAGTTTGCCATAACAATTCTATTATCATGCTATCAGTCTTATCACTACTAAACATTCTCAATAAATTTAGGGGTAAACATGGAACATAAATATACCTTTAAAGATTGTAATTTTTGCAACTGAGACTCTTTTTGTGGGGAGTTTTATATGGGGCCTTGGCATGTTTTTATCAGTAACCATATCCATTTAATTTGCCGAAAATTTATATGTACTTTGCAAGCTGTGTATCATTGTATCTTAAAATAGAGTTTGGTGCTGACATCTTTACTCCTTCACAGTTGTCTGAACTAAACAGAGTCATTCTGGAGATGAGAAATATGCTTTACGGTAGTGACCAATCAGAGCCAACTTCAGAAGCTTGTGCGAAGTTGACGCAAGAGTTTTTCAAAGGAGACACAATGCACCTTCTAATCATTTGTCTTCCTAAACTAGATTTGGGGGTTAGTTTACTGATTATTTATTTTCAGTTTTTGGACATAAAATCTATGTGGATACTTTGCCCCCTCCCCCACCACTTATTTTCTGGTACTTGCAGTTTTTTGTTGTTCATAGCTTTGGAAATGTTCATGACTTCATTACTAATCTGTTTTTTGATATTGCAAATCACAATGAGTTTTATATGTTGCAGGGCCGTCAAGATGCAACTCTTGTGATTGCGAATTTACTGAAACAAAGGGTCAATTCACAAGTTCTTGCCTCTGATTACTTGGAACGTAATATAGGTCTTGTGGATATTTTGGTACCAGGGTATTTTCAAAATTACCACCAGTCAATTAAATTTCCATGGATTATATGCTCATCTTTTCAAAGTTACCACCAATCAAGTTTTCCTACTGTTTTTTTCCCTCTGGCACAAATGAAATAAAAAGTGCATTCATGTTCATAGGTTATGCATTCAAGTTAATGGAGAAGCATAAATTCTTTTTATAAAAACAGACAAACCCAACTGTGGAACTGAATGAAATTCTTAAACTCAATTATCTACATCTTTGTGCGCAGCAAGCTGTCATTTTTCACCTCAAATAATGTCATTTATATATATATTTGTTTATCTTATTTAAAACTTTACATGCCTAAACAAATAGCTAACACCAACAAGTCATCTGACAACTATATATGTTCTGAAGCATTTTATCTCTTCACGTAAGCTTCTACCATATAGCAATTGGAGCTCCATATGTCATCACTTTCTTAAGCTGCATGGCTACAGCAATAAAAATCCTTCAAGAAAGTATCTTTCAGACTTTGGTTGTGGACGAAATCTAGGAATCTAGAAGAGGTTCTTATACTGTATCGTTGTAGAAACTATGACTGCACTTTCACCAATGTTACAGCTGCTTTCCTCTCGGATCTTTGCATATTTTCAATGAATAAAAACTGGTTAAACTCTTAATACACTAATGACCAAGAAGGAGAAAATCTTAATTCTTCATACTGAAATCACCCTTAAAGTGTATAGTGCCCTCGTTTTGGGTAATGCAGTGGGTTATGCCTGCTTTTGTGTTGGAGTTTATGTGGGCTTGAATGGGGGTTAGAGTTCCAAAGAGGAAGCATGCTATATGGGATATGATTCCCCATTGTTTGTGGTGGGTGCTTAGGGGAGAACGGAATTCTAGATATTTCGAGCAAAGGGAACAGTCTATGGTGCATTTCAAATACATATTCTCGAGTCTTATGTTCTTGTAGCAGAATGAGGTGTTTCATGGTTCGTCCATTGCTTTTTTCTACTTCTTATTAGAGTTTACTGTTTAGCTTAGGGACATAGTGGACATAGTGTACGTTATATGAGCAATAGCATGTAAGGTGTAGTCATATATAATAAGGTTTCTTCATTCAATATGAAATGAGGTGTGACATTGGAATGTGGATAATTATTATATAAAATTATATGATTAAAGTAAGCTTAACTTATGTAATCATGTAAAAGAGTCTTATGTGACATCATGATGTGTGTGAGAGTAATTAAATGTGTATTTTAAACCTATGAGAGAATAACTTTGACTAAATAAATAATTAATATTAAATGATTATTTTAATAATTATGTAGAATTGGAATAATGAGTTTTATGCAAAATAATATTGGTACCCAACTAAATTATATCCTAGTCTAATGTAAATATTATTTGAAATAAACCAATGTACATGGATTATATAATTCTATGTGTGTAATGTATGAGTGAGTGTATATGTATGCATATTTGGGGAAAAGTATCAAATAAACCTAAGTATGCTAAGTAATGGTTTTGTAAATGTTGAGTATTAATAATGTCCCAAAATCATAGTCTCATTCCAAAAGTCTCAGCCGTGTTTTGTTAAAAGCATATGGCTCTATATTTGCTGAAAACCAAGATGGAGATGATGACTATGGGAAGAGGAGAAGATGGAGTTGGTGAAGCTTTTCACCAACTTCTTGTTGCACAATGGATCCTTCCATCTTCCATGGAAACAATCCTTAGGGAAAAATCTCCAAATGGACAATAATCCCTCTATAAATAGAAGCCCCTCTCAAATGTGAATTGTTTATTTCTCTTTGAGTTTCTAATTGGAGTGAGGGTGTTGTTGAGTAATCTATAAATTGAAGCTAGAGTAGCATTTCAACTTCACAGAAGGTAATATCCCTTTATATGTTCTTAAAATTCAAGTTTTGCAAAGTTCTTAGAAAAGTGCTAAAATACTTGTTTTGAGTTGGAAAATTTATGGTTGAAGCATGATAGAATATGTCAATTGATGCTAGACATTGTTAATATGGTTGAATACGAAATTAACGAAAGTTAAACGAAGTAATTTGGTCAAGTAACGAATCCGTAGCACAGTTTTCTCCTGTTTTTTTTGTTACTCGGATTGTCTTTGTATGGCACTTCCTTGGTGTCTCTCTGGTTATTTTGTTTTTACTTAAAAGGAAAGACGCTCCAGTCTCCAGTCAATGGCCTCATTAAACTGAAACATAATTAAAGGAACATTTTTATCTTTTAACTATCTGTTCAACCTTTGGTGTCATGATATGCTTTATCTAAATCTTAGGGCGGTTCCCTTTGTGGTTAATTTCGGAGAATTCGACATATTTTGTCTTACTCACACTGAAAGTGTGAATTGAGATTAACAATTCTGCCTGCTTTATTGGGGACCAACTTGGTGTATTTTCTTTTATTTGATTTTCAATTAAAATATTAAATATATAATGTACATCTGGTTGAATGTTTAGCTATGAAGACGCTGAAATTGCTTTATCCTATGGCGCAATTCTGAGAGACTGCATTCGTCATCAGGTTGTTGCTAGGTATGCGGTTTAGAGGTCCATATGTTTACCTCCATATCATTTAATAACTATTTGTTATGCATCTCTGTTTGCTAAATGGGATTTAGACTATTTGTCTAATGAGGTGGGGGCTACCTTGTTCTATCATCTAATGAACAGGTACTTGTTAGAAACGGAGCACGTGAAGAAGTTCTTTGGTTATATACAAAATCCAAATTTTGACATAGCATCAGATGCAGCAGCAACTTTCAAAGTTGAGTATTTTCGGAAGACTCTCTCACTCTCTCTCTCTATACATATATATATATATATATGTATGTGTGTTTCATAACCTTTTTTGGTTCTTGGTATATTGATTTGTTCATCTCTCTTTCCTATATATCATCCTGGAAGTTTATGTAGTGCTAAGAATCATAGATACCTTCTCATGTGCCATCCCTGCAGCAGTGTTTTTATTAGATTTATAAAGGGTTAAATACAATTTTTTTTACTCTACTCGACCTCGGTTTACAAATACATCATTGAACTTATTTTTTTTACAATCGACTCATTGAACTACAAATTATTTTCAAATCGTTACAAAATCCGTTAAATGCGTCGACTTTTAACGGAACATCCATGTCACTTTTAAATTAATATCCACGTCATACAATCGTCATGTGCTATCATCCTAGTTGTCGCCACGTTGGAAAATAAATGGATTTAACTACTTTTTGTTGCATTTTTCTTTGCAAATTGTCATAATACCATCAACATTAATAATGAAAAATTATTAGTATTTTTTTCTTTGACAAATTTGTCTTTTATTGTATTCAAATATATTATTAAAAGTAAGAGAAATTTAAGTAAATTTTGAATTTGAATAATGTCTTTAACATTATTCATAAGTATTTTCATAATAAACACGAATTAAAATTTAAAATACATAAAAATAAATTCAAACTTCACAAATATAACTAAAATTTTGAAAATTAATTATTATTTTTATTTTTAAAAATTAATATAATTATTATTTATATTATGAAATCATTAAATTTAAGCTTAAATATAAAAGAAAGAAATATTAAAAAAAATAAAAATATGCTAAAAAGTAAGCTTTAATTTTTTAGCATGTTACAAATTAAAAGAAAAGTTAAAAAATAAATTAAAACAAATCCTTCATTGATGATCTGCACATTAAAAATCATTTATCCATCAAAAATCATTTATCTATCAGATCTAGAATGACAAAAATGACAAAATTCGATCTTGCAGTTATTTTTCAAACAATTAACGAGTCCCACTCCACTGGCATCACATTCAATCACAAACTGTTGAAAGAAGTCTGGCTAGCAGTCGCAGGAGGGTAGGTGAAGTGGTGAGGGCTTGCTTCAGTTAGTGGAAACTGTGGAATGCCGCCTCCGCTTCACTATACCATTGGCATTTTTCCTTGGTCAAGAGCCTGGTTAGTGGGGCTGCAATGCTGCCAAAATGGTGGATAAATTTTCTATAGTAGCCGGCAAGCCCAAGGAAGCCTCAAACTCCTCTAGCCGTGGTGGGGGTTGGCCAAGCCACCACTGCTTGCACCTTGTCAGGATCTACTGACACTCCTCCTTCAGTGATAATATTATTCCCTAAATATTTGACATGTTGGACTCCAAAATGGCATTTTGATTCAATCGATCTACCCTCTATTCAATCGATGTTTTACTGGAACTCCAGAAATGGATTATTTCAGATTAGGCGTTAATCGAATCGGATCTGACCAAATCCGATTTAAGCAGACTAACGGACCTTCAAATCGGTGATGATGGCGCCGAACTGAGAAAACGCTCTAGATCTAGAGACTGATCGGTGGTGGAGATTGAATAACGGAGGAGGAGGTGGTGCCGGAGGTAGAAAAGGGTATAGGTGTGGTGGTGGCGGCGGCGGCACTGGTGGAACAGTGGTTATGGGCGGCTGATGGAGGATTCTTTGAGGAAGACGAAATGAAGGAAGATGAACGGAAGTTTTTAGTTTTTTTCTTTCTTTTATCTAGAGAAAGGAATAGGTAATAATAATAATAATCCCTCCATTTTCAAAATATTAGATAATTTTATATTTTAAAGTGAAATTAAAAAATATGAATTCATTAATTTTATATAAATACATTTGTAAAAATTATTCATTAATTTATTTTATTAGTAATTAATTTAATTATTTGTCATGTATATTAATTTGATTTATATTTTCTTAAACTATTTGTTATATAATTGAGTATAATTTAATTTAATTTAATTATTTATCCAACTCAGCTTCTTTCTCCTTGTTAGCGCGTGACACATAGATTTGTCGTTAAAATTTTAACAAACTAGACGGTTTTTCGAATATTTGTAAAAAAATTATAGTTCAATGAGTTACTGTAAAAAAAATCAGTCTAGTGATGTATTTGTAAACCGATGTCAAGTAGAGTGGGGAAAAATGTATTTAACCCGATTTATAAATGGGTCCAAGTCATATAAAGACATTAAACTCTCTAACTCAAAACCAATTGGCGATGAGAAGAGTTAACCCAAGTCATTATATACTAGACATATTTTCTCAAGATATTCGATGTGGGACAAGACATATACTCTAACACTCCCCTTATGTGTAACCCAAGCCTAGAAGAAGTCAGTCATAAGACAAGCTCAGAAGGACAACTATTTGCCCAATTGATAAGTGGTCCTAGTTAAGATATGTGTAACTTTGACCTTAAGAAATGGACTGCAAGTGGGTAAGAATGAAGACCAACAAGAGTGTTTAATTAGGTCCAAGGATAACCCACTCTAATACCATATTAGATTTATAAATGGACCCAAGTTTAGCATGTAAAGACATCAAGCTCTCTAACTCAAAACCAATTGGCTATAAGAAGAGTTAGCCCAAGTTATTATATGCTAGACATATTTTCTCAAAGTATTTGATGTGGGACAAGATATATACTCTTAACAATTTTCAATCTGAGAATATAATTTCCAGTTCATTAATATTAGTTGGGGTTCATATATGTCAGATTTTCTTCCAACATCAAAGTCAAACCCTATAGAAAATTTACCGCAAAAGGATGTTTTTAAGTCTTTGAAGGTTCCTTTTTCTCTTTGTAAATTTTTATTTCATGTCAGAGCAAGATTTCCATTTTGGTAGAACAGTTCAAAATTTCCAAGAAATTTACACGTGCTTTTGTAAAATTAAATAACTTAATGACCGACTGTCTTAGGAAAATTTCTAAAACTTCTTGTGATATATAAGGTGTGAATTTATGTTTTTTGTGTGGTGCTACTGAATTTAACTAATGTTATTTTAAGTTATACTGTAGGAGCTTTTGACAAGGCATAAATCAACTGTAGCTGAATTTCTTTCAAGAAATTATGAGTGGGTAAGTAAGAATTTTACTTCAAATTTTCATTACGTAGCATAGAAGGTGACTCATGTCAATTAGAGAATGGGTTATTGTTGGTGCACGAATATTGAATTCTTCTTGTTTTCCATATCTAAATCCTGCATAAGAAGTGGCCAAAAACTGTCAACAAGTTTGCATGGACTGAGATCAAGGGTGACAAGTATCTGATAATTGAACTTTTTGGCTTAATATTATTGTTTTCTGTACTACAATTTAGAGAATTGACGAGCCATATGACTCACTAAGGATTAATTTTCTACCTTGCCTTTTGTTAAAGAAACAATAATAGTAATAACCATCTTTGCCTTGTTTTAACAATTTAAATGTTGTGGTGCTTTCTTCTTCATTCTTGTGCATCTTATCTTTGTAGTCCTGTTTTTCAGCATCAGTAGTGTTGCCATTGCTCGCTTACTGTTCATTCAAGTGAACTTGCATAATGCAGTTATAAATCAAATTGAAAATGTAGTCGTTGGTGAAATTTTACTTGATAAATATGAACTCTAGAAGACAATCCTATTCCACATTATAAAGTGTACAACAGAGAGCTTTAAAAGACTTAAAGTTAAACATGCAAAGGAAATTAATCAGTCAAATTAGTAGTATTCAATGAATATCACTGATCATGCATCTAAAATAGTCCCAACTCCAGTACTCACTCCAGTAATCATGATTCTAGAATTGTCACTAACACTCCCCCTCAAGCTGGAAGTCTTACGTTAGGACTTACAACTTGTTACAAAACATAATCCCAAAATTAAGAATACTCAAACCAATTACACAGCACGAAATTATTTTATCTTCAACAGTCCCTCTCAAATTAGGGTTCCCTCTTCAAATCCCATGTACTAAAAGGGGTTGCTATTCATGTCTAAAGCTTATATCACCTTCCAGGGATGTCATGTGCAGGAAATAATGGAGAACACTTGTAATATGCGAAGGAAAATTGAGTTTGGTGACTGGCGAATGAATACAAAGATGAAACCTAGTTGGATCTGAGTCTAATGTTTATCTATTTCCCAGTGGCTGGCAAAAAATTAACAGCTGCAGCCTGCATATCATTTTCTCTTCTCACTCTTCCAGAATAATTCTCTGTAATCTAATTTTCATGAGCAGCAAATGTTAAATATCCGTGGATTGATAATTGACATTTTATGAAGTCACATGTAGAACAGCAATTTGTGGTTGTATATTACTTGTTACAAAGTTCAGTTAATAGTTGGTTGAACTAGATCCTAATTATTTTCTTGGTTACAGTTTTTCCAAGAGTACAACTCAAAATTGCTGGAGTCTCCTAACTACATCACAAGAAGGCATGCTGTCAAGGTCCAGTATTGATGTTCTGGATTTAGTGCATTGCTGTTATTGTAATTACACAGTTAGTGTCATATCTAAGATGTTCTCTTTATTTTAAATCATCCTCATGTCTTCTTTTTCTATATCTTCTCCCCCTTTAAGTTGCTTTCTGGTTTACACTATCAATAATTATGGATGTACGTCTCTAATTGACATTTCTCCATATCCTCACTACGTTTCTTTTTAATAAAATTCTATTTTAATCGAAAAGAAAATAAAGAAGAAAAGGAGAAGAAGAAGAAGAGTATGAGTTCGCATCAGATGTATCATGTTTTTTCTGGTGCTTCTCTACTATAGTAATGTATATAGATCTCTTGGACATACTACGTGCCTTTCGATAATCAGAACTATATCATTTTATTAGTACTGTATTTTTAATGAAGTTTAAACAACAATTCCATAACTGATTGTTTCATATACTGCAGTTATTAGGGATGATGTTATTGGATCGTTCAAATATTTCAGTGATGGTGCGGTATGTTAGCTCACTGGACAATATGAGGATCCTCATGAACTTGCTCAGGGTATATATATACTGTTTGTTTATTTGCATATAGACACAAATATGCAAATTTACATTTTAGATACATGTCAATGCAATACTGTTTTTTTTAGTATAAATTATTTATTTATTTATAATTATATCCTGCTTATTTATATTTTCAGGATTCAAACAAGACAATCCAGTTAGAAGCATTTCATGTCTTCAAGGTGGTGTATAAAATACTTGATTTAGTTTTTATGTTGTGTGTTTATGTGTGTATACGAACACCTCTTGCTTCTTTTCCTGATTTAGATTCTTCTGACTCGATATTTTTCATTTCTTTTCTGCCACTAGCTCTTTGCTGCTAATCAAAACAAGCCACCTGAGATTGTGAACGTTCTTGTCACAAACAGAAGCAAGCTCTTACGATTCTTTGGTGACTTCCGGTTTGACAAAGGTATGGAAACTTCTAATATTCAAACATTATATCATTAATTCCTTTGCACTGAAGTCATTTGATACTTATTTTAGTCCAACTTGCTTCAGAGAATGAGGTCTTTGAAGCAGACAAAGCTCAAGTTGTTAAAGAAATTGCTACCCTTGAACCCGGAAATCAATCTGCAGCTCGCGAAAGATGTGAGGTTCCCTGTTAATAAAATAAATGCAACACTAAACTGATTAGTCTTGTGTATATTTTTTCTTTTTTTTCTTTTTTCCTTTTCAGTAACTGTCGTCTTCATTGGAAAGAATCATTAGCACCTCTATGATTATGATTATCACTTTTACAGTGAATACAAAAAACTATGGTCCATATTTGTTTTCATAATGTTGATATCCACTTAAAGTGTTAAATGATAGAAAATTCAAGTTTAACCGACTGTTTCACTGCTTTGTAGATGGTAAACCCATTTTTTCTGGATTAAAATGTTGTTTTTGCCAATAAATGCATGCTCAAGTCTTGCTATTTGCTGCATAATACCTGTATTATTTGGCCGTAAGATGGTACATGTCTAATAGAACCTTTTTCTTGTATGTAATACCATTTGCCTGGTTTGAGTTGGTTTTGATGCTTTTATTATTTCAACAATATTATTATTTGATTATAGCATCATTTTCATATTTATTACGCCGGGTGTTTAGGTTCACTGGGAGGTAGTTGAGAATGATAAGCAGAATCTTAATATTAAGAAAAGTAATATAAACATAAAAAGAGAAACATGGAGTATGGTTATATATGTATCTATATATCCGAATAAACTTTACACCATACAATGACCAAAATACTAATCTAGAGTAGTAATAAGAAAGTCGCGAGTGAAAGAATAAGTACAACATCAAAAAATAAAACTACTCCCCCTCAACATAGAGAGCCAAAAAATCCTCACTCAGCATATAAAAAGACGACAATCTAAATGCAGGCTTATAACAAAGCACAAATTGATGTATTTCTAGCATATAATACAGTCTACGCTGCCTGTTGTGACCTGTAACCACCATATCCATTTGATCCGTTTGCTCCATTAGTGTCATGTGGGTATTTATCTGAGCCTTCCCTTTTCCTCTTTAGAACAATAAACCATGTAAAGGCTTCCAATATTGCTGCAACAGCTCCCAAAAAAATCAGAACGCCGATGTATGCTCTCTTCCATTTTTTTGCTGGGTCCAAGATGTCGAATCCTTCAAAGATGTTGACTATGCTTAGACTAATGACTGCGTATCCAATTGCGTGGTGGTAGATGTTCCAGTACAATCTGTATTTGTGATCCTTCTTAGGTCTCAAGAGCAGGGCAAATACCTACATGCCGAACAGGACCACATCAGTTTAGTGGCTTCTATATTTTCCTTCATAGAAGGAACTAAAATATGCTTTTCTTTAAAATTTCTATAGGCAAAAGGGTTAGTACCATTACGATCAATTTTGAGAAATTTTATGTACTAAAGTCAAATCGGTTTTTAATTTTAGCAATTCACAAATTTACTTATAAAGACAAAATTTCTGTCTTGTTTTGGAAAAAAGGAGTGCTACATGTTAGGTTGGTGATTGGTCTGCAGACAAGTTTGTTTTAAGAATTAGGTACCTGAAGTGTTCCTAGGCAGAATAGGGTTATGCCAATGTTCCTGTGCTTGTCAAATTGAATTCCTTTAGAATCACTGCCGAGTTTGAGGCCAGTGCCCCATCCGGCTACCCCTACGATGTAGGCTGATGATTGGCATAGGGCATGAAGGTAAAACCAGGCTGGATCAGCTGACTTGAACACCTTCAAGTACCTAGCTGTCAAAGCTCCCAAAGGCAACAAAATACCCCAACTCACCGTATTCAGCACTCCATGAACCTGAAAAAAATTTGCCATCAGATCTCAACAAGACTCAAATTAAAAGTTAGTTATAATCAAGAGATTGAGTCGCTTACATTTTTTCTTCGTCGTCTTAAAACTCCCACACCGCCATCAGAACTAGTCTGACCAGAACTAAAATCAACAGTTCCCACAGAATTCCTATTTTCTGGATTTAAATTATGCACGCTAGGAGTAGCCCCAGAAAGTGGACCTATTTGCCACACCTGGTTAAAATTGGTACGGCCGCTAGGAAGTTCTAAGGTAGCAAATATGATCATCTCACCATTAGTAGTAAACTGTGCTGAAATTTTCGGAACATTGAAGCTCAAAGGAGCTTCTGCCAACTGAGTACTAGTACTAGATATAGGCGAGGTGTAGGCACGTACAGCACCGTTAGAGTTCCTGATTGCTACCAGGCTTTGTGCCCCAATCATTCCTCTTCCATCAATATTGAGTGCCCAAGCAACCCACTGTGAGGTGGAGACTCCACTGCGTCGATAAGCTATATCGACGGTGTGGTTTGTTTGGTGGTAAGTCCAGTGTAAAACAGAGTTTTGGACAGGAAGGCTAGTGCATGTGCTGTATTTATTGTTGTTGGGGAATGAGAAGCTCAAGCAATTTTGAGCAGAAGATGAGGCAAATATAGAGAAGAGAATGCATGAAAACACTAGTGTTTTCATGATTTTATCCATTTGATTACAAGTGAAAATATGACGCTGAAGATCACCAACTTGGAAAACCAGTTTTTAGAATATGGTTTGATTTCCAAGGCAATTTGCTAATAATGAAGTTTTGTACCTGGTTTTATCAATGGAAGATATAAGGAAGGTTCATGTATAGTTTCTATAGAAATAAGATCTGTCAAGGAAGGTGGGAGGGAAGAAAAGGTGGGGTTAAAAAAAAAGATTGTTGGGGTTGTTGACTAGTTCTGTTTTGTGGAATAAATCTAACCTTAGTGCATGTGTAAGAAATTATTATTTTATTATTACTATTATTGATTGATATAAAAAAAGTCTAGTGGAAACAAAGAAAAGTTTGGTAGGCAACAAAGTCTTTGGAAAATTTTATATATAGATATGTAGTATATGGTAATTTAGAGTTTATTAATTAGAATTTAGGGTTTATTAACTAATATTTTGTGTTTAGTTTTTAGAGTTTATTAATTAGGGTGTAGGATTTACTATTTAAGGTTTATTAAATAGGATTTACAGTTTATTAGTATTTATGATTTATTTATTACATAATATATATATATATATATATATATATATATATATATATATATATATATATATATATATATATATCATAGTTTGAAAGAGGTGTGTAGTGAATTGAAATGTCTCTGTTTTCCAAATTAGTCTTCCATGTCTCAACGACTCCCCTTGGTTGAGTTGGTTCACATCTAGGTTCAACTTTCAACCTTTAAAAAAAGCAAATTAACTTGTAAGAAATGTTGATGGCGAACACGCGTCAGTGATGTAATTAAATTTCCACCCGACCCCACCCCACCCCACTCCTGTAAAAAAGATTGGTCAACAGACTTGAAGATGCCCTCGGTCCACCATATATAGTTGGTAATTTTTGCTCTTTTTTTTGTTTTTGGCATCATATATAATAGTAATATAAAGAATACACGGTGGTTCTAAAAATGTCCCTAATAATTAAATTTAAGGGATAAATAACCTTTTGACTGTACTAGGTCCGATTTTCATTGTGGTTACCGAATTTTTTTTGTTACAATCGAATAACTGTACTCTCAAAAACTTACAAAATGGTCATTATCTTCAATTTTCGTCCGAAAAAACGGACGGAAAAGCTGACTGTGCAAGTTGGATCTTTTTTTGATTTACGTGGAGGCTGGAGCACAAAACTTATAATAGTACACTGACTTATAATAGTACATCACAAACTTAGTTGGACTTTTCATTACTTATAATAGTAATAGTCATAATAATAATTTTGAAATAATAATAATAAAAATATTAATAATAATTTTAAATAATAACAATAACAATAATAATTTTAAAAATTTTAAAAATATTATATAAATTATAAAAATATTTTTATATGAAGCTAATGTGTATTTAAAAAATAATATTTTTATTATTTTATTAATTTAAATTATTTGAGCAAGGGTAAATTTGACAAATTATTTTTTATTCTCCATTAAAATAAAATAAAAACAAATTTCATACAAATCGAACAGACCCCCAAATACAATTACTTTTATAAAATTATTATTATTATTATTATTATTTTAAAATTATTATTATTAATAGTATTATATTATTATTATTTGTAAGACCCCGAAAATTTTTTAAATAAAAAGGAATTTCCTTTTTTTTTTTTGAAATAGTAAGGATGAATTTGATTAATGTGGTTAGTTATGGGTTTAATGCGCAAATATTTTAAATAAGCAGGTGGTTATAAAATATTCATTATTGTCGGGGAATATTCGTTTGGTCGTGGAATATTCTTACTGTTGGGGAATATTCGTACGACGGCGCAGCCATGTGTGGGCCCCATAACGGAAAGCGATTGGATGAAGAAAACGACAAATATAAGTTATTTAAAAATAACGGCGTAGTTGTTACCGTTAATACTGTTGGAATACCCGGTGGTTAAAACACAGTAATACGCGTTGTTGCACAGTAGCACACGGTATTACACCAATTATTGATTCTTACGTAAGAAGACACTACTCAATAATGGTTACAGTAATTACTGTTCAGTATTTTATGTTATTGATTCAATAATTGCTGCGTTGATATTTTATATTGTTGTTATTTCAATAATTGTCATTACACAGTATTTTTCATTATCGAAGCAATAATTCATATTATCTGAATAATATTATTATATAACATTATTGGCAATGTCTAGAAAGTTCTGTCTAAGGAGAGGTTTGATCACCTAATTGCGCGCCAGTAAGGAGAAATTCTTATTGAAAAGCCCCCTCTTTCCTGGGAACGGCCTGGTTGCCAGTACTGTGATTCTGTAATATTATTTGTGAATAATTAATTATTGATTTATATGATGAGGAAAATATTAAATTTATGTGGATATAAATGGAGAAAATTTTTAATGTGACAATTGTTGAAAATTAATATTTTATCTTTTTCTGATAAAATAATTCATTTAAATATATTATTTTAATAATATATTAACGATGATATTTTTATAATGAATGTAGGATATATGAGTATATGAGGAGGAAGAGTATTTTTGTGGCATTAAATGTTTAACACATATTTTGTGTGTTGGTGGACACAATTATTGACTGAAATTTAATTATAGCCTGTAAAATCGTCCGTTTATGGATTTCGGTCAATTTCTGTTTGGAATTTGGAAAAACTTTCTTCTGCAAAGTTGTAGAGAATTGAATTTCCTATAAAAACTCGCGAGATTCGAATTTTCTGGCAAAAATGGCTATTTATTATGAATTATTGATGTTCCGAAATAATTGATTTTTGGAAGTTTTAATTATTTTAAATAATAAAAACGTTTTTTTATTTATTTTTCTAGAAGGGAGCATGTGTTCAATGGCTGAAAATCAGATTCAAGGGTTGGCGTAGATGATTATATATATATATATATATATATATATATATATATATATTAATATTATATTAAATTTTCTGCTTTGGTGTTCTA
The DNA here is from genome assembly GCA_020205505.1 of Panax japonicus. Lineage (NCBI taxonomy): Eukaryota > Viridiplantae > Streptophyta > Magnoliopsida > Apiales > Araliaceae > Panax > Panax japonicus. The sequence continues at coordinate 31,264,662 of CM035091.1, forward strand.
AGCAATTTCCTATAAATAGGTGCTTAGGTTAGAATTGAAAATCACACCAGAAACTGAAGTTTTCTCTCTCTATATTATCGAGCGTATTCTTGTGAGTATTTTGAGTATACTTTGAGTATTGCTATACGGTGAAAGTTCAAGTCATAGCTTATATCCGGTGTTTCAACTAGAAGTACTGTCTTTCGAGGTAAGGGATGTTATTTTCTTCTCAAATGATATTATTTCTTCAATACCATTATGCAAAAATATTGGTTGGAACTTTTTATCAAATTTGGAACTTTTTCATGTTGGGGTTATTATTCACGAGTTACTATTCACGAGTTATTATTCACGAGTACTATTCACGAAACGTGATGATGTTTTTTGTGAAATTTCTATCTTTTGGTGTCGGAGTTACTATTCACGTATACGGCACTATTCACGTATACGACACTATTCACGAATACGACACTATTCACCAAAAAAATGAAATTTCTTCTTTTTGTCCAAAATATCTATTCTGGATACTAACTTTGATTGGATCTATGTTTTGATCATTCTTGAATTTTACTTCAGTATGATTATTTATGATGTATTTTTGAACTCGGATTGTTAAAGTACGAATCCTTAATACTTGTTATTTTGTTTCACTGGATTCGTTTCCTTTAAAATATTTTTCATCATCCTCAGTCCTAAATGATGGTGTTACTGAATATCTTTGGCCTGTAGTGCAAAGATGGTTGATTTTATTATGAATATCTTTGGCTCGTAGTGCAAAGATGAACAGGTGTTGAGATGAACATGAACAATTGATGAATATCTTTGGCCGTAGTGCAAAGATGAACAGGTGTTTAGATGAACATGACTAACTGATGAATATCTTTGGCCTGTAGTGCAAAGATGAATATTTGATTTGATTTGAGATATATACAGAGATAAAATATTGATGATAGACTTTTAAATTCATAGATGTTAGTAGATTTTATTCTCTACTTAACTCTTCTAATGAATTGTTGTTTCCGCTGCAGTTGTTGATCTAAAACTTGTTGTCTATTGTATTCTATCAGATTTCTCCCTATTGAAGACTAAGGATAATTTGTTGTACATTATCTTAGTCATAATATTCTTTACTGGGCTAGTTGAGCTCACCCTTTTCCTTGTTGTTCCATCTTTCTTCTCAGGAGGCGAGAATGTAGCGAGTACTAGTCGGGGTATGGAATGAAGGTTCTAGAGAGAGTTGTTTAGTAGTCCTCACCATTTTTTATAAAATTATGTATCAATAATTATGATGGGGATTTATTTGCATGTGGATATTGTCTAGATGATAATGTTTGTATTCAAACTCACGGCTTATAGGTGGTAAAAGTTGTAGTTGTTTCTGTACCATGTGTATTAGGCGACTCAGAATGGGTTGGATGAAATGAACCTATTTTGGGGGCGTCACATTATTAATATTTTAAAATATTAATTTTACTCCGAAGTCCTATAATACAATACTATTAATTATTATTATTTTAAAATATTATTAATAATAAAAAAATACTATTAATAATAATAATTTTAAAATAATAATAATAATATTAAATATAAATAATAATTAAGATATAATTTTAAACTCTTTTATTTCAGATATTTAAATTAATATGAATTTGTCGCTATAGCAGCAGTAGCTTCGTTTGGAGTCATTTCTTTGTAAATTATTAATAAATTTGATTTTACACAGTTTTGACGTGTTAATTTATAAAAAATTTATTTGCCTATCAAAACAAGAAAAAAGATTGAAATTATTAACTCAATAATAATAATAATAAAATACTATTAATAATAATAATTGTAAAATAATAATAATAATAATAAATATTATTAATAATAATAATTTTAATAATATGTAGAACTTCAAAGTAAAATTAATAGTATTGTATAGTAATTTTAAAATAATAATAATAATTTTTAATAATAATAGCATTAATAATAATTTCAAAATAATAATAATAATAATTTTTAAATAATAATAATAATTAATTTTATAAAAATTATAATTTTATAAAATTAATTGTATTTGGGGGTTTGTTCCCTACAAATTTGTATGAAATTTGTTTTTTTTTATTTTAATGGAGAATAAAAAATAATTTGTCAAATTAACCCTTGCTCAAATAATTTAAATTAATAAAAATATTATTTTTTAAATACACATCAACATCATATAAAAATATTTTTTTATAATTTACATAATATTTTAAAATTTTAAAATTTTTTAAAAATTATTTTTATTTTTATTGTTATTATTTAAAAATTATTATTATTTAAAAATAATAATTATTAATATTTTTATTATATTATTTCAAAATTATTATTATTACTATTACTATTATTTTGAAATTATTATTATTATTATTATAATTATAATTATTATTTAAAGATAATAAATTTTACCATTCCACTTTGTTTAAAAATAAAAGAGAAGAGAAGTGATATAACTATTATAAGTTCTCTGCTCCTACCTCCAAGTCCACATAAGCAAAAAAAAAATTTCAACTTGTGCTCTAGCCTCCACGTAAACAAAAAAAAAGTCTAACTTGCACAGTGGTCAGTTTTTCCGTCCGTTTTTTCGGACGGAAATTTTAAGTAATTACCATTTTGTAAGCTTTTGAGAGTACAGTTATTAGATTGTAACAAAAAAAGTTTTGGTAATCACAATGAAAATCGGACCTCAGTACAGTGACTAAAAGGTTATTTATCCCTTAAATTTAATAACAAGTGAATGATCTTATAATATCCCTAATTAAAAATTTAATTTCTATATAATCAACAAGTTTATAAAACATTTTTTATTATAAGAATATTATTTTATATAGTATAAAATGACATAATATTCTATAGTATAACAATACAATTTTATTATAACTCCTATACTACTAAACTAAATACTCACTATATTCAAGAATAAATTTGAGAAATTAATGTAGCTTTGGACCTATAAAAATAAATAATACACGTGCATGTATGTATGTACATTTTATTACTAAAAACTCTTAATAAATAAAAGAAAAGTAAAATCGTTTGAATTCATCCACTATTAACGAAGTCATAGTTTTATAGAGGATGAAAAATTGAAATTAATTTCCACACAATATATATATATATATATATATATATATATATATATATATATATATATATATATATATTTGTGTGTGTGTGTGTGTGTGTGTGGTTATGCAAGAGTGTCGTAACATAGCATCATCACACCTAATCGGTATATTATATTTTGATTAGTCTCCATTCCCATATATCCTTTTCACTGCAATTAATAAAATAATTAATTAATCCCCAACTTTACCAAAACTCCAAAAATCACATAACACATCAATAACAATATAAAATCAGTAATAAAATGAAAACACAATCTTACGTACTAATATAGAATAGATACGTCTTGTCTTTCTAACCTATTATAATAATAATAATAATTAAGATCAATTATGTGATAACCAAAAAGATGTAGATTAATCATATATAATAATAATAATAATAATATAATATTGTGATGCATAATTAAGAAGATGAGGATGATTTTGCAGGACATAGCCCGTATCATTGAAGTTGTTGCCATTTCACATTAATATATATATATATACACACACATATATATATTGAGCTTACTATGCAAGACTAATTGAGAAATATTAGAGTCGTCCTCCTAATGGATTTAGAATGCCAAGACCAGACCAATTGAGAGAGAGAGAGAGAGAGAGAGAGGACCTTAGTCATGATACATATTTGTTCAGATCTATAGAGGATGAAGTTGTTGATTTTGTTTTTGATTTAAATTATAAAATATGTTATTACGTTTATGTCCTTTTAAAAAGTCATTTGGTTGTTGGGTTTGAGTTCAAGTTTCAGTCTCGTCAGCATAATATGCCCACATGTCAGTCATGTTAGTGTATGTGACAAGTTCGTTAGGACCAGGGGCATAGATGACCCAAAAAATATAATGTTATAGGCATTTTTGAAAAAAAAAATATATAGAGTACACGATGGACATCGGAATAAATGTCAGGAGACAATATATACATATCCAAGTATATATTTCACAATATACGAAAAAGTTTATATGTTGTATAAAAAAATAGAATCTTGAATGATTTACTCGGTATTGAGTTGATCTTAATTATTGAATAATATCTCTTATCATATAATCATTTTCTTAATTCTTGTATAATGACAGTAAAACGTGGTGGGAAGGAGTATGTAGTTATTGATTCTATCATGTGAGGGGAAATATTAAAATCATAATCCCCCGGTAGGCCGAAAAACTAGGGGAAATGTTTATAAAAAAGGACCAGCTTTAGAAAGTCTTTATATTATAAAATTAAATTTCTCATGGAGTATAATGGAATTGAACTTTCCAACCCGAGTTTTAACTAACCTGCCTTAGGCTTAGGCTTAGGTGTAAGTTAGGCCAACTTATTAAGGAACCAGCTTTACAGGTTAGCAGCCATGGTTGACCTGCCAGCCAACCAGCCTCTCTGGCTACTTAAACTTTGTTCAAGTTGGAACTATGTATTCTTCTAGATTTAAGGAAGCCTGCTATTCATTTTACTCTATAGCCTATATATTTGTATTCATTTGAGTTTAGGTTTTTAGTTTTTTTTTACGAATTAAAATTTAATATATTGACATCAGTCAACGTATTAAATTTCTGTTATAATTCTAATATTGTTCAGTATATTAATTTTTTTATATAACATGTGACGAAAAATAAATCAATAAATTATTTAATGTTTTAACTTTATTTAATCTTCGTTTCAAATGAATTCTCGTGTAATTGTTATTTTATGAATCAATTTGACATTGTTTTTCTTTATCAAAAAAAATAAAAAAGGTGTTCAAAGTTCATTTACGATTCCCCACAACGCACGCACCCACCCACGCACCTACTAGGCTTGGGTGGGTGACCTAGTTAGGTAGGTAAGTAGGTAGTCTTCTAAGAATCCCATTCTTTTGTAAGAGAAAAATGTAGTAGTTGACTTGCCCAAGGCCAAGGAAGAAGGAGATTGATTAATTAATTAATTAAGCTAAGGAGCAGAATGATTTTGTATTTTGGGTAAATAATGTAAACTTATGGATATGAAATGCAAGGTGTTTAATTTGACAATCTAGAAGCTTTCATCTTTGTTTATAGCATGCATGGTCATGGTCTTCCATCATAATAAAGTCACCAAAATACTACTACTACTACTACTACTATATAACAAACTTTAAAGTGGTTAGCATGAAGTTCATTTTTGAGTAAGTTGGTCAATTGGTCAATAGAGTACTGACACACAGGCGAAACTCGATGTGTGTTAATATTCTACTGGTCAATTGACCAACTTACTAAATAATAAAATTCATGCTAACCGGATCCAACAAACTTGATGACACCAAGTATAACTAAAACACAAAAGGGTAAAAGGAGACGAGACGACTACGAGGAGTCAATTCATTCATTCCTTAGCATTTACTATCTTTGCTGAATATGCAAAAAATGAGATAATTATCTTTGCTGTTTTAGGTCCACTTGCTAATGGAACTAGGGTAAACCATGTCTGGCAAGCTGGAGATTCGGTTTCGAGTGATGTTCCTCAAATGCACTCGATATCCCAACCAAACCTTCAATCCTATGGGGAACTTGACTTTCTGTCAAGCTAGAAACTAATTTTCTTAAAACTGTCACCTCAGTTCCTATAGGGTTTATCAACATTCAACTATTAAAATTATATTCACTAACTCTTAAAAGTGAGCACAATAATGTTATTTATTATTAATCTTGTAATAAATCTTGTGGGTTACCTCTGCCCAGGAGACTTGAACAAACGATTATGTATCCACAGCCTCGGCCATTATATTTTATGTTTTCAGCTAAATAACAGCTCAATATCAACCACACGCACCACATTTCATGATATGTTCCTTAAAAAACTCGACAGATATTTAAAGGCATGATGTGTATTATCAAAAAAACTCATCCAACTAATAATTTAATATACAGGAGTATAGAGAAAGAAAAAACAGATTAAGAAGTATCTAAATTTTTGCAAATACGTTTAAGTCCTGAACCAGGTTAATTATACGAGAAAGGTTAATCCAAGAAGATTATCAATTGAATATTCCTTCAGTTTGGCACAATTAACCGCATAGCTTCTCGCCACAAGTGTGGAAGCTAATTCAAAAAGAAGAAGAAGAAGAAAAGGTTGCTTTGAATATTAATATATGTTGCACAAATTTGGTGGGCTATAAATGTGTAATCATTTTACCAGCTAGTTGGTGCAGTTCCTCCCTCTTCGACTGTGTAATTGGTAATTCCAGTGTCACCTATCCAACAAATAATGAAAAAAGAGATTGTCATAACCAAGTGTAATAATGCAGACAGATGAGTAATGAAACCCATCCATTAGCTGAATATGAGATTGAAAAACAATCTAAAAGTTCTGAAACAGATGGCATAAATGGAAGGGCTCGACTTCTATACAGCTTTTTTGCTTTTACTCTGAACTTTCAAATTGTTCAGCAAGTACCCATCGCTAGTTACGCATGCCAAGTTATTATGATGAAGGTGGACCGCAGTTAACCTTGAATGGAGCCCATTCAATATAATATCTTACTGAACACGCATCTAATTACCAGGAGTACAAACTGTCCAATGCCAGGTTTTCTTTTTCTCACTTTCTTTTCCCCTGCCCCCAATTTCCCCAAAGGGGGGAAAAAGAAAAGAGAGAGGAAAAGAAAAAAAAAACAGCATTGCAACCTATCTGGTGTCCTGTTCCTCATATTGCCAGCATATTAACAAAACCATATGAATTTAATTAGGTAAAATGTTATGTTATATAAGGTGTGCCTTGGCCAAGCTTCGCTAAAACGACGTAGTTTTACCCCTAAGGGTTAAGTTTCTATTTTCGGATTTTATAAAAAAATCTTTAATTATAAATTTTATACAAAACTACGTCGTTTTAATAAGTAGTCTTAAGGGGTGTTTGTTTAGAGCTGAATGGAGCTGAATCTGAATGGCTGAATCGGTTAGTGCATTTGTTTTGGTCTGAATGACTGAATCGGTAATATAGACGAGCTGAATGGCTAAGTCAAATTTTTTGAGCTGAATGGCTGAATGAGCAGTTGAATGAAGTAAAAAAATTTTAAAATTTTAAAAAATAATATTAACTATTATATTAAGTAATATTAAATAAATTTACAACAATTTTGAATTTTTTTAGATGGGTAAAATAATAAAGTTTTGTCATTCAGACATGTCAATTATCAAATAGTTTTTTTTCATTCAGATTCAACTCATTCAGATTCAGCTCATTCATATTCAGATTCAGATTTATTCAGTTTTTATCAAACACCCCCTTAGCCAAGTTTGGTGCAGTCATGCCTTAGATTACCTTTCCTCAATTAATTATAAGAACTAAGGAACTGTGTGGGCAATATATGCAAGGCAAACCCCGAGGAAAGTCCCCGTAGTAAGATATATCATACATTGGTACAACTTATATCTAAACAAAAAAGGGCATACAGATTCCTAATACTCCCTCCGTCCCATAGTTATAGGCTGATTTTCCATTTTGAGATGTCCCAATATATAGGCTACTTACTATTTATAAAATTTAGTTGGTTCATTGTTTTACTTTTATGCCCTTATAATAAATATTCAATCATTACTTTTTTTTGAAAAAACAACATTCAATGTCATTATTTTTATCACCACATTTAATGTTGTTGTATTCTATTTGGTTAAAGTTTTATGGTTATGGACTTTAACACGTCAATCAATGAAGTTGAGAGTTCCAATGTGTTAAGTAAGGAGTAATTAATTTATTCATTAATTCCATATTAAGGGGTATATGTGAAAAATTATGTTAAAAATTGTCACTTAAACTAATTTTCTTAAACTATGTGCCAAAAGAAATCAGCCTATAACTATGGGACGGAGGGAGTACAGAATAATTGTTGGGAGTTATCCCTTGATATTGGATTCTGGCAGCTCTAGCTACTTATGGACCAGACACCTGGATTTTATGATACGGTTTTTGTTGTCTAGTACAATTGAAATAGCTCACCTCTTTGAAGATTTCGCTATAAGAAGCCTCCATAAATCCCTACAAGAATGACACAAGGCATTTGGTCAAACTAGTGAACGGACAAATCCAGTTGCAATCAACATGCATATATAGCAAGTTTCTTTTATATTATGTAAAAGTGTGAATTAGGAGAGGGAGAGCGAAAGAAAACCAATTTCCGGAATAGACTAAGGGAAGCTGCATTTGATTCTCCTATTTTAGCGCGAAAGATATGGATGCCAAAATTCTCGACAGCGAACACCATCATCATCAAAACTGATTTCTTCCCAAGTCCTTTGCCACGACTATGCTACCAAGAGTAACATGATAAGAAATTTAAGCAGCACATCAAACAAGGGCAGAGATTTCTATAAGACAATGGACACAAGAATATATATGCAATCAAAATGTGGATAGCAATGAAATGTAACGGTTACACAAAGTGTAAGTCAACAAGAATGTCATCAAGATCTTTTTGTATGTGCAAATTAGAATGGGATGGATAACATATGAAAATGAGAATAAGTAAGAAGGTAACTGGAAGAACTCTTAGTAATTCGGACTCAACTGACACTGGAATCACATCAGAAAGAAATGAAAAACAGATACCTTTTAGGTTCGGCTAGCATTATTTCTATCTCTGCCATTTGAGAATCGTCCAAGTCATTCATATAGATATTAACATCACCAACCATGGCTGGATCATAACATTAAAGTTAAGATCTTAGGAAAAAATGAACTAGCAAAACATAGATATGAATACAACGCAAAAGGACGTTATACTAAACCAGAGGTTTAAATGATAGCCAAAACACAGAGCTAAAGTTTATTTCATAATGACTAGATAAAAGGTATAATTCCCTTAAACATAAAAGAAATCAGAATGATTTTCATAATAGGCTTTACATTAGATAAGAACCATCTGACTATTAAACATGATATTTAGTTATCAAATCAGAAAACAAGTGATCAAGGAACTTGACACAGTGGTGATTACAGGGAAACTTGTCAAGTAAATGGTATTCATTGAAACACAATCAGGACTTGCAGTGTGCACCAACTAGTCCAGTAACACCAACTCTAAACATAACTTAACACCAGTAATAAGTAATTAAGTTGAGCATAATTGTCATCAGTTATGCGAATAAAGATTTTATATCTAGCAACTGTTCAAATAGCACTTACAGAAAAAAATTTGTAAAGATGATAATTGGAAACGGGGGAATTAATTACAACAGTACGTGTTAGTGTCACCCAAATGGCCACTAGTGACTGAAATTTACAAGCCATTTACTGCACATCATAATTATTAACTACAATAAAGAATCCCACAAAATATATAAAGTTTATATATTTTATCATCAAAATCAGAAGAAACTGACTAAATTTAGGTTATACCCTATAATCATATCCTTCAAACAATCAATATAAACAAAATCACATTCGCCAATGAACATAAATTATAAAGACAAATGACTAGAAACCATTAATAGAGTATACTAAAAGCTAATATTTTTGCCATCAACACAAAATACAGCAAGCAAAAGAAGCATATATCATCTTATACAAAAGTTTAGTGAGGGAGATTAAAAAGTGACCTTCCACATGGGGAACACCATGAATGAAGTCTCCAACAACTAATTCCTTATCCAAAATAATAAAAGTCTGCTTGGAGGTATCCTGGGTCCAAGAGAGCTGCATCTGGTACTCTTGGTCAAGGGTCAGGGGCTCCGACCCGGTGGCAGAAAGGAGAGCAGGGTCTTGCATCCATTGATGATACTTGGGGACATGTTCTTTCATGTATGGTACCAGTATCACCTTCTCTTCACCTTCCAAGCTCACCTTCATTCTCTCTCTCTCTCCTTAATTCTGCTGAAAGTCGAACGATTGGCTTGGGACGATGACTGTTCCCAACAACAACAACAAAAAAACAAACAAACAAACAGGAGTAGTAAAAAATCTGGAGTTCCAAAATTACCAGGGATATTTCCGGTATTCAACAATTCCTCTAAAGAGGGGGAAAAAGAAAAAAAAGAGAGTATTGTAGTACAAAATATTTCCTAAAAGTCTATTTTAATTAAATTTTTATATTTAATATTTTAAATATTGGAGACATAAGAGAAAACTATATTGCGGGATAAAAAGGTTATAAAATTTATTTTAAAAGAGATCAATAATTCTTAACTAAACTATAGTTAAAAAAGTGGGTTTTATATAGGTGTGAAAATATTAAAAATTATTGTAGAAATATCAACTCCCTATACATTTAATTTTACACCAATTTTTAATATTTTCAAGCGTAAAACCTACCTTTTAACCGAACCACGATTTAAAAAAAAAATTCCATGTAAAATTATCAAAAATAATTGTAGAAATATCAATTCAATTCAATTCCCTAAATTTTATCATATATTTTCTCTTTATCTTTTATTCATGTGAGTTTCATTATCACTTTGTAGCTTCAAAGTTAAGCACCATCCTTTTAAAAACACTTCACTTTCCATTAATCAATAGAAAAAATGGACCTAGCTATATATATTTATTTAACAATTAAATATATCACCTAGCACATAAATTAAAGCACTAATTTAGAAATAATATATAGCTACCAACTCAAATCTCGTATCCCTATCATACTAATTTCTTCTTCCATTGCCTTACTTCTAAGTTAAGCATACAAATGAATCATAATTCATTCATGCATGTCAGTGTTCTCATCATCACGCTAGCTAAAAATCTCTTATGAAAACAAAATATCACCAACCGCATATATGTATGTTAAACATAACATCCCTTTCTTCCAATTTTCATTGTTCCTCTTAACATTTCTTCCACCACCCACCATGTTTCTATTCCTCTTATTCCTCCTCCTCTCCTCCAAGCCCCATACGGCTGTTTCCGCTCATTGCACCACCTCAACCGCCGCCAAAACTTTCCAAAAATGCACCACACTACCCTCCCAAGAAGCCTCCATAGCATGGACCTTCCATCCATATAATGCAACCCTCGAAATTGTCTTTTTTGGTTCCTTTATATCGCCCTCCGGTTGGGTTGCATGGGGAATCAACCCTAATTCCCCGGAAATGACCGGAACACGTGCCCTAATTGCCTTTCCCGACCCCAACTCCGGTCAACTAGTTCTACTACCCTACATTCTAGACCCTACCGTAAAACTCCAAAAAGGTCCACTCTTCTCCCGCCCCCTAGACATCCACCTCATCTCCTCGTCCGCCACCCTATACGGCGGCCGGATGGCCACAATCCACAATGGTGCCACCATTCAAATATATGCCACATTAAAACTTGTGTCGAACAAAACCAAAATCCATCATGTTTGGAATAGAGGCCTTTATGTCCAAGGCTACTCACCAAATATCCATCCCACCTCGAATAACGACCTCTCCTCCGTTGCCACCATAGATGCCATGTCTGGCACAGGAGCTGTAACAGTACACAACAGTGTAAGAAGCCTAAAAATAGTGCACGGGCTCATAAACGCGATTTCATGGGGAGTTTTACTCCCCATAGGCGTGGTAATAGCGCGTTATTTAAGGCACATTCAATCACTAGGTCCTGCATGGTTTTATATCCATGCAATAATACAGCTTTCTGCAGTTCTACTAGGAACCGCAGGATTTGCTATAGGAATTCGACTAGGGCAATTGTCAACAGGGAGGGTTTATGGGCTTCACAGAAAGTTAGGGATGGCGGCGTTTTGCTTGGGGAGTTTGCAGACGCTGGCATTGTTTTTTAGGCCTAAAACTACAAACAAGTTTAGGAAGTACTGGAAATCATACCACCATTTTGTAGGGTATGCATGTGTGGTGTTAGGGGTTGTGAATGTGTTTCAAGGATTTGAGGTAATGGGAGAGGGGAGGTCTTTTGCCAAGTTGTGCTATTGTTTGTGCTTGTCCGCATTGGTTGGGATTTGTATTGCGCTTGAAGTGAATGCTTGGGTGATTTTTTGTAGGAAAGCTAAAGAAGATGAGTTGAGAAGAGAAGGATTGATTGGTGGATCTGAGAAAGCTAGTATTTCAACCCATGGTTAATTACCTTATTAATTAATTTTGTGTTATAATATTAATAATTTGGTTCATTAATATTATAATTTTTTGGTTACATATAATATATAATGACACTTGTTAATTATGAATGATATGATGTTAAGTGCAATTGTGATATGTATGTATTGCTGAAACTAAATAAAATCACTTTTTGGGGGTTGATAGGCATTTGAAAAAGTGTGTCAAGGATGGGATTCGAACCCATGCCCTTTCGGACCAGTACCTGAAACTGGCGCCTTAGCCAACTCGGCCATCTTGACAGTACGAAAAGCCAATAAATATTGGAGTACAAGTTTATGTTTCCGTTTTTAAAAAGTAAGTGGTAATATGAGAATTGGTCTGAATTTTACTCTTATTTTCTTTATAATCCTCAATTCATGTGGATTGCAAGCAAAACATATAATTATATTGAGTTTTTTTTATTAGTTTTGTTATTTGACAAAACGAAGGCAAATGATTACAGAAGCGGGGGCATGTGGTGACTTATTCAATGGGGGCATCCTTCAAATGTTTCACACTGCAAAAATCAACAAGAAACTCTAATACATTCCGAGAATAAACAAAAAAACCAAGTGAAGGGAACAAGAAAAGTAATGGATTCCAAAAACCTGCATCTTTGCAGAGACATTACAGCAAGATAAACCTGATAACTAAACCAAAAAAGCAAAAGGTCTATCCTTTTTTCTTTTCTTTTTTATCGTATCACCACCTCGCCAGAGACGCATGACACATTTCTCACTATATTGCCGCAAACAGATTTTACATCTCACTCAAATCCCAAAAAAGAACACTTAAATGCAACTCAAAATCGAAATTCTCAAACACAATTCTTTTATAGATTCTATCTCTCTAAGCTTAAATTCTTCAAAACAGGCACTCCAGTTAGATCTAGATAAGATAAGCAGTTCTCTCTAAGTTTCCAACTGAAAACATACTAAAAGGGAGTATGCAAAATTAACAGTTCCCCCTCTACATCAACTCCATCTACTATAACATCCCGACTCCAATATCCTCCTAGCCATTAATTCCTGCAGAAAGTGAAAACCATGAAATTATAAGTATCAGATTAAAGATTCATAATTGTTAAGCAATATGTTATATCCAAATAAAATAACAAGTATTGTTATTGGCTTCAAAGAGTATTAACAACTTTTGCCATGGACTAATATATATATATATATATATAGGGGAAAATGTACAGTCTGCTATGGTTTTTTGGCCTATAGCGACGGTTTCACTAGCTACTGGGCTACGGCGACAGGTGAATCGTCGCCATAGCCCAAAAAATCCGTCGTAATAGCTCGACTGTGTAATACACAGCTGTGTATATACATATAGTCCATATATATAAAAAGCAAAGTCTTTGAAAATATGCACATTGTAATGCTCCATAAATTTATAAACGTGTACAACATACGAGGAATACCAATATCAAGCACAATTAACTGCATAACTGCATTACTAATCAAAGTTTACTAGCATAATCTATGTTACACAGGCTGGGGATGGAGTGTTCGGTTGGACACGGCACTTTGAAGAGTCCGACACGGACACTCCTCAAATTTGCCAATTTTTACACTAAATTGAAGTGCGCAATACCCATACCTTTGTCTGAGTGTCGGATATAGGTACTTTAGGGCAAAGTGAATAGTCTGTGTAACATAGAGTATAATAACTCCTACTAATCATCAGGTCATGGAAAAAATGATGAATATTGACTATATAATAAATATGTGGAGAATTTTTTTAAAAAAATCTCATATGCAGTCAGATACATGTGTTTCTAGACAAGATAAAGCTATCTGCTAGAATTACAATGCCAAGGTGCACGCAAACATAAAAAAAAGTGCAGAGGTTCCTGACAACCATATTATGTAAGGAAAGTCTCTCTAATTACCCCAACTCCACAAAAGAAAATTAAAAAAGAAAGTCCTGAAAATCTCTGAGACATACAGTTAAAGCACAGTTCCTCATCTTCAACCACCAAATACCTTTCTTTTTAAAACTTCCCAAAAATTAGTATTCTATTCACATATATATTGTATTATTTATTTTTGATAATCAACTTTGTAATGTATATTATTTTCTGATAAGTCAAACCTTATCAATGTACATTATCTAATTTGATCAACACCCACTAATCTGGACAGCTTTAGGATACTCAAAGCAGCAATGCCTTCAATTTTGTGCAAAATTTGGCCTATAAATAAGTTGTGGGGAGAAAATTTAGTAAGGTAGAAGGAAGGTCAAAGCCTTTTTAGCAGAAAGGGTTTGAACTTGTATTGTCGCGTTTATTAAAGGAAGCTCATAGGAAATTTCAGTAAGAGTGCTAGAATTCCAGGCACCAACCTGTTTTCCAGGCTAAGGTAAATTTCAAACAAAGAATTAGGTTTAATTACATTTTAGTAGATTTAGGACTGTAAGAAAGGCTATTTGAAGTGACCTGAACCAATAGGTAAGGAAAGAATAAAAATCTTAAAATTTCACCAATAATGCTTGGATTCATCCTTAAAAAAGTTGAGCAACATCACATAAGGCATTATCTTATATTCTTCAAATTCAAAAACTTCAGTATATAGAAAGCAGATGCATTTTCTAAATTTTTTTTTCTCAAGACTAGGTAAGCTACCAAGAGTGGCGATTAGAATTGTTAGGTTATTCATTCAATAATATTTAGATACATACTTAAACAAATACATACAAGCACAAACTTTAAATCTTAACCTCAGTGAATTGAAAACGCCCGCAAACACTTACAGGAAGTAGGCTTGTCCTATTTATGCAAAAGCATAGAGTCGTAATAGAATATACCTACAAATTCTAATTCTTGTAAAACATTTTGACCTACGATTAGATACACCCATAAAAAGTAAGTACACCAAAGCTCCAATACACGCACAGCATCTGGAAATTTTATAACGTGCATAGCTAAAACTACTCTAATAGCAAAGCAAACTACAGACAAAATATAATTTGATTGGATCACAAACAACTGTCGATCAGCCAAAAACTATGTGCAATTTTTATTTAAATTTTTTAATTAGTAAGCTATGCACACTGTACAAATATACAACTGTACAAGTATATGCATGAGTTCTGTCAATATTTAGTTCATCATGGCACGCCCCTCCATAAATTTGAATTTCTTCAATATAATATCACTAACTGATTGTATGAGCTCTGGCAATAAATAGTTCATTATAACATTGACTGTTCTACTAGTCAAATCCATTTTAGATGAGTAAGCTTACTGAGCTTGCAATTTCTTTTATATTTTGTCCTATCAACTATGATAAAGAATTATTACATTCCACCAACACTAAAATTTCAGAGTAACTTGTAAAAGATATATAATCATCCATTGTTACCTAAGAGACTACTTTCTAATTCATTAAAGTGACAAGAAGTCGACTTATGCAATCTCAAAGCTAAGAAATCAAGTTCAGGAAACAGGTACTATGCTGCAAGGAAAGACTCGAGGATAACACAAAACAGATCCAAAAGTGCTCAATCAATGTTCCAGCACCTGGGTGGCACCACATCAAGGAAAAGCTTCATGTAACATATCAAGGTTGACTACCATACTAGACTTTGTTCTATCACTTGAGATGTATTCTCAAATCCCAAATTTCAGACCACCTACTTAAACTTCAAAAATGAGGTTCACTATAATTTTCAATTGATTTTTAATCCTGCAAATATATATATATATATAAAGGAAAAAGAAAAACAACAAAAGACATTATTGTATTTTCGTACCTTAGGATTTCATCTAATAAAAACTACACTCAAAAACGAAATAATCTGCTTCATTGTTACCCTCTACACATTTCCTAGTGAAAGATCATGGTGTCAGATGGCATATAATCTCAGAGAGAATGTTATGTTTAGACTCATTATGGACCATCCGAAAAGTTGTAAGCTACGATTTTGATTACCATACACATAATATAACAGGCACTTGCCTCTCAATGTCACAGTGAAGTATACATTTATACATTTGGTGGTCTAGCAGGTGGTGAGAATTCATTGTTCCAATATTCGATATCATTTTCATTCTCATTTTTAGTTTTCATCAGTGGATATGTCAGATTGCTGTTTTGGTTGTCTGCTCTCTGCTGGTTGCAGAAATATTTTACTTTATTTGTACCTTGTCGAGTTCCTCAGAAAATTTTTGTGCATGATGACATTAGTAAAACTAAAAATTATATTTCGATCTCATAAATTGCCCTTTTTCCCTGTTTAATTGCAGAAGAAATGAAAAATGGGGAATGGGACATTAAATCTCTTGGTTCTAAATTTCTAGTAGACACATTTTTTGTGGAATTATCACCACCAAATATTGTACAGTAATAAACAAGCCCAATGAAATGTAAATTAACAAGTCCATGCAATTGGAGAATTCTAGATCAATGTTATGGCAACAGAAAT
The DNA here is from genome assembly GCA_020205505.1 of Panax japonicus. Lineage (NCBI taxonomy): Eukaryota > Viridiplantae > Streptophyta > Magnoliopsida > Apiales > Araliaceae > Panax > Panax japonicus. The sequence continues at coordinate 31,281,235 of CM035091.1, forward strand.
TTATCAACCAGAACAAGTGGCATTTGAGATTATTTTAGGATATGTTTGCTATCTTTTATAGAAACAAAGCTTGTAGTCAATGAAACTACTTTATTGTATGTTATGGCCAACATTAAGAACAACCAAAGGAGCAATCATATTAGTGTAGTACACCAAAACATTGAAATTTGATCATATAAACACTAGAAAGAAGAAAAGAAAAATAAAGTTTGAAAGTAGCTCTTACCTCTATTTGTCTGTCTCTTGGAAACACTATAACCACCAACATAACCAGGAGAACTTTTAACCTGGACATCATTAGCTCCATTGCCAAGCCCATAACCAAATGCACTAGATTCCTCTTGCTCAGAATTTGCAGAGCGCCAGTTGTTGTCTCCATAAACTGAACCACTACCATATAAGTCTGCAAAAGCCGCATCATACCTGCCATTTGATGCAGAATATGAGGACATGGGTACACCAGTAGTTGCACTGTTTCTTCCATATCCCCCTGCTCCCAAATTGTAACTGTTGTCAGCACCTCCATAACCTAGATTACCAACCTGGCTAGAAACATTTCCTCCACCTAGAGGTGAAATTGGAGAAGATACCCAATTAAGTCCACTGTTGCCATAGTTTCCTCCTCCTCCAATGCTAGCAGTTCCAGATCTCACATACCCACTTGAATTTGTAGAATTTGTTCCGTAGTTGAGCCCCCCATTACCCAACAAATTCCGAGTTGGAGAACTAAAGAAAGAAGTGTTTCCTCCATTCCCACCATCAAAAGTCATAGGATTACCAAACCTATTTGAATTACCAACGTAATAAGGACTCATTCCCCTTCCATAGCTAACAGTATTATTTAAGTTTGCATTTCCGCCATAATTTGGGTTCATCCCTGGTTCAAAATTCAAGCCCAGTCCATAACCAGAACCAAACGGAGCAAACCCACTTCTTCCAGCAGTAATCGGACTGAATCTACCATCCATCCTGACTCCATACCCTCCAACCACAGTAGGAGAGTATCCCTGATTGTAGCCAGTAAGGAAGTTATCGATCCTACTCAAACCATAGTTGTATCCACCAAGTGGGCTTCGGTTAGGACTAGGAGATAACTCTTTTGGGACTGCACGCTTGACCTCTACCATTTTACCATTAAGCTCATGAAAAGTTTTGAGCAACACTTTGTCCACTGCATCCTCTGAATCATAAGTGATGAATCCAAAGCCTCTTGGCCTCTGAGTGTTGTGATCATACATCACCACAACATCCGTTATTCTCCCAAATTGCTCAAAATAACTTTTAAAGTCGCTCTCCGTGACAGTAGAAGCTAAACCTCCAACAAAAATTTTTCTTGTGCGAACTGGACCTGGAGAACCCTGAATGCTACCGCTGTTTCTACTCATTGTGTTAGTATGATCATCCCTTGGAACAGCCTTTTTCGCCTCAACCTGTAAAATGAGAATTCAATGATGAAAACTAAGCTTAGAGCAAACTAAAAAACAAATCTTTCAAGTAAGAACTCACGTCAAACAAAAAGGTCTCCTGCAAGATCATACAAGTGGAAAGAGCAGGAAAATAGGAACACGGGTTTTTCTTTTACTGATAAGAAGTTAAGAACACAATGCCAGGTTACCATAAAGTTAAATGAGTAACCTACATTTCTCTCTAATTTGAGTTATCATTATATAAATTATATTATTTGTTTAAACCAATTTCTTAATAAACTTGGACGGATTGGATGTTCAATCCTCTCAATCCCAGAGCAATTCTCGTTAATAAATTAAGTAATGTAAATTCAAATTGATGTCAACAACTTACCATCCTGCCATCAATATTGTGCTTCTCCTTAATGACTCTATCAGCAACACCAGCATCTACAAATACAATAAAACCAAAACCACGGGCACGACCGGTTGTCCGATCCTTCATAATCACAGCTTCCAATACCTCGCCGTAACTACTAAAATACTCCTTGAGACGATTTTCATTTGTGTCCCATGAGATTCCACCAATGAATAGTTTGCCAAGATCCGATTGCATATTTCCTACCCACCAAAAAATAATTCTCATATGAAATTCCAAACTCCACAACCATGAATCACCCCAATTTAATTCTACCCAAAAGGCAAAATTAATCTAAGAAGTAGCATAACCCATCTCAATAAAGATTACACAGTTAAGGTCGATCCAACATATCATCAAAGTTCTCTAATTTTTTACCCGTCCATGAAATGAAAATGTAGACTCAAAATTAATCAAACAACAAGTATCCTACCTTACTTTCAAAAGCTACAAGAAACACATAAACAGTATGCTTGACAATTCGATTTTCACGGATTCAATCAAATAATATCGGATCCTTGGATGATCAATCCAACAAGAATTCAAGATTCCTGGAAAACAAGGAGAAACACACAACAGTGATTTAATTAAAACTTCATTAAGTTAACAGTAACAAGAATAAACACCCAAGTTCAAATTTGAACAAAAACCCACCCGAATCAACAAAACCCAGATCAGAAATCTTAAAAAAATACTAAGATCTGAGATGAGGAGGTATAATAAGAACCGAGGGCATGTTCATCCTCCTCTGTGCCCCCTGTTTTCTCTATCCTTGTGTTCTTTAAATTCTTCAAATTCTGATTTATTTCAATAATAATGTGAAATTGGATACATCAAAACAGATGGTAAGATACATATGCCTGGAGCAAAGAGAGAAGGTGTGATGCATGTCTATAAGCTTATATATATAATGCAAGATATTTGCATCTATATTATATATTTTTTTCAGTTATTTTATTGTAGGACAGAAGGAAGAATAATGGAAATACGTGGACATAAGAAAGATAAAAAAAAGAAAAAAAGAAAAAGAAAATGTTGGGATGTTTTGATCTCATAAATGGAAGGAAGTATTGCTTGTCCTCCAATTCGAGCATTATATACTTATTGGGAAAAACCCATAGTACTAAAACTCATTGTGTTCATGGAACCATGCATTATGTTTGCCACCATACTATGTGTATTATAGCCACCGCATAAACGGTGAAGATCACTTAGTATTGCAGGCATATTTGTTTTTGTCACAAGGCATAAGGTGCTAATATATACATGATAGTTGCACATTTAAATATATAAAAAATATTTTATTTATATGTTTTTAAAAAAAATGCAATTTATAATGATATATGAGTAACATTTTACCCGATTTTTGAAGGCACAAAAATTTGAGATTAAGTCACTTAAAATGCACAATTATACCTTGAAGTCACTTGTAAAGTAAGTCTTTACGTCAAATTTTAAATTCGGAATAAATTTTGAGTCAAATCTCAAATCTGAATCAAATTAAATCTATCTAAATAAAGTTTTGAACCACTAACTAAATAGTATCTTATTGGCTCATCTTAGCCTATCAATTACCAAAGGATAAGACTCGACAAAAATGTCATGACTTGAATGTAGTATTTGTAGTAGTTTAATTCTTTAAGTACAAATAATTTTTTTCTCACATCATTTGATGTGGGACTGGAGTGTTACAAACTTCACCACTTAAATTTCTGACGTCTCTGTCAGAATCGATCACACACACAATCCACAGATCTTTGTCTCTATAGTCATTGTGGGAAAACACCGATTGGTTTCGAATCCCCACCTCCGGACCTCCTTCTCTCCATTTTGGGATAATACCACCAGCTTTCGTGTCTCGACTTCCGGCAACCCGATCGTATGACCCAACCTGAGCTTTCTTGAGTTCAGAATAAATCTCAGATCAAATCTCAAGTCTGAATCAAATTAAATCCATTTAAATAAGGCTTTAAAACATTGATCCAATAATATTATCTTGGATCATTTTAATTCGTCACAAACTCACCCAAAATATCAGGATTTGAAGGTACTATTGAAAAAAAAACTTATAGTACTAAAACTCATTATGTTCATGGAACAATGCAGTATGTTTGCCACCATACTATGTGTATTATAGCCACCGGATAAACGGTGAAGATCACTTGGTATTGCTGACATATTTGTTTTTCACTTCATAAGGCATTAGGTGCTAATACATAGATGATAGTTGCACATTTAAATATATAAAAATATTTTATTTATATGATTTAAAAAAAAATCAATTTATAATGATATATGAGTAACATTTTACCCGATTTTTGAAGGCACAAAAATTTGAGATTAAGCCACTTAAATGCACAACTATATCTTGAAGTCATTTGTTTCTAAGGCCATAAAGTCACTCTTTATATCGACTTTAGAAACTGAGACCTCACCTATTTGAAAAATCTTTATTTTGTTTTTGTATTTTAATTATTTTCTTAATTTTATAAGATTTTTTGACATGTGAATTTGAGACCCAACTATTATTTACAAAAGAAAATTCTTGCCAAAATAGTTATTTTTTTGTAATTTTTATTATTCTAAATTATGGGTCATATTTTACTTCGGTGATCCTCCTTTTAATTTTGTCAATTAGATGATTAATTATTAATTTTTCCACTTCCATTCAATTAAGTCTACCACGTCAGAAATTGTTAACGTGATTATTTGGGTAGACCACTGTGTAGCTCATGTGTAACTAAAAAAAAATAGTATTTTAATATTTGATTGCACAATTATTATATATGAAAGGGCAAATTTGTCAAACCACTTTATATAATAAACCAAAATAAATAAAGGGAAACAAATATTTAATTAAACAAATTTATAAATAAAAAAACCTCAATCATAAGTTATTAGTGGGAATCCAAATCACAAACGTGTCGTGAGCTTCCATAGATTCCGACGTAATCTCCGATTCACCACGAAAAACCTCAATCACAAATCAACCATCACCAAAAATTTGTACTAGCAGCCGTAATCATGTTTGAAACTTGAAGGTAGAAGTATTTTGTCGAAAAAAGTAGTTCTTCAATAGCCAATTTTGAAAGGAGGAAGATGAAAAAATTGAAGCCGATTATTCCTTGCTCCTTTACGCGGACACAATAAAAGTAATACATATCTGGAGGTTTAAGAAGGTGATATAGATCTGGAGGTTGAAGAAGAAGAGTTTGTCTCTTCCGCACCCTAATTTCATCCATATTTTTATCCTCCCTATTAAAAAATATTCATACCCAAACCCAAACGAAACTCTAGTTCATATACAACACCTATTCTGAGTCGTCAAAATACATGGTACAGAAACAACTATAACTTTATTAATACAACATAAAAACTGTGAGTTTAAATACAAATATTGTCATCTAGACAATATCCACACTCAAATAAGTTCTCATTACAATTATTGATACATTATTTTATAAAAATGGCGAGGACTACTAAAATGACTTTCTAGAACCATCATTCCACACCCCGACTAGTACTCGCTACATTCTCGTCTCCTGAGAAGAAAAATGGAAAAAAAAGGAAAAGGGTGAGCTCAACTAGCTCAGTAAATAATATTATGACCAAGATAATATAGAACAAATTATCGTTAGTCTTCAACAGTGAAAAATCTAATAGAATACAATAGACAACAAGTTTTAAATCAATATTCGCAGCGAAAATAATAATTCATTAGAAGAGTTAAATAGAGAATAAAATTTACTATCTTCTATAAATGAATTTAAAAGTCCATCGTCAATATTTTATCTCTGTAACATCAACCAACATATATGTGGAATCAAATATTCATCTTTGCGCTACAGGTCAAAGATATTTATTAGTTGGTCATGTTCATTTAAACACCTGTTCATCTTTGCACTACGGGCCAAAGATATTCATCATAAATCATTCATCTTTGCACTACAGGCCAAAGATATTCAGTAATATCATCATTTAGGACTGAGGATGATGAAAAATATTTTAAAGAAAACGAATCCAGTGAAACAAAATAACAAATATTAAGAATTCGTATTTCGGTTTATCCATGTCCAAAAATACCTCATAAATAATCATAGTGGAGTAAAATTCAAGAATGATCAAAACATGGATACAATCAAAGCTAGTATCCATAATAGATATTTTGGACAAAAAGAAGAAAGTTTCATTTTTTCGGTGAATAGTGACGTATTCGTGAATAGTGCCGTATACGTGAATAGTGTCATTTACGTGAATAGTAACTCCGACACAAAAAGTTCTAAATTTGATAAAAAGTTCAACCCAATATTTCGGCATAATGATATTGAAGAAAATAATATCATTTAAGTAGAAAATAACATCCCTTACCTCAAAAGAATAGTACTTCTGACTAGAATACTGGATATAGTGCTGAAAGAACTTGCACCGTATAGCAATACTCAAAGTACTAAAATACTCATAAAAATACGCTCGATATTATAGAGAGAAAGAGAGAGAAATCTTTAGTTTCTGGTGTAATTTTTAATTCTAACCTAAGCATCATATTTATAGAAAAATGCTTAGAACATCAAAACAGAAAATTTAATAAAATAATAATATTTATAAATTAAAATCCTACGCACACCTTACCAGCTGATTTCAACCATTTAACACATGCCCACAAATGAAAAAAACATTTTTCTTTTAAAAATTATTTAAAACTTCAAAAATTAATTATTTCGGAACTTCAATAATTCATAATAAATATTCCTTCTGTCAGAAAAATTCGAACTTCATGTCCTTTTCATAGCAAATTTCATTCTCTATAACTTTGCAGAAGAAAATTTTTCCAAATTCCAAACAGAAGTTGACCGAAATTCATAAACGGACGATTTTACAAGCTATAATCAAATTTCAGTCAAGAAATGGGATCCACAAACATGAAAAACACGTTTTAAATATTTATAGTAATAAAAATACTCCTCCTCCACATATACTCATATATCCCACATTCATTGTAAAAATATTACCATTATTATATTATAATAATATAATAAAATATTATTTTATCAGAAAAGATAAAATATTAATTTTTAACAATTGTCATATTAAATTTTTTTTTCATCTATATCCACATAAAATCAATATTTTTCTCATCATATAAATTAATAATTAATTATTCACAAATAATATTACAGAATCACAATACTGACAACCAGGCCGTTTCTAGGAAAAAGGGGGCTTTTCAATAAAAATTTCTCCTTACTGGCGCGCAATTAGGTGACCAAATCTCTCCTTAGGCAGAACTTTCTAGACATTGCCAAAAATATTATCTAATAATATTATTCAGATAATATGAATTATTGTTTCGATAATGGAAAATACTCTGTAGTGACAATTATTGAAAAGACAGTAATATAGAATATTAATGCAACAATTATTGAATCAATAAAATAAAATACTGACCAGTAATTACTGTAACAATTATTGAGTAGTGCCTTCTTATGTAAGAATCAATAATTGGTGCAATACCGTATGCTACTGTGCAACAACGCGTATTACTGTGTTTTAACCACCGGGTATTTCAACAGTATTAACGGTAACAACTACGCCGTTATTTTATAAATAACTTATACTTGTCGTTTTCTTCATCCAATCGTTTTTCGTTATGGGACCCACACAAGGCTGCGCCGTCGTAAGAATATTCCACGACCAAACGAATATTCTCTAATAAAAATGAATATTTTATAACCACTTGTTTATTTAAAATATTTGCTCATTTTACCCATAACTAACCACATTAATCAAATCAACCCTTACTATTTCAAAATAATAAATAGAGAAAATTTAATTTTATTTATAATAAGTTGGGGTCTACATTAAATCTATTTATGTGTATAAATTGTTGGTATGACGGTAGTTTAATGGGTATTAATAAATAAGATAACATACATTTTTTTTCCTTGTTAATTTCTTCTTTTGTTTCTAATCTGTGGTTATGTTCTTTGAATAACATAGGGGTTTGTGAAGAAGAAAGTGAAAATGGATATGAGGATGGTTGTTCAAAAATGGTGAGAATGTAAGATTTAATTTGAGGAAGAAGACGGAAAATATGATATGGAAGCATTTTTTGTATTGTATGATTAATTTAGTGATTTTTTATTGGAGATCTTGATCTTCAATATTTGGCTAAGAGGAGTTTTTGATCAAATTTTGTTGTTTTTGATTAGTATTAATGTATAATATAAAGTGATTTGACAAATATACCCTTTTCATATAAATTAATTGTGTAATCGAACATTAAAATACTATTTTTTAGTTACACATCAGATGGACAATGACTTACCCGGCCAAAGTGTCGCGTCAGCAGGGGTGTGCAACCGGTAAAAATCGATCCGATCCGGACCGGTACCAAAATTATTTAAATTTCTGTACCGATACCAGTACCGGTTGGACCGATTTATCTGATCGGTACTAGTTTTTACCGAAAATTAATATATATTATTATTATTTTATTATTATTATAATCATTATTTTATTATTTTTATTATTAATAAAAAAATAAAAAAATAAAAAATCAGTATATATCGGTCTGGTTCGGTAAAACCGAATAATAAATAGGCCGTACCGAAACCGGTACTATCAGTTATTTCTACCAAAATCGGACCTGTTCTTTTTATATCAAACTGGCCAGTTCGGTCCAGTCCGAAAAATCGAAAAAAAATCGGAAAAATTGAATTTTGTGCCTAGTTCTACACGTCAACAATTTCTAACGTGGCAATCCCAATTAAATATAAGTGGAAAGAATTAATAGTTTAACTATCTAATTGACAAAATTAAAAGGTGAATCACCGAAATATAATACGATACATAATTCAGAATAATAATTTATATTTAAGAATAACAATAGAATTCAACCATTCACATCTTATTGTGAGACCCCAGATTTTTTGAATAAATATTTAATTTTCTCGAAATAATTTTTTAATATTATAGTGTGGATTTGATATAATGTTATAGTTGTGGATATTATTTATAAATTTTACAAAGTAAGCAAGTGGTTATATAATATTAGATTGGTCGAGGAATATTCATTTTAACAGGGAATATTGTACGACGGCACAATCATTGGTAGACCCCACAACGGAAGTATTGTCGTAGTTAGAAAACGACAAAATTATCTTTCTATAAAAATAACGGCGGAGGTGTTACAGTTAAAACTGTTGAACTACCCGGTAGTAAAAGTACAGTAATACGCGTGGTTGCATAGTAGCACACGATATTGATTATTGATGCTTACGTGAGAAGTCACTCAGTTATACTCAATTATTGCTATAGTAATTGCTGCATCATATCTCTCATATTATTGATTCAATTATTGTTACAGTATCATCTGCATTATATGTTATATTATTAAATCAATAATTGAGACGACAAATGTGACGCCTCCAAAATAGGTATACATCACCTATTCTGAGTCGCCAGATACATGGTACAGAATACAAATATAACTTAATTATACAACTGTCGTGTAAAGTATGACAAAACATAAGCTGTGAGTTTTAATACAAATATTGTCGTCTAGACAATATTCAAACTAAAATTCAATATTATTATATTTATTTTCTACTATTTCACTGAATAGTGAGGACTACTATTGCTATCATCTGGTCCGTCACTCCGTTTCCCAACTAGTCCCTGCTACGTTCTCATTTCCTGAAGAGAACAATAAAAGTAAAAGGGTGAGCTCAACTAGCCCAATAGGTAATATTATGACTAAGATAATGCAGAATATATTATTGTTAGCCTTCAACAGTGTTAAACTGATACAATATAACAACCATCAAGTTTAACTGCAGCGGAACAAATAATTCATTAAAAGAGTCAAGTAGAGAATAAAATCTACTATCTTTTATGATTTAAAAGGTTTTTCATCACTTTTATCGCTGAGACTCAGCTTAATAAATAATCCACATCATCGAATCACCCATGCACTACGACCAATGATATTCTTTAGTATCACGACCATAATTATCCATGCACTACGTGCCAAGAATATTTGTGTATTCAATAATGGTCATGATTATGCCAACAACTGTCCATCAATGCAGTACGGGCCAATGAGAAATTTTTTCATATCATTTATAACATTACGGTCATGATTACACCGAATAATCCCTGGTCATAATCATACCAAGTCCATCTATGCACTATAGGCCACATATGACTTTGAACAAAATATAAACATGAGGATGATGACAATGATATAAGAATTCAATAAAACAAGTTCAAGAATTATTTTATCCAGGAACTAATAACGTCCAAATTGTAAACATGATACTGCTTTGTAGAGTAAAATTCAAGAATGCTTAGAAGAATATTTCCATGAAAAGATACTGGATGAAGCGCAAATATCAAGGATATTCCATTAATTTTATGGAGTATAGAAGTCAAAACTTTAACCAACTGAGTATATTAAGGAATGGAATAACAAAAGAAATCACCAGGCATGCGATAGACCGCACATGCAGGTTATTCCAACAGAATAATAAATAACGGAATCAGGTCCGGCGTAAAACGCACAGACAGGATATTCCAACAGAATAATAAAGACGGAATCAGGTACGGCGTAGAACGCACAGACAGGATATTCCAACAGAATAATAAAAACGGAATCAGGTCCGGTGTAAAACGCACAGACAGAATATTCCAACAGAATAATAAAGAAGGAACCAGGTCCGGCGTAGAACGCACAGACATGATGTTCCAACAGAATGATAAAGAATGGAACATAGCCCGCGTATACAGGTTATTCCAACAGAATAATAAAGAATTGAATAACAGAAGTTCTCTTCATGGATAAGAAAGAAATAATACTCCCTACCTTTAGAAAAACTGGATACTGGAATAGTGAGGTAGCAGATTTCTCTTCTTCTTTCTATAATTTCTCACTATAATAATCGCTCTAAAGCTTTTGTGAATTGGTGAGAAATGAAGAAAGAATGAGCTTCTATTTATAGAAAATATAGTTTCGATAATTACACGTTTTGGGGCTCGAAAAATTTCAGTACAATACCTCCAACTTTTCCTTTATTTTTAATTTAGTCATGGAAGTATTATCAAACTTGCACCACCTCCCCTAATAGTAAATAATGTGATTCAATAGTAAATTATGTGAATCAATAGTTCTAGACATGTGAAAATACGAATTACAGTATAGTACCTCCATCTATACCTCCATTTTTAACTTAAACATGCAAGTATTATCAATCTTGCACCAACTCCCCTAATAGTAAAAAGAATGTGAAACAATAGTATACACATGTGAAATAATAGCAATCAATTGCTCATTTATCTGGTTAAATACCCGATTGGTCAATATAACCTCCAAACATTAATTATTATCGAAATAATTGTCAATTTTCACTAACACAAATAATTCCAACACAATGAAACCATTTTTATAAAAAATATAAAATTTGAAATTTCAAAGTTTTACTTTTCCCGAAAAAATCAACTGTTGACTTTTTGACCAAATAGTGAATTCCGGAAAATTTTGTGTTTATAGACTATTTTTACTAATTTCATCGTTCCGGACTCAAATATCACGTCCGCGTCTCCAAATTCAACTCCGAATACAACTTCAATTTTAATAACATTCATAATTAATATTATAACTCACAATATTTATCAACCAGTTCGTTCCCAGGAAAGAGGGGGCTTTCCAATAAGGATTTCTCCCTATTGGCGCGCAATTAGATGACCAAACCTCTACTTGACAGAACTTCTAGACATTGTAAATATTGTAATTTAATAATATAAAAAACTTTGTTGTCTCAATTATTGATTTAATAAAATAACATATTATGCAGATGATACTACGACAATAATCGAATCAATAATATGAGAGATATGATGCAGCAATTACTGTAGCAATAATTGAGTATATTTGAATGACTTCTCACGTAAGCATCAATAATCAATATCGTGTGCTACTATGCAACCACGCGTATTACTTTACTTTTACTACCGGGTAGTTCAACAGTTAACGTTAAAACTTCCGTCGTTATTTTTATAAAGTATTTTTGTCGTTTTTTTAATCCGACAATAATTCCATTGTGGGGGGTCCACAAATGATTGTGTCGTTGTACGAATATTCTCTGTTAAAATGAATATTCCCCGACCAATCGAATATTATATAACAACTTGCGTACTTTGCAAAATTTATAATTATTACCCACAACTATAAAATTATATCAAATCCACACCATAATATTCAAAAATATATTTCGAGAAAATTTAATCTTTATTCAAAAAGTTGGGGTCTTACAGCAAAGTTATTCATATTATTATTTGTAATATTGACAATGTCTAGAAGTTCTGTCAAGGAGAGGTTTGTTCACCTAATTGCGCGCCAATAAGGAGAAATCTTTATCGGAAAGCCCCCTTTTTCCTGGGAACGACCCTGTTGTTAAATATTGTGAATTATAATATTAATGATGAATAAGTTCGTGTTGATTAAAGATGAATTTTATAGTTCCATTGTGTTAGTGGAAATTGACATTTGTTTCGATAATAATTGATGTCTGGAGGTTATATTGTTCAATCGGGTATTCGGGACACTTTTTGTGTCAGCGTACTATTCACGAGTTACTATTTATGGGATACTATTCACCTGTAAGATATATTTCTTTTCGGTCCAAATCATTTTTGGGTACAATATTATTCCATGAGGAGATGTGCTAATTTTTCAGACCGTTGGTTGAAGATATAATAGTAAATCAATATGGACTGCTGGTGGAAAGTTATAATAGTAAATCAATATGGATCGCTGGTTTAAAGTTTTAATAGTAAATCAGTATGGATTGTTGCTTTAAGTTTTAATAGTAAACCAATATGGACCGTCCGTTTAAAAGTAAATCAATTTGGATCGTTCATAAATTAGTTAATATTCAGTCCATTCTCCTATAAATAGTAGCTCTTTACTTCATTATTTTTACGAATTCACTGAAACTTTAAAGAGAGAAACTATAGAGAGAAAGAAGAAAAGTATTCTGCTACTTCACTACTCCAATATCCAGTTTCTTCTAAGGTAGGGGATATTATTTGTTGTACTCGTAAGGGATATTCTTTCTTTCTTATCCGTGAAGAGAACTTTTGTTATTCCATTATTTATTATTCTGTTGGAATAACCTGTCTGTGCGGTCTATCGCATGCATGGAGAATTCTGTTGTTATTCCATTCTTATTATTCTGTTGGAATAACCTGTTTATGAGAAGTATCGTATACATGGTGAAATTCTTCTATTATTCCATTCTTTATTATTCTGTTGGAATAACCTGTCTTTGCGGTTTATCACATGCATGGTGAATTCTGTTATTATTTCATTCTTATTATTCTGTTAGAATAACATGTTTATGCGAAATACCACATACATGGTGAAATTCTTCTGTTATTTCATTCTTTATTATTCTGTTAGAATAACTGGTCTGTGCGGTCTATCGCATGCATGGTGAATTCTGTTGTTATTACATTCTTATTATTATTTTATTGGAATAACCTGTTTATGCGAAGTACCACATACATGGTGAAATTTTTCTAATATTTCGTTCTTTATTATTCTGTCGGAATATCCTGACTGTGCGTTTACGCCGGACCTGGTTTCATTATTTATTATTCTGTTGGGAATAACTTGTCTGTGCAGTCTATCGCACGCATGATGAATCCTTCTGTTATTCCATTCATTATTATTCTGTTGGAATAATATGTCTATGTAGATTACCAAATACATGGTGAATGATCCTTCGTATTCATTCCTTATTAAATTATGGAAATGATCTGTCTACGTGGATTACCGCATAGCGGGCGAAAATCTATTTGCAGTTTCATATATTCTATTATACTCAGTTGGTTAAAGCTTTGGCTTCTATACTCCATGAAATTAATGGAATATCCTTGATATTTGCGCTTCATCCAGTATCTTTTCATGAAAATATTCTTCTGAGCATTCTTGAATTTTACTGCACAAAGCAGTATCATGTTGACAATTTGGACGTTATTGAGTTCAGGATAAATTAACTTATAAATCTTTAAAATTTATTCTTGAACTTGTTTTATTGAATTGTCATCATCCTCATGATTATATTATGTTGAAAATCATTTTTGGCATACGTGCATAGATGGACTTGGTATGATTATGACCAGAGATTATTCGGTATAATCATGACCGTAATATGACGAATAATGTGGTAAAAGTCCTCATTGGCCTGTAGTTCATTGGTGGACAGTTGTTGGTATGATTATGACCAGGGATTATTCGGTATAGTCATGACCATTGATGATTACATGAATATCCTTGGCCGTGGAGCAGGAATGATTCGATTTTATTTATTAAGCTGAGTCTCAGCGATAAAAGTGATGAAAAACCTTTTAAATCATAGAAGATAGTAGATTGTATTATCTACTTGACTCTTCTAATGGATTGCTTGTTCCGCTGCAGTTAAACTTGATGTTTATTATATTTTATTAGTTTAACACCGTTGAAGGCTAATGATAATTTATTCTGCATTATCTTAGTCATAATATTTCTTACTGGGCTAGTTGAGCTCACCCTTTCTTTCACTGTTTTCTTCAGGAAATGAGAACGTGGCTGGGACTAGTCGGGGAATAGACTGATGATCCTAGATGGTGCATTAGTAGTCCTCACTATTCTGTGAAATAGTGTAATAATAAATATAATGAGGACTCCATTGAGTGTGGATATTGTCTAGATGACAATATTTGTATTAAAACACACAGCCTATGTTTTGTCGTATTTTACACGACAGTTGTATAATTAAGTTGTATTTGAATTTTGTACTATGTATTTGGCGACTCAAGATGGGTGATGTATACTTATTTTGGGGGCGTCACACTTATTTCCATATTGCAATCACACTTCAACAATTCCATTATTATTACTATTATTTCTCAAAATTTAAGCAAAATTCCATGCAATATACGCATGAGGTTTGAATAACTTGGTGTGATATTGAACATGATAAAGAAAATAAAAGGTTTGAATAACTTAGTTGTATTATAACTTGTAACTTATAAAGTATGGAGTATTATAATTTATGAGATATTGTTTTGACTTTTTATTATTAACAAATTTGATCTCACCTGCAAGTCACATGCTAATTTAAAAGATTTCTTTACTTCTTTGTGATATCAATTTTAATAATATTAATATATCAAATTGTCACAACATTTATAGAAATATACAACTCTATTTAACACAAAAAGAAGTGAAATATAAAACATTAGAGAAAGAAATAATGAAATTAGTAAAAATTAATAACAATTACATATCAAACTTATAATCCCATATTTTATCTCCAAAGTTATATTTTAACAATTTTTATAAATAATATATAAAAACAATAATATTACTTAAACAATCTATAATATTCCTTGTTTAAGATAATCATAATATAAAGTAGGTCTCCATACATATAATACTCCATATAACAACAAAACAAATAAAGTTTCCGATTAGTGTTTATGTTTATTCATATAAGATAAAAAAGCAAATATTAGCTTATATAGTCTAGTTATTAATTATAAATTTGTACAAATAATTACTTAAAGAAATTAATTAGTTATTGTAAGACCCCAACTTTTATGAATAAAGAATAATTTTCTCGAAATATATTTTTAAATATTATGGTGTAGATTTGATATAATGTTATAGTTGTGGGTAATATTTATAAATTTTGCAAAGTAAGTAAGTGGTTATATAATATTCGATTGGTCGGAAAATATTCATTTTAACAGGGAATATTCGTATGACGGCACAATCATTGGTGGACCCCACAACAAAATTATTGTCGGATTGAGAAAACGACAAAAATATTTTTATAAAAATAACGGCGGAGGTGTTACCGTTAAAACTGTTGAACTACCCGGTAGTAAAAGTACAGTAATACGCGTGGTTGCATAGTAGCACACGATATTGATTATTGATGTTTACGTGAGAAGTTACTCAGTTATACTCAATTATTGCTACAGTAATTGCTGCATCATATCTCTCATATTATTGATTCAATTATTGTTACAGTATCATTTGCATAATATGATATATTATTAAATTAATAATTGAGACGGCAAAGTTATTCATATTATTATTTGCAATATTGACAATGTCTAGACGTTCTGTCAAGGAGAGGTTTGGTCACCTAATTGTGCGCCAATAAGGAAAAATCCTTATCGGAAAGCCCCCTCTTTCTTGGGAATGATCTGGTTGTTAAATATTGTGAATTATAATATTAATGATAAATAAGTTCGTGTTGATTAAGGTTGAATTTTATAGTTCCATTGTGTTGGAAATATTTATGTTAGTAGAAATTGACATTTATTTCGGTAATAATTGATGTCTGGAGGTTATATTGTTCAATCGGGTATTCGGGACACTTTTTGTGTCAGAGTACTATTCACGAGTTACTATTCATGAGTTACTATTCATGAGTTACTATTCACGGGGTACTATTCACCCATAAGATATATTTCTTTTCGGTCCAAATCATTTTTGGGTACAATATTATTCCATTAGGAGATGTGCTAATTTTTTTAGACCGTTGGTTGAAGATATAATAGTAAATCAATATGGACCACTGGTGGAAAGTTATAATAGTGAATCAATATGGATCACTGTTTTAAAGTTATAATAGTAAATTAGTATGGGTCGTTGTTTTAAGTTTTAATAGTAAACCAATATGGACCGTCCGTTTAAAAGTAAATCAATCTGGACCGTTCATGAATTAGTTACTATTTAGTCCATTCTCCTATAAATAGAAGCTCATTCCTTTATTATTTTTTACGAATTCCTTGAAACTCTAGATAGAGAAACTATAGAGAGAAAGAATAAAAGTATTCTGCTACTTCACTACTCTAATATCCAGTTTTTTCAAAGGTAAGTGATATTATTTGTTGTACTCGTAAGGGGTATTATTTCTTTCTTATTCATGAAGAGAACTTCTGTTATTCCATTCTTTATTATTCTGTTGGAATAACCTGTATACGCGGGATACCCTATACTTGGTGAAATTCTTCTGTTATTCCATTCTTTATTATTATGTTGGAATAACCTGTCTATGCAAAGTACTTCATACATGATGAAATTCTTCTGTTATTCCATTCTTATTATTCTGTTACAATAACCTGTTTATGCGAAGTACCGCATAATGGTGAAATTCTTCTAATATTCCGTTCTTTATTATTCTGTCGGAATATCCTGTCTGTACATTTATGCCGGACCTGGTTCCATTATTTATTATTCTATCGGAATATCATGTCTGTGCATTTACGCCGGACCTGGTTCCATTATTTATTATTCTGTCGGAATATCCCGTCTGTGCGTTTACGCCAGACTTGGTTCCATTATTTATTATTCTGTTGGGAATAACCTGTCTGTGCAGTCTATCGTACGCATGGTGAATCCTTCTGTTATTCCATTCTTTATTATTCTGTTGGAATAACCTGTCTATGTAGATTACCACATGCATGGTGAATGATCCTTCGTATTCATTCCTTCTTAAATTGTGAAAATAAATTGTCTACGTAGATTACCGCATGGCGGGCAAAAATCCATTTGCAGTTTCATATATTCTATTATACTCAGCTGGTTAAAGCTTTGGCTTCTATACTCCATGAAATTAGTGGAATATCCTTGATATTTGCGCTTCATCCAGTATCTTTTCATGGAAATATTCTTCTGAGCATTCTTGAATTTTACTCTACAAAGCAATATCATGTTGACAAATTGGACGTTATTGGTTCTTGGATAAATTAATTTATAAATCTTTAAAATTTATTCTTGAACTTGTTTTATTGAATTATTATGTCATTGTCATCATCCTCATATTTATATTATGTTAAAAGTCATCTTTGGTTTACGTGCATAGATGGACTTGGTATGATTATGACTAGGGATTATTTGATATAATCATGACCGTAATGTGACGAATGATGTGGTAAAAGTTCGCATTGGCCAGTAGTTCATTGGTGGACAGTTGCTGGTATGATTATGACCAAGGATTATTCGGTATAGTCATGACCATTGATGATTACATGAATATCCTTGGCCGTGGAGCAGGGATGATTCGATTTTATTTATTAAGCTGAGTCTCAGCGATAAATTTGATGAAAACTTTTTAAATCATAGAAGATAGTAGATTTTATACCTTACTTGACTCTTCTAATGGATTGCTTGATCCGCTGCAGTTAAACTTGTTGTCTATTATATTATTCTATCAGTTCAACATTGTTGAAGGCTAATGATAATTTATTCTGCATTATCTTAGTCATAATATTTCTTACTAGGCTAGTTGAGCTCACCCTTTCTTTCACTGTTCTCTTCAGGAAATGAGAACGTAGCTGGAACTAGTCGGAGAACACAGTGATGGTCCTAGATAGTGCATTAGTTATCCTCACTATTATGTGAAATAGTGTGATAATAAATGTAATGAGGACTCTATTGAGTGTGGATATTGTCTAGATGACAATATTTGTATTAAAACTCACATCCTATGTTTTGTCGTATTTTACACGACTGTTGTATAATTAAGTTGTATTTGAATTCAGTACCCTGTATCTGGCGGCCCAAGATAGGTGATGTATACTTGTTTTGGGGGCGTCACAGTTATGTAATGTGTTGAGTGTCTCAGGTAATAATATAGCATATAAAATAAATAACAATACGGTTAAAATATGTATAAAAATATTTATTATGCTTTATGAGTTTGATGTACAGTTCATTATATTGAAGAAACTGATAAAACACAAAATAGTAAATAATAATTTTCAAATTATCACGTAAGTCAATAAATTTCAATTTGAATTTTTTTTTGTTATTACTATTAGAGATGCTCTAAAAAGCATGACCTAATAAGGAGGACATTTGTGTAAATGTACTACTTCATGAAGCTCGTGTCTTGTGTCAGTGGCCACTAGTTGGATATGGTGATAATGCCTACATGCCTCATAAATCATAATATTAAAGTAAAAATAAAACTTTGGAAGTTAAGGGGATCTAACAAAAAGAAAAAAGACAAAAAAAATAAAATAATAATAAAATTAAAACTAGATAAAAATTGGATTTAACTCCCATCCATTACACTTTTTCTCAAATTCCATCAAATATATTAATAGATAGTTGATGATATTAAGATCAATTCTATAAAAAATTAGAATCATAAAGAATATTTTAACCTTTAGAGTATACAATAATTTTTATTCATTGAAATCTTTATGAAAAATCCACATGTCCATCAAATGGTGAAAAAATGTTAGATTACTTCACTTTTGAAACAATTATACTATTCAATATAATAAATTAGTTGACCGATATCGATTTCAATTATACTATAAAAATATAATGTATTGGATAAAATTGTAAGGAAGGTGTAAACTGTAAAAAAGGAGGAGATTCAAATTCTAAAAAATTATGTATAAACAAATATAAGTGTTAAAACATCTTAAAAATATCTACTAAACCCATTACCATGATCCAAGGAGTTCCTTCATCAAGTTTGGGCAGGGGCCAAAAAAAGGGGTCCTTTACACTAATATACAGCATTTAGAAAGTAATTATAAAAATAAAACATACACAATATAATTACAAAAATAAAACATACACAATATAACGTGCTTAAAATCATGTGTCATTAACTCGTCAGTTACCGAATTTCATATTTGAAATTTACCGTCCCTAAAATCATGCAACTTTGAAATCGAAACAACAGATCAATGACGGAGAAGACAAAAATACGAAACCGAAGCCTCCTATCGCGACTAAACTCGTAATCGGAGAAGACGAAGCCGGTTGTCGCGACACATCTCTAAGATCTAAAATAGCATACAAAATCAACAACGCCTTCAAGTTCAGTAACCAAATATTGCAGTGATTGTTGGCTACAAGATCAACATCAACTTCGATAAAAAAATACTGAGGTATGTGAGTTTAAAATTTATAATCATATAGTTACCTATTGTTACTACGAATTACTATATTGGTTACCTTTCTTAAGTTTTTTGTACTTAAAATGGTCACAAGGTAAGAATAATGAATGTTTTGATTGCAATATGAATGTTTTGATTGTAATTGCATGTAAAAATACAATTGGTTACTGCTTAACATTACATTAGTTACTGTCTAACTATGTCTATATTACTTTTAATGCTGGATTGGTTAATGCATAATGGTACTAACTAATGTTTCATTGGTTACTGACTAATAATGATTTGGTTACTGACTAATAATGAATTGGCTACTGTGTACCATTGCATTGGTTACTGACTAATAATGACTTTGTTACTGTGTAACATTATAATGGTTACTAATGAAGACTTGGTTACTGTCTGACTATGTCTATGTTACTGTTTAATACTGGATTGGTTAATGCATAATGGTACTAACTAATGTTGCTTTGGTTACTGACTAATAATGATTTGGTTACTGTATACCATTGCATTGGTTACTAACTAATAATGACTTTGTTACTGTGTAACATTATAATGGTTACTAATAAAGACTTGGTTACTGACTAATGCTGACTTAATTACTGCTTAACATTACAGTGGTTACTGTCTGACTATGTCTATGTTACTGACTAATAATGATTTGGTTACTGTGTACCATTGCATTGGTTACTGACTAATAATGACTTTGTTACTGTGTAACATTATAATGGTTACTGATGAAGACTTGGTTACTGACTAATGCTGACTTGGTTACTGTTTAACATTATATTGGTTATCGGCTAACATTGATTTTGTTACTTACCAATACTTATTCTGTTAACAGACAATGGAGATGGTTCCAGTTGTACTTTATTTCAACGGCACATGGGCTGATAGTAACCAATACACCAAATTTGAAGTTACCGGCATATTAGTTCCATCAACTATTTTGTTCAAAGAAATGCTAACCAAAATATGCAGTGCATTACGGCTAGACACAAACACTAGGGCTGAGCAAGTAACCAAATTGGAACCGAAACCGCACCAAAAACCGCACGAACCGCACCAATTAAAACCGCACCAACGGTTCCGGCGTATGTGGCGGTTTTATGTGGGTTGAATAACCAAATTTACGGTTCCGGTTTGGTTACTAGCCAAAACCAAATCGCATAAAACCGAAACCGCACCATGTGTGTGTATGTATGTATTATCTCTAGTAAATTCTAAAGTTACTTTTCACTTGAACACGCTCAGAGAAAATCACAGTCTTGTATTGTCATTTTTTCACTAATTGAAAGAAGATGTTAGAGGTTATAGAGTCAAAAATTAAGCAATTGGATTTTGGAATTTTGAATTTGTTTGATGCGTTATTGGAGGGGCTTATAGTTGAGGGGCTCGAGAACTTGATGCATTGGTTAATGTCAATGCTATAATTGTAATAGTCTAATAGATTATTTTTAGTCCTCCCTGCAATATATTTTATTCTATCTTCAGTATATACTTTTAATTTTTGGGGAACTAGATAATATTCTTGCTTGTTATCGAATAGTCTCCGTTGTTTTATATAGCGCATATTTTAGTTTTAAAGCATGCTTGATATAATTCTCATTGTCGACTTTGTCACTAAGTTAATTGCTCGATGTAAGTTTTATGTTAAATTTTATTGAAGGCTTAAACTTTTTTGTTGTTTCAATTGGTTTTGGAACCGAAACCGCACCAATTAAAACCGCACCGCACACTTTAAAACCGAACCGCACCAATCACAAGCGGTTTCGGGTGCGGTTTTGAATTTTTCAAACCGCACCTAAGCGGTTTCGGGTGCGGTTTGGACTTCAAACCGCACCAAACCGCACCATGCTCACCCCTAACAAACACAACAATATTGTCAATCAAATTTCAGATTAGAAGTGACATTCCACCGATCAGTATATCAGATGAAGCAACCTTACAACTATTTCTGGAAATGAGTAGAAAATCTGATGAACAAGGTAAATTCCCACTGATTGTGGATATTGAACACAGAATGGGACGCACAATAATCTTGCATAACTTGATAAATGTAGAAGAATCTACAATTCACGATGTAATGCCAATTAGATCAACACAAGGGAATTCAGCACTAGTTCCACTAGCAAGCCAATCATGCCAATTTGGAACGCAATATGCTGATCAGCTTGCAATGGAAATTATTGAACAACAACGAGACAGAAAACATGACAAAACCAGTATGTTCAAGGTGAGAGAATGAACGTGATGAACGATATGATGATGTAATATCGGATCCGAATGAACGTGAAGTAAAATTACATCAAACCTATACAGACAAAAAAATCATCTCACAAGCTATGAGGCTGCATTCAATCAGAAAAAATAGACAACACAAAGTCCAACGAACAAGTTATAGAGACTTTGTGCTAGTGTGCGTATGCGATGAAAATTGCAAATGGAAGATAAAAGCATCAAGTTTCAGAAAAACCAGTATGTTCAAGGTGAGAGAATTCAATGATATCCACACTTGTTCAGTCAATGTATTGTTGGGAGACCACAGACAGGCAAATAGTGAGTTGGTCAGTGAATGCATAATGCAAAAAATAACAAATTTGAAGAAAATATATGCACCAACCGATATTGTGGAAGACATGATGTCAGAATATAATGTGTCTATCTCTTACCAAAAAGCATGAAGATCGAAGGAGAAAGCGTTGCAAAAGGTGAGAGAAAATCCACACGATCATGGTTATACATGCTGAAGAAAATAAATCCAGGTAACACTTTAAAACATTTTATTTGTTTTACAGCATTAGACAGTAACCAATATGATGTTCCACAGTAACCAAGATATCATTACACGGTAGAATGTTACCAATGTAAATTGTTTACTGATTAATATTGTATTGGTTACCTTCATGCAACATGCTGGTTACTGTATAATGCATTGGTTACCAAACATGTGGTTACCAAGCATTAGTCAGTAATATTATTCAGTAACCAAAATAGCATTAGTCAGTAACCAATTAAGCATTATACAGTAAACAATAAAACATTACACAGTAACCAATACACCTTTAGACAGTATGCATGTTTAGTTATTAAATCTTTAGACCATTTGTATGCGGTTATTATACATGTTTGGTTACCTTAATACGCATGTTTAGTTACTAAATGTAATATACACGTTGTATACCATTAACCACATGAACGGTTACCGATTACTAGTGATTTGGATACTGTATACTACTTGTAATTCTAATGATAATGCTGATGTTTCATATCAGGTTCCGTCACAGCCCTTGAGTTGGAAATAAATGGTCGTTTCAAGTATCTATTCTTTGTCATTGGAGCATCCATTCAAGCATGGTACCATTGTTTTCCAATCATTTTAATCGATGACATGTTCATACAATCAACTTACGGGGGGACATTACTGATAGCAAGCACACAAGATGCAAACCGAAACATTATTCCGATTGATTTTTCAGTTTTTGATAGCGAAAATGAATTGTCTTGAAAATGGTTTTCGTAAATTTGAGAATTGCTTGTGGAGTTAGGGAAGATCAATGTATTGTTTCAGACAGACATGAAGCCATTATACAAGGATTGAATTGTATATTTTCGAATATCATGCATGGTTCTTGCAGATATCATATACTGAAAAATATAAAAAACAGATTCAAAAAGAAAGGAGAAGAAGTTAAACAGGCTTACAACGGGGTTTGTAGAGCTTACACTGTTGAACAATTCAACAAACACATGGTTGAACTTGATGCCCATGATCCTCGAATAAGGACATATTTGGAGGAAGAGGTCAAGTTGGATAGGTGCACCAAGCTCCATGGGACTGTAAGTAGGTACTCAATAATGACTTCAAACACCGCCGAATCTATTAACAATGCAATCAAGTTTATCAGGGATCTTCCAGTTGCGACAATGATTGAATGCCTACGTTGTCTGGTTCAAAGATGGTATTTCATAAACAAACAAGCAGTCATATCAACATTCATAACACTTTTCACAACAGCTGAGAGAAAGTTGCAATCTAATATCTTTAAATCAAAGATACTTAAGGTAATTAATACTCAATTTAAATTATTGAATCCTAATTTGCATTTGCAATTTACTGACTATTACTAACTTGCTTACTTACTAATGCTAACTTAGTTACTGTGCAACATTATATTGGTTACTGACTATTGCTGACTTGTTTACTGTGTAACCATAAAATGGTTGTTGGCTATTGCTGAGTTGGTTACTGTGTAACATTATACTAACTAACAGTAACTTGGTTACCGGATAAAATTATAATCTTTATTGCATAATATTGCTGACTAATACTGACTTGGTTACAGACTAATGCTAACTTACTTAATGTGCAACATTATATTGGTTACTGACTACTACTGAATTGCTTACTGTATAATTATATAATGGTTACTATATAATGCTTATTTGGTTACTGTGTAACATTATATTGGTTACTGATCAATACTGACTTAGTTACTATGTAACATTATAATGTTACTGAGATTTATAATTATTTCTTTTATATTGGTGGTTACTTATTGACTAATATTGTGTACTAGTTAATTGGTTACTGTATATTTGGCATGCAACTCTTAATCTGATTGTATACATTGGGTGTTGTAGGATAAGACATCAAATTTAGTGATTTTCACTGTTTACGATGTCTCTAAACAGTATATTGTGGACATCGAACAAAAGACATGCACATGCCGTAAATTTCAGTACCATGAGATGCCTTGTCCGCACGCTGCTGCTGTTATGAGCAAGAGAAATTTGAGCTGTTATGATTTTTGCTCAAGAAATTACATTAAAGCAACTTTGGTCGAGACATATTCAACTTCTATCATGCCATTAGATGACAAAGAAAACTAGGATGTATCAGAAGAAGTAAGAAACATATGTATAAAACCACCCAACACAAGAAGACCAGCAGGAAGACCAAAAAAAGGGAGGTAAAAACACGGATCTGAAATAAAAATTCAAAACAAATGCAGCAGGTGTCAAAAAATAGGACACAATAGGAAAACATGCAGTAAGCCCCCGGTTTTGAGACCACTAAAAAGGGTCTGATATAGTGCAGTGAAATTAAGAGTGTAAATACATGAATGTATTATTGTTTACTTTGAGTAACCATTAACCATTTGGTTGGTAACATTTTTGATTGTGTATAGTAACCAAATTTGTTATTCATTTATATATTGATTTCTGATTTCAATATAACATTAACCATAACAGTAACCAAATAAATACATAACAGTAACCATACCAGTTTTTAATGGTAACCATACAAGCTTGTAACTATCAAAACATTAACTGGTTACTATCAAACTCATATCCATCCAACAATTTTTAATTGTAAGCATGTATAATAAGCATCCATCTCAGACAAGAATTTATAGTAAAAAAATAATTACATAACAGTAACCATAACAATTTATAATGGTAACCACATAATTACATAACAGTAACCATAACATTAACCACCAAATAACATAACATTAACCATACCAATTTTTAATATAAACTAAATAATTATGTAACAGTAACCATAACACTGTTTAATGGTACCTAAATAATTACATAACAGTAACCATCACAGTAACCACCTAATTTCATAACAGTAACCATACCAGTTTTTAATGGTAACCACAACATAAACAACCTGTATGTCCGACAACCTGTAATGAAAAGGGTATTTAAGTTTATGAAACCCATGTATACTCACACATGTACACTTGACATATGATATATGTATACAGTTGAATCCCCGTCTGTGCAAAATTTTCAATACCAGTGTATACAATTGAATACAGTTGAATCCCCATCTGTGAAAAATACATAACAGTAACCATAACAGTTTTTAATGGTAACCATACAAGCTTGTAACTATCAAAACATTATCTGGTTACTATCATTCTCATATCCCTCCAACAGTTTTTAATTGTAAGCATATATAATTAGCATCCATCTCAGACAAGAATTTATAGTAAACAAATAATTACATAACAGTAACCATAATAGTTTATAATGGTAACCACATAATTACATAACAGTAACCATAACATTAACCACCTAATAACATAACAGTAACCATACCAGTTTTTAATGGTAACCAAATAATTACATAACAGTAACCATAACAATGTTTAATGGTACCCAAATAATTATATAACAGTAACCATCACAGTAACCAACTAATTTCATAACAGTAACCATACCAGTTTTTAATGGTAACCACAACATAAACAACCTGTATGTCCGACAACCTGTAATGAAAAGGGTATTTAAGTTTATGAAACCCATGTATACTCACACATGTACACTTGACATATGATATATGTATACAGTTGAATCCCCGTCTGTGCAAAATTTTCAATACCAGTGTATACAGTTGAATACAGTTGAATCCCCATCTGTGCAAAATACATAACAGTAACCATAACAGTTTTTAATGGTAACCATACAAGCTTGTAACTATCAAAACATTATCTGGTTACTATCATTCTCATATCCCTCCAACAGTTTTTAATTGTAAGCATATATAATTAGCATCCATCTCAGACAAGAATTTATAGTAAACAAATAATTACATAACAGTAACCATAATAGTTTATAATGGTAACCACATAATTACATAACAGTAACCATAACATTAACCACCTAATAACATAACAGTAACCATACCAGTTTTTAATGGTAACCAAATAATTACATAACAGTAACCATAACAATGTTTAATGGTACCCAAATAATTACATAACAGTAACCATCAAAGTAACCAACTAATTTCATAACAGTAACCATACCAATTTTTAATGGTAACCACAACATAAACAACCTGTATATCCAGCAACATGTAATGCAAAGGGTATTGAAGTTTATCAAACCCATGTATACTCACAAATGTACACTTAACAGATGATATATGTCCTGATACAATCTTGTAACTCTCTGGTTACTATCAAATCATTATCTGGTTACCCCTTTGTACATGATTATTTACCAACTGTATATTTCAAAAAAATTGAACAAACACAACTTAAAAAGAAATAAAATACCAACCAACAAACAATATCTCTTTCATTAATGCTAATATAATCAAATATGTAATCCCATCTACATAAGATCCAATGAACATCACAAAATCATAAACCATACACAAATGTTGTGTATAACCCCAAAACTTAAAAAAAATACACAACACAATTAATAAAGACAAAACAACAAAATTCGAACTAATCAAAATCTGGAACAAATCTTCCCGGAAATTCTCTATCAGTATCATAACACTCCAAATGTTTGTTACTTGCATGCATATATAGGTTTGTACATAAATTCTTCCGATACTGCGCAATAGGGAAAGGAATAGGAATCTAATCAAACTTCTGATGAATGACATGCTCAGCGAAACAAATTGTGAACATCCCGCAATCACTGTAACAACAAACAAAATATAACAAAAATCAAAAATAAAATCAACCTATATGTAATAATTAAAAAAATGTACACAATTTAACCCTTACCCCTCGACTTGTTCAGGAACCGCCCCTGCAAATTCCAATTCAATTATATCGTCTTCATCCTTGTTGCGATACGGTTCACTGCTGAAGTCAATGTCAGACCTATCCTTCCAAAAACTAAACTTGCGCAGTAAAGTGGGAAGAATGAAGATGTACGGCTCACAAACATCCGATATTTTTGTTTGCATGGATTTCTTTTTTGGTTATAGTGAATTGTAAACAGTTAGACACCTACGATGCACATCAAAAATCAACAACAACCAATGGTCCGGTGATGACATATGAATTGGGAATAACACATAGTCAACGTTCCTCCATGGTGTGTTGACATCCATAAACAGCCCATGTATGTATTCAGCAACATCATTGTGATAACCCCAAAATAGGTCCATTCCATCCAACCTATTCTGAGTCACTAAATACATGGTATAGAAAACAACTACAACTTTATTACAACAATTGTCGTGCAAAATACAATAACACATATGCTGTGAGTTTGGATACAAATATATACCAACTGTGACACTCATCCCAACCTTGGATAGCACGTCACAATGACACCTTACATAAAGGTATAGTCAAAAACTGTTTTAGAAATTAGAATATTTGGAAAGTGCTCAAGGAAACCTTCGTACATGGGAAGCCATGCATATAGGTTATGATAGATATCATATGGCCACAGAATTATCCTTGGTTGACCAAATAGACCCCAAAGAAAAATGAGAAGATTACTATCATATTCTTCCTAATGGTGAGTCTTTTCTTGACATATCATTATCTCCACTGTCTCTAAATGAGAATTATACTTCAAACAAACACAAAGATTATATAGGTAGTGCTGGTAAATAAACTCAGCAAGTGGATGAGCACAACCTTGTCTTATGATGACACGAGGTTGTATGTCATTAGACATCTTGTATGATAGTGGCAAAACACCCTTCTAACATTGGGTTCACCGCACCCTAGTTGATTCACCAAATATAACTACTAAATGATGACCACCGTTCTATTCACCTGTTACCCCCGCTCGACCAAGCTACACTCTTATTACCTGAAAGGAATTGTGAAGCAAAGGGGTGAGCACAACTAGCTCAATAAAGAATATCATGACTAAAGATATTTAAATTATCAATAGCCTTCATCAGTAATAAATCAGAGATTTAGAACATATGGTAGATGATAAAACTTTTCAACCATAGTTGCAGCAGAACGAGCAATCCATTAGAAGAGTCAAATAGACCATAAAGTCTACTATCTTCTCCATATTAAAAGTCCACCAACGGTGTTTTATCCCTGTAACATCACTCAACAGTTCCTTTCCATAATTATATGAATAACTCATAATCATAATTGTGATTCTAAATTCCTCTTCGCACCCAGGACAAAGATAATTTTCATCACATGTCCTTACCTGAAATATCAAAGATCATGGTTATACCAAATCACAGTTCCTATTTATAATCATACTAATAATTTTATCTTTGTACTACGGGCCAAAGATATTCATCAACAGACCATCTTTGCACTACAGGCCAAAGACATTCAACAACAGGTCATCTTTACACTACGGACCAAAGATATTCATCAACAATTCATCTTTGCACTACAGGCCAAAGATATTTCTCAACAGTTCATATTTGCACTATAGGCCAAATATATTCATCAACAGTTCATATTTGCACTACATGCCAAATGTATTAATATCTCAAAGAAATATATAATCATTTCAGAATTTATATAAACAATAATTATAACCATGTTGATCATTTCACCTTTGCACTTAAGCTAAAGATATTCAATTATAAATTCAATGGTCATGATTATACTAGTCAACAATTCAACTTTGCACTACTGGCCAAAGAGAACCCATAGTCATGATCATACCAAAAATCTACCCATCTTTACACTCAAGTCAAAGAGAAATATCATCATTAGGGTTATAAAAATGTTATATATGATAATAAAAATAATATGATCAACATATAGTTTTAATCTCAAGAGTAATATTCATAAATCAACTATAATTTGGTTAGAAAAAGAAATCAATTTTGTCATGAATAGTAACTCGTGAATAGTAACCTATAAATAGTAACTTTGTGAATAGTAACTCCTAAATAGTAACTCATGAATAGTAACTCAACACAAAAAGGTAGAAATTCCACAATAAAATCTATACCAATATTTCGATATAATAATATTGAAATAACATTTCTTAAACTTATAAACAATTTATTTTAATTGTTTATACTTTACTAAATAATGCATTTAATCATTCTAAAATGCCAAACTCATAAGATTTCATCACCAATAACGAAAACCCTCATCAAAAATCTGCATATAACTCATGTATGATTCTCAAGCCATAAAATCATATTTTTCAATTTTCTTACTTCACATAACATATTTAATTCTTTTACTCATAACTAAACTATTTTTATGAAAAATAGCAAATCAGTTCCAAAAATATTTCTTTTCTGGAATTTAGCAGAATATAGTCCCATATTGAACATATATTTTTCTCAGAATTTTTAAAATTCATTTACTATTTTTCATATGTCCAAAACAGCCGAATATTTAGACATTTATCATAAATTGTAATTTTATCCAAAAATTTTAAAATTTACAGAGTACACTAATATTATATATTTGTACTCCCAATAAAAATTTCATCAATTTTGGAGTTAACCACTAGGAGTTATAAGCGGTTACATTTAAAATAGTCTTTTCTCATAAAATTCACAACTCTTAATCTATACATCCAAAAATCGCCATTTATTGACACAATCAAGAAAACTCATCAAATTATCATTTCAAATTTTTCCAGAATTTTTGATGGTCAGAAAAATTACGAAACTGAAAAACATAACAACCCTTAAAATCCCTTACTATCCCTTACCTCAAAAGAGCAGTACTTCTAATTGGATATCGAATATGACGCTGAAGAAAACTTGCACTGATGAATAGCAACTCACCAAGTATCTAAATACTCACAAAATACACTCGATAATCTAGAGAGAAAATGAGAGAAAACTTATGAATTCTGGTGTGATTTCCAATTCTAACTTAGCCCTTTATTTATAGGAAAATGTTAGCACGCCGAAACAGACTTAACCTACTACCTGATGGCTTTACCTGCTACTATTCCACTGTTAGGTTTGTAAAATTCATGAATGCAATCAAATTGCAAAAAATATGCGGAAACGTGTAAAATCAGAGTTTAAAATTTTTACAAACCATAAACCCGGATCACCCTTTATGCACAATTATTAATTAAATGAAAAAGAAAGAATAAGAACCATACCCTTGAAGATCGAGCTTCCTCAGGTACAAGTTCACCTCCAATCCTTTTCGCGTTCAACTTGAATCCACCGGGTTGGGTTCCTTCCTTTGATCAACGTTAGCCACCCAAGTGTTTGGCCTCTAGAGGTGATCCACCAAGGAAGAAGAAGAATTCAAGAAGATGGGTATTTGGCAAAACCCTAGTTTTTCTATTTCTCATAGAAAAGGAGCGTACTCTCCAACAATTGGAATAACGTATTCTAATAATACGTCAACCTCTCACATACCCATAATAAGACTCCTCTTATTTATAGATGTGGGCAACCCATCCTTAACAATTAAGGAATTGGGTTTTATTTTAATTAATTAAACCCTTTTAATTAATTAGGCTCCTAATCTTATTAGGAATAATTAATTAACCTTTTAATTAATTAAGCTCCCTAATCTTATTAGGGATAATTAATTAAACTCTTTTAATTAATTTGCCTCCTAATCTTATTAGGATATTTGAGAGTACTTTTATTAATTAATTCCTAAACTCCTTTACAAATAATAATAATTGTAATAATATTAATAAGACTCCTCTTATTAATTTATATTTAATATTTCTAAAATATTAAATAATAAATATTAAACTATTTAATTTATTCTATCACCATAGATTAAATTAAATATACTTAACATATTATTACGATTATGCCATTAACTTCTTAAATAATTATTCTTCCTTTTATGGTGTGACCCTTTAGGTTCTCTATATTAAACCGGTTGTGAATAAATCAATTAGAACAATTCTAATCTTATTTAAATAAATAAATTAAACTATTAATTTATTTAAATA
The DNA here is from genome assembly GCA_020205505.1 of Panax japonicus. NCBI lineage: Eukaryota > Viridiplantae > Streptophyta > Magnoliopsida > Apiales > Araliaceae > Panax > Panax japonicus. The sequence goes on from CM035091.1 coordinate 31,312,696, forward strand.
AATAATATTTATTCTACAATAGGGATAAGCCTCCCTAGCGATCAACGACTTTCCAGATAATATAGATTTCAACATTAATCATAAAAGAACCTTTGAGTAAATAGTTACCGTACAATTCAATCCTTCCACCATACAATGTCCCAATTAAATATAAGACATGGAATTTCTGTCAAGTCTTATTTTATTTAATTATATGTATTTCGACTCTTAAATGCACAACTCCAAATAATGCAAATTAGAAACTCCTTTCTAATTTCATTCTGCCTTGGCCAAGGACTACTGAGTTGTCATTTATCGAATCACATAGGACATTTCTCTTCTTTTACTAGAAGTGGTAGATTCTTTATTGATCATACATTATCTCCATGTACAACTTATTATACCCAAGCATACCCTTTGATATACCCTAAGGGTCTTAAGGAATAAGTCAAAGTATAACTCATCATACACAAGATACTATGATGAACTCAAGTCCAAGGATCACTTGTACTACTATCACTACAGGAATTCCTATTAACATGCAAGTAAAACTCCATTAGGTATTCCTTAGCGAGTCACGTTCAGTGAACTTATTCTCTAATAAGCACCTACATACTTGCTTTAGTGTCTCCACACAAATGATCATGAGATCAATCATCCTCATCCAATGAGCAAGCAACGTATGTACCAATCTATCCGGATTCACTAATCCCCAATTTAGTAATCCAACGATTGGGAACTATTTTAGTTTTAAGCTTTCTAAGAATTTAGATCTCATTATAATGATCATCATCATTATTCTAAAAGCATTGCTTAAAACTATGGGTTTATCACATATTATAAAACAGCATCGTGTAGATAATTAAAAGCCTTTAATAAATAAATACTTTTTATTAATAAATGAATAAGATTGTTTACAAAGTATATGCTTTATCATCAAACATGATTGGCTTGTGTGCATACTACTTTCATCCACTCACCAAAAATCAGCCATCTTCTCCAACAACCAAAAGTGGGGCCCACCCATTTCTAGAATTTTCCACCAAAATCATTTATAAACCTAATTTCTGAATAAGTCACCTCTTAAAATTCATAACAAATCATTCGTTCATTTTTAACTGTTCAAAATTTGTGAACATATACTCAACTTATATATGTATAACATATCCAAAAATCACAACGATCCAACGGTCAGATTAAAATTTATAACTCACACAATAAAGCTGTAAGAACACTGATTTGATCTTTTAATACCTCCAATCTGATAAAATACTGATAAAATACCTCAACATTAATTCCTTCATTTATAACCACATAAATAAATCCATCATTTATATCTATATCAAATAAATATTTCATTATCATATAAATCAATAATTAATTATTCACAAATAATATTATAGAATCACAATAATGATAACCAGGCAGTTCCTAGGAAAGATGGGGCTTTCCGATAAGGATTTCTCCTTACTAGCGCGCAATTAGGTGACCAAACCTCTCTTTGACAGAACTTTCTAGACATTGCCAATAATGCTATCTAATAATATTATTCAAATAATATGAATTATTGATCTGATAATGGAAAATATTGTGCAGTGATAATTATTGAAACAACAATAATATAAAATATCAACGCAACAATTATTGATTCAATAAAATAAAATATTGAACAGTAATTACTGTAACAATTATTGAGTAGTGCTTTCTCACGTAAGAATCAATAATTAAAAAAAATACTGTGCAATACCGTGTGCTACTGTGCAACTACACGTATTACTGCATTTTAACCACCAGGTATTCCAACAGTGTTAACGATAACAACTACGCCGTTATTTATAAAAACTCAAATTTTTCGTTTTATTCATCCAACAATTATTCTGTTATAGGGCCCACAAATGACTGCGCCGTCGTACAAATATTCCCTGACAGAAAGAATATTCCACGACTAAACGAATATTCCCCAACAACAATGAATATTTTATAACCACTTGCGTATTTTGAAAAAATTTATATATATCACCCTTAACTTTAATTTTTATCAATTTAACCATTTACTGAATAGTAATTATAAGAAAAATTAAATACGTTTATTTCATAAAATTCGGGGTCTTACAATCACCCTCCCCAGACAGAACAATTTGGCCATGATTTTTTTTATACTCCTCGTAAAGAGCGGTGATCTTGCTATGAAACCAACAATCCGTGATCGTTACCCTTATAGGAACACTTTCGGAATGTCTTGCCAATTTACGAAAATAATACAACGCAACATTAATGTGCTGAACCAAAAAAAATTAATAGGATATTAATAGTTGTTGGAAAATGCAAGTATGTTATGAATGTAACTAAATAATGTAAACATAACTACAAAAACATAATTTTTAAAAAAAATACTCACATCGTTGTCTAACCACTGCACAGGCGTCTTTAATTTATAGAACCACATTTTCGATGATATTTCGATGGATCCAAATACAAAAGAAGGCATGATAATATCGTTCTTTCCGGGAAATTTGTCCGTCCTTCAGTATAAAAGCATAATATTAGTATAAACGCTAACATTAACAATTATCGTATTAGTATACACACTACTACAAATTAAACTTGCACATTCTATAATTAACATACTAATCAACAAACTTAATTTTAAACAGTACCCTGTTAACCAACAAATATTAAAATCATAACCATAATCAAATAGTAACTAATACATAACTAATAGGTAACCAAAACATAAACTAATAGTAACCAAAATATAAATTAATAGTAACCATAACATTTATTTAATAGTAACCACACCATTTATTTAATATTAACATTTATTTAATATTTAATATTATGCAGTAACCAAAACAGCATTGGTCAATAACCAATTAAGCATTATACAGTAACCAATGTAATGTTACACAGTAACCAATACAGAATTAGACAGTAAACAATACATCATTAGGTAGTAACCAAAACAACATTATACAGTATAATGTTGCCCAGTAACCAATACAGCATACCAAAATCAGTAAACTAATGAACAACTTAATTTTAAACATTAACCTAGTAACCAAACCATAATCAAATAGTAACCGAAACATAACTACTAGGTAACCAAAACATAATCTAATAGTAACCAGAATATAAAATAATAGTAACCATAACATTTATTTAATATTAACCATATGTTACTACAATAATACAAATTTATTTGTTTCATAAAAAACTATAGCATTGTTAACAACAAAAAACAAACCTTTTTCTGTTGTTTATTCCAATTTTGAACCATTCTTCAAACAATGCCTCTTCAAATTTTTAGGGCATATCCATGCATGATTTGGGGAATGCATTTAAACGTGCAAGTGTTTGACTAGCAGCACCCACTACAGTAGATGATGAACCAGCCGCCGATCCGAACGCTGTTGTATATGGAGACCGTAAAATGGCATTCTTTGCAGTTTCACGTACAGGTCTACCATCGGCCTTGTGGACACTCTTCTCCAACTCATCACACTTAGCTATGTCCTGTGTGGTGAGAACCATAAAATCAAGAGCATACATGCTTGCTGCCTCACCTTTCTTCCCCTTTTTTAATTGACATAAAAAGGTAATATATACGATTAGTAACCTGAATAACATAAACTAGTAACCAACTGACTGTACAACATCCAACAAACTAAAATGAACATGTTATATTAGTAACCTGAATAACATAAACTAGTAACCAAATCATAATATAATAGTAGTCAAATCACAATATAATGGTAACCAAAACACAATATAATAGTAACCAAATCATAATATAATGGTAACCAAAACATATATAACATTTAAATAAATGATGACACATAATTATAACACTAACCTTATCAGCATCATACACAACAATCTCTTTCCCAGTACATTGGCTTAATATGTCAAAAGACGGCATGTCATTATTATTGTCAATCTGTGCAAAATAAAGAACCATTTAATCATTAAAACAAAAGACAAATATCACATAACAAAACAAACAAATAAGTCTAACCTTGACATTTTCTTCATCATCATTATTTTTTATTTCATCAGGTTCTTCAACCATAACATCACGTTCAACTTCATTAGCAATTTCAATTACATTCACATCATTTTTCTCAACGAATATTGACACATCATCACCATCATTATTGTTAATCAGATTTGAACCATCATTAACATCTTCATCAACACGTTCAACTTCATTACCAAATTCAATTTCATTCCCACCCTTCTTCTCAACTTCATTCAACACATCATCACCATCATTATTCTTATACACTTTTGAACCATAATCAACATCCTCATCAACATGGAGCTCCTCCACCATGAAATCAACATCCTCATCAGCAGCCTCATCAGCAGCTTCATCACCTTCACCACCTTCATCACCTTCATCGTCACCATCATCATAATTATCATCACCAGCATTATCAAAATCATCATCATCAGAATCACCATCAACCTTTTTGTCCCCCACATCTTTGATCGCGCGTAACTCATCTCTAATAACGGACCTAAGGTCCCTACATAACTGGACATGTAAAAGCTACATTTCATCTTTAATATCAGTTCGCAACTTTCCAAATTCTTTCTTCAATTCAGACACTTCTTCCTTCAATTCAGACACTTTCTTATCCAACGGCTTAGACCTTGCATCAATTGCCTCTTTCACAACAGATATATCAACACCAATGTTGTCAGCCTTCACTTTTTTTTCTACTTTCTTGTCACCATCCTTCCCATTAAAAAAGTGAAAACCGCCCAAATCAAGCCGATCCTTCTCCTCGGCCGTGGGAATCAAATTGTTTATCCTCAGTTGAAAAATAATAAGTATACTTTAGTATATCATCTAACAAACAATGTACAATTATAGTGAAATAAACAGTAAATAAATAATCATAAAACATAATCAGTAACCAAATACATATATATAGGTAACCAAAAGTATAATAAGTAGTAACTAACTAAATGTATAAAGATAACCAAATGTGTATATTCGGGTAACCAACAACATTGTTATTAGTAACCTGAATGTAATCTAATCAGTAACCGTATGTGAATATTCAAGTAACCAAAAATATTGTTATTATTAACATGCATATAAAATAATCAGTAACCAAACGTGTATATAAAGGTAACTAACTACTTTGTTGTATTAAACTTCACATAATATTTTTATTTATCAAGTATATAACTAAAGGAAAAACAACATACCTGTCCGAAACAAAAAACTAATTCATTCAACTTGTCATTTGAAAGCGGCTTTATTAACTCCTTCCATCTGAATAAACGGACATCCGACGGATGCTCGTCATTGCATATACCCCGATTTTTGAATGTCGGAATAGTTTCAAACATAAAAACTTGGAATACATAAGGAAGCCCATTCAACTTGTACAATTTGGTGTAATGATCCATGTAAAAATTGTATGTTGAAACACCATTCTTTCCTTTCCTATAACGCCCCTTCAAAGCATTAGACAAAGAGTACTTTATCATCTCAAAAGCGACTTTCCCCCAAGGAAAACTACTAACATCACCATAACACAAAAACTTAACCATTGCCCCATCAACGTAATTTTCAGAAACTGTGCACATAATGAAATTAAAGACCAAAAAAATCATTGACATCTTAATAGCCTCGTCATCATCATCAAAAAATTGCCTTCCTATATACCTTACCTGTACTACTACGTGCCACAGCTTCGTCACCAAAAAATTACCAATAAGCATATTCTCCATACCTTTATATGGATTTATATCTTCCTCACCTTTCCATCTCAACCCAGATATCAGATAAAACTCAGGCAAACCAAACCTGACCTTTTTTCCCCGAACAAAAACCACATTTCACCGTCATCCCTCTGGTGCACCTCCCTCACAAGAGCGTGGTGAATAATCTGGGAATACATTTGGTGCTCACCAAACTCCAGAAAATTCCCAAAACATGTCGCCTTAAACTTATCCAGCTGACTCTGATTCAATTTATTTGCAATAATGTTGGGGACTTCCATGTCGCACCAATATATAACTTTTCTCGTGAATTTTCTGTTGCATTCCTCATAGTAAAGATCCCATAACTGAAGTAAACAAAATCAGATTTACAAAGTTAACCAACCAGTCATATGATAGTAACCAAAATAACATAGATAAGTAACCAATATATCATTATACAGTAACCAATACAATGTCTAATACATTGGTTACCAATCATGTTGTCTTGGTTACCTTCATGCAACATGCTGGTTACTGTCTAATACATTGGTTACCAACCATTTGGTTACCAATCATTAGTCAGAAATATTATGCAGTAACCAAAATAACATTAGTCAGTAAACCATTCAGCATTATACAGTAACCAATACAATGTTACACATTAACCAATACAACTTTAGACAATATATTGGTTAGACAGTAACCAAGACATCATTAGACAGTAACCAATATAAATTATTTACTGATTTATGTTGTTTTGGTTACCTTCATGCAACATGGTGGTTACTGTCTAATGCATTGGTTACCAATCATGTGGTTACCAAGCATTAATCATTAATAATATGCAGTAACCAAAACAGTATTTAGTCAGTAACCAATTAAGCATTATACAGTAACCAATAAAATGTTACACAGTAACCAATATAATCTTCGACAGTAACCAACACAGCATTAGACGGTTATTAAAACATCATTAGACAGTAACAAAAATAGCATTAGACATAATAATGTTGCCCAATAACCAATATAACATACAAAAATCTAACACTAAACATTTATAAGATCGTAACAATAACAACATTTAAATTAACACACCTTTAAAATTCTTTGAGTTGGAATTATCTTCTGGATAACCACTTGAGCTTCATTCTTAACAGGGACATTAAAATCAGAATCTAATTGCACTTCAGAATGTTTGATATCACTATGTATCACCAAACTACTCTCATTCTTACTCTATTTATTACCTACATCCTTCCCCTTTCCCTTCCCCTTTCCCTTCCCCTTGCTCTCTACAACAAACTTCTTCAAGTTCTTAACAGAATCACCCAACACGATCCTTTTCCTCTTTCTATCCTTTTTACTTGTATCATTCCTTGTATCAACCATTCTATACAAAACATAAAAACAACACAAACCAAAACAATGAATACTCCATTCTGTTAGTAAACTACTTTAATATATAAAACATTAAACTATTAAGAAAATACTCACTTGAAGCAATAATAAACACCAGAGTCGATCAACGGAGAAAAATAACGAGTAAAAATGACAATGAACCAGACTGCAACCGCGATAACGAGTAACAACGATAACGAGTAACAACGAGTAACTGAACCAGACTGCAACAACGATAACGAGTAACAACGACAATGACGAACAACTAAACGATTATGGCGAACAACTAAACAAATATGATAGAGATGAAGAACGCACGAACAGAGATGAAGAACAATCACCGAAAACAAGCTTTTTTTAACTCCGATTACGAGTTTAGTCGCGACAGAGGAGAGAAACAAGGGTTTCAGCATGCATAAGGGTTTGGTAACCGTAGAGTCCTAGACAAATGATAGGCGGTTATCACGCGTTTCAAAAAAACAACATTTTGCCATGTCAGCCCATTAATATTTATCCCTTAAATTAAGGACTCCTAATTATATTAGTATTGTAAATATATATGATGAAATGTCATATTTTTGTAATTATTTTATGAGTGTATGATTTTTGTAATTACTTTCATAAATGTACTATAATATGTAATTGTTCCAAAAAAAAGTGGGGAAACCCATTAGAATAGATGTTGAGATGGGCTTACCATGATCCATCCAGATAGAAAGTGGGCCACCTTTTAAAAGTGCCAAAATCCCAATAACCCAAGCAGCTCCGCTCCAATTACTTTTCCTCTAAATCATGAAAATATGAAGAGCCCATTCAACTCCCTCCAAATTTTAAAAAACAAAAATTTAAACTCTCACCAAACCTGTATAATCAATTCAAATTCAAAGTACTTGATGCTTAATGAAATACATACATCTATATCTATATATATATATATTCCCTATATTTCTCATTTCCCTATATTCTCATATTCCCTATATTTCTCTCTCTAAACCCCAAGCCGATCATGTCTTCTTCTTCCTCCTTGAAACCTCAAATCTCAGTCCCCTCTACTGCTCCTGCACCACAAGTAGTGGTGATATGACGGGCTCACTCATCAATCGTCCGGTGAGATCCACATGGGTAAAATGTAAAGTAGACTACTGAACTTTAGGAGTTTTTGGGTATTGAGCCCTTTTTCTTTTGGTCAACGCAAATTGAGCCCCTTTCTATTAAAAAAAATTGGATTTCGAGCCCCCAGACTCCACATGTGAGTTGATCTGCATACGTGGCGCCTACGTGGCAGATCTGACGTGGATTTTTTTTATTTTATTTTACACGTGGACGCTGACGTGGCGAATATATTGAACTTAATCCCAAAATTATGTTGCTGCCATGATTTGAACTCTTGACCTCTAACTTAAAACTTGGAACCAATGACCAACTAAGCGAAGAAGCTTAATTGTTATAATTTTGCAAGGATTAATATTTATAACTGAACAAATCATTTCCCCCAAATTATAACAAATCCCCTATCCTTAGATCAGTTATGTACATAACTAAAATAATAATAACAACAATAATAATAATATCAATAACAATAATAATAATAATAATATCAATAACAATAATAATAATAATAATAAAATCAATAACAATAATAATAATAATATTAACAATATTATTATTATTATTATTTGGAATTCTAAAAACCAAAGTAACTCCCTTTTCGAATCCTAACAATTTAGAGAAATGATCACAATCCAGAGTTCCAGACAATAGTTTCCTCTCCTATATGCTACAATAACATCACAAAACACTAAACTATTTATATATTTTTATATCAAAATGTCCAATTCGTTTCCTTCCAACAAATATTTACATAACATTGATGAAAAGCTCTAGATTTACGTACCATTGCATCAACAAGAAGTCAATAAAAAGATTAATCCAAAGTAGCCATAGCATTCATCAATAGTTCAAAAAAGATACACCGCAATTACTTTAATAAACATCAACTAATACTAAACCATAACAAGGGAGAAAAACATAAATTAATCCTCAAGCGGAAATGCACTTATCTTCAAGATCAGTCCTGATTCTTCAACTTCTCAACCCGCTGATTCAATTGCTCGATCTGGAGCACCAAACGGGTCACCGAGAAAAGCAACCAGTAAAACATCAGGGGACGGAGATCAAAAACGCGTTGCGCTGGTTCATCATGATGGATTTCTGGTGGCGCAAGTGCTCGGTCGGTGTGCACAACTCGGCCAATTCGCAACTCGGGCGAGTCTCGTACTTCCAGTAGATGTCCATTAACAAGAAAAGACAAAAGGGGAGGATGGAGAGGAAGGGTTTGAGGAGATTTCGTGTAACGGCGACTAGAACCTTCCGTAAACCATCGAGGCCCGGGATCGTGAGGAAGAGTGTAAGACTCCAATTTTTTTTATATATAATGGAATTTTCTCTATTTATTATTTTGAAATAGTAAGGGTTAATTTGATTAATGTGGTTAGTCATGAGTAAAATGCGTAAATATCTCAAATAAGCAAGTGATTATAAAATATTTATTATTGTAGGGGAATATTCGTTTGGTCGTGGAATATTGTTACTGTCGAGAAATATTCGTACGACGGCGCAGCCTTGTGTGGGCCCCATAACGGAAAGCGATTGGATGAAGAAAACGATAAGTATAAGTTGTTTATAAATAACGGCGTAGTTGTTACCGTTAATATTATTAGAATACCCGGTGGTTAAAATACAGTAATACGTATTATTGCACAGTAGCACACGGTATTGCACCAATTATTGATTCTTACGTAAGAAGGCACTACTCAATAATTGTTACAGTAATTATTGTTCAGTATTTTATTTTATTAATTCAATAATTGCTACGTTGATATTTTATATTACTGTTGTTTCAATAATTGTCACTACACAGTATTTTCCATTATCGAAGCAATAATTTATATTATCTGAATAATATTATTAGATAACATTACTGGCAATGTCTAGAAAGTTCTGTCTAAGGAGAGGTTTGGTCACCTAATTGCACGCCAGTAAGGAGAGATCCTTATTGGAAAGCCCCCTCTTTCTTGAAAATGGCTTGGTTGCCAATATTGTGATTCTGTAATATTATTTGTGAATAATTAATTATTGATTTATATGATGAGGAAAATATTGATTTTATGTGGATATAGATAGAGAAAATTTTAATGTGACAATTGTTGAAAATTAATATTTTATCTTTTTCTGATAAAATAATTCATTTAAATATATTATTATTTTTTAATAATATAATAATTGTGATATTTTTACAATGAATGTGGGATACATGAGTATATGAGGAGAAAGATTATTTTTGTTGCATTAAATGATTAAAATATGTTTTGTGTGTCGGTGGACCCTATTTCTTGATTAAAATTTGATTATAGCCTGTAAAATCGTCCGTTTATGGATTTCGGTCAATTTCTGTTTGGAATTTGGAAAAATTTTCTTCTGCAAAGTTGTAGAAAATTGAATTTCCTATGGAAAGACATAAGATTTGAATTTTTCTGATAAAAGGGCTATTTATTATAAATTATTGAAGTTTCGAAATATTGGATCTGAATTGATTTTGTTACAAAAAGTGTTTAAAACATGTTTTTCATTTTGATGGGCCCCTCTAGCATGTGTGAATTGTTGAAATTCAGATTTCAAGGAGTGCGTATAATATTTTTATAAATATTAATATTTTATTAAATTTTCTGTTTTGGTGTTCTAAGCATTTTCCTATAAATAGGGTGCTTAGGTTAGAATTGAAAATCACACCAGAAACTGAATTTTTCTCTCTCTTTCTCTCTCTATATTATCGAGTGTATTCTTGTGAGTATTTTGATACTTTGAGTGTTGCTATACGGTGCAAGTTCCCTTCAGCAATATATCCAGTATTTCAGTCAGAAGTACCGTCTTTTCGAGGTAAGGGGTGTTATTTTCTTCGTAAGTGATATAATTTTTTTAATATCATTATGGCGAAATATTGGTTGAAAATTTTTATCAAATTTAAAATTTTTTCATGTCGGGGTTACTATTCATGAGTTATTATTTATGAGTTACTATTCACGAGTACTATTCACGAAGCATGATGATTTTTTATGAAATTTCTATCTTTTAGTGTCAGAGTTACTATTCACATATACGGCACTATTCACATATACGACATTATTCACAGAAAAATTAAATTTTCTTTTCTGTTTCCAAGATTGTCTGTTATGATTCCTATCTTTGATTGAATCTATGTTTTGGTCTTCATTCTTAAATTTTACTCCACTCTGGTTATTTATGAAGTATTTTTGAACTTGGATTGTTTAAAGTACGAATCCTTAATATTTGTTCTTTTGTTTCACTGGATTCGTTTTCTTTAAAATATTTTTCATCATCCTCAGTCCTAAATGATGATATAACTGAATATTTTTGGCCTGTAGTGCAAAGATGAATGATTTTATGATGAATATCTTTGGCCCGTAGTGCAAAGATGAACAGGACCGACTGATTAATATCTTTGACCTGTAGTGCAAAGATGACTATTTGATTCAAGATGTATATTGATTGATGTTACAGTGATAAAATATTGTTGATGGACTTTTAAATTCATAGATGATAGTAGATTTCATTCTCTACTTAACTCTTCTAATGAATTATTGTTTCCGCTGCAGTTGTTGATCTAAAACTTGTTGTCTATTGTATTCTATCAGATTTTTCCCTGTTGAGGACTAACGATAATTTGTTGTACATTATCTTAGTCATAATATTCTTTACTGGGCTAGTTGAGCTCACTCTTTTCTTTTTTGTTCCATTTTTCTTCTCAGGAGACGAGAATATAACGGAAACTAGTCGGGGTATGGTATGAAGGTTCTAGAAAGTCGTTTTAGTAATCATCACCATTTTTGTAAAATAATGTATCAATAATTATAATGAGTATTTATTTGAGTGTGGATATTGTCTAGATGACAATATTTGTATTTAAACTCACAGTTTTTATGTTGTATTAATAAAGTTGTAGTTGTTTCTGTACCATGTATTTTGACGACTCAGAATAAGTGTTGTATACCTATTTTGGGGCGTCACAAGGAAGACCATGACGGCTTCAGCGCCAGCGGCGTACCCGAGAACTACCCATTCCAACGCCATTGATGAGTGAGATTTTGGGAATGCTGGCCTAGATCTGGTGTTTTTTATTTGGAATTTCAATACTCTGATTTGATCTGTTATTGATTTTTATTATTATTATTATTATTATTATTATTATTATTGTTATTATTATTATTATTATTATTATTACTGTTGTTGATTTTATTATTATTATTATTATTATTATTATTATTATTATTATTATTTTATTATTATTATTATTATTATTTTATTATTATTATTATTATTGTTGTTGTTGTTGTTATTGTTGTTTTAGTTATGTACATAATAGATCTATGGATAGGGGATTTGTTTTAATTTGGGGGAAATGATTTGTTCAGTTATAAATATTAATCCTTGTAAAATTATAACAATTAGGCTTCTTTGCTCAGTTGGTCATTGGTTTCAAGTTTTAACCTAGAGGTATACTGCCACGTATGCAAGTCAACGCATGTGACGCTTGGGGCTCGAAGTCAAAAATAAAATAAAAAAATATCCACGTCACATCTGCCACGTATGCAAATCAACGCACTTTAATTTGCGTTGACCAAAAGAAAAAATCTCAATACCCAAAAACCCCCTAAACTTCAGTCATCTACTTTGCCTTTGCATTTTACCCGTTGAAACCTGTCCCCTCCACTGCTCCTGCCACCACAAGCAGCGGTGATATGACGGGTCCCACTCATCAGTCGTCCGGTGAGATCCACGTCATAGTCGGTCCCATGTTTGCCGGCAAAACTACTGCTCTGCTTCCCCGTATCAAATCTGAAGGCTCTAATGGCAGGTATTCCGATCTTTGTTAAGACTAATTTTGTGGTATCTAATTTAAATACTGCTTAAATCTACAGAGTAAATATTTAGGTCAAAAATTGACACTACCCAATTTGGATTCTTAATTTATGTATTTCCCTGTGTCAATTCAGAGGTAATTATTTTATTACATAAAATTGTTTGTGTTTGTTTTAATTTGAAAAATAAAGTAATTTATAAAAAAACATGTGTATTTTGATTTATCCAGTAAAAGTGTTTTTTTTTTGTTTTTTAGAATTAGTTATAAAGTGTGAAAATTTAAAAAATTTATACTTGTTGAACTGCAGTAGCAATAAAGAAAGCCAATTTGTAACTATTGATACAATTAAATATTGTAGGAATGTGGCGATGATAAAGTCAAGCAAGGATAACCGGTATGCCATAGATTCAGTAGTGACACACGACGGGACAAAATTCCCGTGCTGGTCTTTGCCAGATCTACTGTCTTTTAGTCAATGATTTGGGGCTGATGCTTATGACAAGGTATATTTGAGTTAGGGAAATGAATTCTTACTCCATTTCATGCTATATGTATATATATTGTTCTATTTGTTGAAGAACCCCATTACATGTGTATGTCGGATGATGCCTAGTTTTATGCTCAATGTTTCTTATGGCTTTGTGCATTAATAACTCAAAGTTACTCTTGAAATTATACGGGTGCAATTGGTTGAACTTAAACTTTTGTAATTATATAAATTTGATCAATAATACAGTTGAATCTGATTTAAGAGTATTATACACTTGAAACTACCTGTAACATGTGATTTGCACTAGTTTTGGAGGGATATACTTTGTTTGTTGTCTGGCATGTAAGGCTTTTATCCTTCTTGTTAAGTGTATTGGATAACATTTTGTTGAATTAGCTAAAACTTGTAATTAATATTTACAAATGAGTCTATGAGAACTGGATTTGATTTATGCGGCAACTATAGCATCTAGCCTGGCAGTATAAGGCCATTTGATGTTTCAGTTGGTCGATCTTAGATGGAATATAATACTAACACTTAACGATAATCGTTTAATAAGCATGGATGTGAATATTAAAAGGATTGTTAGACTTGCTAAATGCTACAATTTTCCCAGTGTAGAATTAATTTGTGACCAGTCTTCAAATTTTTGTACTTATAGTGCACTTAATAGTCTTCTATCTATTGGTAATTGCTGACAGTTGGAGGTGATTGGTATAGACGAAGCTCAATTCTTTGATGACCTGTATGATTTCTGCTGCAAGGCAGCTGATAATGATGGTAAAACTATAGTAATTGCTGGCCTAGACGGTGACTACTTGAGGTGCTGTACAAAACGAATCTCCTTGTTTTTCCATAACCTTGTAATATCTTATAAGAATTACAGGCGTGTTTTCATTTAATGATGTTTTTCTTTTGTTGTTCATGCTTTGGCATGACATTTGTTCCCAGTTTAGTAGACAACTCATAAATCACAATGTTTATTTGCAGAAGGAGCTTTGGGTTGGTGCTTGACATAATACCCCTTGCTGATACCATAACAAAGCTGACAGCTTGATGTGAACTATGTGGCAAACGGGCCTTTTTTACCTTAAGGAAGATAGATGATTCACAGACAGAGCTTATAGGTGGCGCTGATGTGTACATGCCTGTTTGCCGCCAACATTATGTCAATCAACAAGCTGTCAAGGAAGCTGCAAGAGTTGTCTTAGAGCCTCATCAAAAAGTTCAGAGTAATCACACTCTTGAGGCAGCTGCAGTTATTTAGTAAAATCTCTGGTTTGTTTTGCATCCTATTAATATTACTAAGGACTTTTTAGTTGTTTGAATTGGTTTTATTGTATGTGTTATGTCAGATTTGGACCTTCAGTGGTTGTAGCTTACTGACATTATTATGTATATATAAAGTGCCTTCAGATGTTTCATGTGTTGCAATTAGCTATGTTACTTAATGTGTGTAAAGATAGCTAGGAAACGGCGACATAGCTAATTTGTGCTGAATGTGGGAAATGTTTCATCTCAATTATTTGATGAAACTATCAATTTTGCTGCTCCACTTTTTCAATAATTTTTTTGGCAGTCTTATTTGGTGCTTTTATAAGAGCATTCTTTTGGTTTTATCTTGTTTGTCATGCCAAGTGTTGCCTTTTGGTATCAAGGTGCCAATTTGATGAACATGAGACTCCTAGCATTACCCTGAGGTAGGAACCCTTCATCTTCGGATGATTGACTAAAGACCAGTAATGGATAAACATACATTTGGATCTTGAATATTTTGATCAGACAATCATTTACTATCTTTGTCTGTTTATATAATTTTATTTTTACCAAATTATTTAACGTTATATATAATTTAAGATAATTAATCATAATCTTTTTCAAATGTTACCGATGAGAGAGAGACAGAGAGTATGAGATAAGTATAGTAAATAGTATTATAGACGATTGATACTATATTTAATGCTATATAATTTTTTTTTTTAATTCTTATAAACAACTCTAACATGACATATATTGTGGGACAGAGAGAGTAGATGCTTGTGAGATTATCACAGCCTCCAGAAGAAAAATCAACCAAGGGGACTGAAGAATTTTTTTGAAAACCACGAACAAAAAAATAATTATAGCCACACAAACACAATTAGTAGTCGGATAAACCTATGGCTATCATTGTCGTTTGAGTTTCTATCTCTATTTTAACTAAAATTTTGAGTATCCTGGCATTGCATCTCCCATGTGAAAGTGTAGGCTGCGCCAGACGTAGCCAAACATACGTGTCCGTTTTCGTTAGTGGCAATGAAATATATTCAACATTTATGGAGGTATGTTTGGCTACTCAATCCCGACCGAGTGTTGGAATTGAGTGTCAATGAAACTTGGTTTTGAGTTGCCAGATCAAGGAGAACTTACAAGTTAGAACCATGCATGAAAAGGAATGCACTCAAGACAGATACCATTTGGGAGTGGCCACATCATTTTCCTTGATACCAAAACGGGCAATTGGGCAAAGATGGTTCAGATCCTGATTCCCGAATTCCACAAACTAAAAAAATAGAATGGAGCAACAGGGACATGATAACACTGTCTTATAAACTACTTTTGTACATAAAAAAAGATACATATATAGTGAAATACCTTTTTATATATATCATCAAAGAGAATAATGTCTTCAGCTACAATTTACTTCTGAATCGAACATCATCAGCTAATAATAGAGTTGTTTTCACTATCCTCAAATTCAGAAAGGAAGGGATCCTTAAGAAGTTCAGAGGCTGAGGGTCTTACTCGGGGCTGGCCAATGCATCTTTCAATAAAAGCCTTCAAGTCTGGATCACTTACTTTGTTAATGGACTGAGGCTTCACTCCACTTGTCACCTTCCTGTATATCTTAGCAATATTGTCGCACTCACTGTATGGTATCTCCATCGTAGCCATTTCAAGCAAGCACATTCCAAATGAGTATATGTCAACCAACTCCGTGTAATCCTCCTCGTACAACTCTGGGGCCATATACTCTGGTGTCCCTAGTAACGAATGTGCAACATGGTTCTTCCCTACTATTGCTGCTAATCCTAGATCACCAATCTTGACCTGTGCATATAAATTAGAATAATTTTTATAAATCTCTATAACCAAAAAACAAAAGCAGAAATAAAAACAGTCCTCAACTTAGTTTGCTGTAGTGCTAGTAAAACTTCTTTCGTTAATGGCAATGAAATATAGGGTAGGGGCCGTAGGGCGCTCTCTATATCTCAATGGCTGTCGATTCTGAAGATTAAATATAATAATTATATCCCTGAGTTATAAGCGTTATATTGATACTAGGAGCAATAGTTTCCTAGAAGGGTACTACTGTCTTGCTCCTACTAATTCCACACTTCATTATCAGCAACGAAAATCAACTGACACTGAATTCTGAAAGTGACTTAAACTTATAATTTGCCAAGAGAAACTAACTAGAAACCAACTGAAGGAACTATGAGAACGAAAGAAAAAAAAAGATGGAAAAAGAAAAGGAAAATCATTTTACATTTTTTATGAAAGAACCTCAAATTTATTTATTTCAATAGAATTTTATAAGCAGGAAGAAAAGTATATACCTTTCCAATATTCCCATTGATGAAGATGTTGCTGCAATTCAGGTCTCTATGAATGATACAAGGGTCATGGTTATGCAAATACTCCAAGCCTGAAAGTATCTGTCTTGACCACTTCTTCAAGGCCTTCACTGACACATGACGATGCTTCTTCCTGTAATCCCTCAAATTACCTGATGCGCATGCCTCAGTAATGAAATTCAATGTATTGTGCTCAATGTCTTTCCAGAAACTGTAGAGAACAATGATGTTCTCGTTGTTCAGTGTTTGCAGCAACTCAATTTCAGAGAAAAGTCTATTGAGGACAGAGGGGTCGTCACTGAATTTCTTCAAACGAACCTGATTCCATGCCACATCTCGACCTTCCTCTTGATCAAATCCCCTATAAACCTTCTTAACAGCACCAACACCTAGTAGATCACTGTATCGACCAAATCGTCCAGATGGATCAACCTCAAGAAATGGTTCTCTGTCTTGATCAGACGAGTCAGGACTTGCAGAAGGCATCTTAAAGGTCTTATGCGTGAGAAAAAACTAAGAATAGAAATAAATCCACTAGTAACAATTCAACGACAAAGTAAAGGTTCTGCCAGTATTCCTTCAACGTGAGAAATTTTATCAAACCTGCGACAAAGAAGACGGCTCAACATAGAATTTGTAGAAAAGTATGAAGCAAGGGGTTCAGCAAACAAAAAAAATACCAATTCCTCGATATATACGTGAATCTCTGAATCAATATAAAACAGACATAAAAATTCTAATTACAGAAAGTGATCCAATTTATCGCAGCTGAAAATTTGCAACACCAGAAAAAACAGCTAACAGATTACCACTAAACTGATTGTTCCCAAAATTGAAAACAAATTATCTGAACAGAGAGAAATCTTTAACTATTAACGTTCAGTTGAAAACCTGTGCTGCTATACAATCAACTAAAGTAATGATCAGACAAAAAAAAGACAATTCCATAGGTTCAATTGCAACTATCACAAGAGGAAACTCCAGTATTTTATTAGCAAGTACTTGCATTTGATCTTTTTACCAGTAAGGCTGAAATTGAAGTTCTAATCATACTGAACAGATTCCAGAAGCATAACAACATTAAAAAACCATTTAATCTTCCTAAAATATGAAGGAAGAATAGAAATTAACAAACAACGAACTCATAAAGAAAAAAACATCAGACCTTCAAATTCTAGTGCTTCGACTAATGTATAGAATAAAAATATACATGAAGTTAATAGAAATAAAAGCAGCAAAGACGTATATAATTCAAAAGCTTTATGAAATAGTAATACCGAAATTAGGGTTTCAACTTGCAAATTTAGCAGTTCGCAAAAGAAAGAGAAAATTTTATGAAATCGAAAGAGGAATATTCACCTTAAGATCCTCCGATACGTGAGCTGATGAGAAATGTTCTTCCTCCATTTAAAGAGGAGAGCTGAAGATATTATTATTATTATTCAGTTGAAGTTTTGATGATTCGAAAGAAATTATTAGTACGAAAAATTAAGGGATTGTTTGGACTGGAGGATGGTATGTATTTATAGGCCCTCGCCATTAAGTTAAGTTTGTGGATGGAGATTTTTTTTTGTTTTGAAAAGGTAATATTTCATCAACATATATTACATGCCAACACATTAAAAAAAAAAGAGCGAGGAGATTGATCCCAAATATCCTAATAAGACTTAGAATCGGGTGCTCGTGTAAGAGTATGCGCTATCTGATTCGTCGATCTTTTCACAAACACAAACCGATAACTACCAATATCTCTGGCCAGAAATTTACAATCTTCCGATATTAAGATCCTCCTGAACACATGTAATCGCTTGAATCACTAACTGTGCATTAGATTCCAAAACCACATTATTGAGTCCCAAGGTTTTCAACCAGCTTAACGCCTCACAAATACCAATTGCTTTCGCAATTGTAGCATCTAACGGACCATCTACAAGGACGGATCCAGCCACAAAGTTCAGTGGGGTCAAATTTGATTTTTTTTTGTTAAGAATAAAAATTATAACCATATATATAATTTTCTAAATCCAATATAATTTCTCAACATTTAAGTTGTTAAGTTTAATATATATATATATATATATATATATATATATATATATATATATATATATATATATATATATATAGAATGAGGATCCAGTCCGGACGCCCGGACTGGTCCTAAAATACGGACCCAATTTTTTTTTTTTTTTTTGGCTTTTTTTTTTGAAACAACTAAAAAAAAAAAAAAAATTTATGGAACTGAAATTTTTCCATAATACAATGTTTTGGGTGTGTTCTTAATACCTATACCAACCAATGTATGTACAGTCTGCCCAGACTGTACAGACATATTTCGTTATAGGCATCCAAATCACGCTCAAAACACTGTATTATGGAAAAATTTCAATTCCATAAATTTTTTTTTTTTTTTAGTTGTTTCAAAAAAAAACCAAAAAAAAAAAAAAAAAAAGGTCCGGATTTTGTTAAAATCCGGGAGTCCGGACCTGATCCGGACTCTATATATATATATATATATATATATATATATATATATATATATATATATATGTATATTCATAATTTTCTTACAAGGAAAATATTAGAATGATTTTTTTAATCAACAATTTTTTTTATTAAAAATCCAATATAGTACAAATGTGACAAATCTAAAAGAGTTGGATAAGGCCACACAGGATCAGTGGCGAAACCAGAAGATTTTCATAGGGGAGTCAAAATACATCAGTAAAATTTTTTATTTATTGAAGCTTGAAGTGTTTCTTTCGGTTGTACGACTAAGAGGAGGCAACTGTATCATGCGAGTCTGCATAGTTTGAAAACGTCTCAAAATTTGCTCGCTTTCAATTGTTGGAAAAATATAATAATTCAATGTGTGTAAAAATTGTGGGAATATAGAAATGAGCATATTTGATTGAATCTCTTCACAAAGATTTCTTGATTACATATTAACTAAAGGTTAATTTGGAGTTTTTCCGGAGAAGAATGCATTTAAAAATTGAGATGCTTATTATATCATCCATTAATTAAATTAAAAGCTAATTTGAAGTTTCTAATACATCAAATAAGAAAGAAATTGTGTTTTCCTGTGACTTTTAATTGATTTTGACTATTGAGAGTATGTGCCTCAGAATTTTTAAAATTAAAAAAATATTAATTTAGAGTTTAAAAATATCTTAATTTGATTTTAAAAAGTTCATAATAATTTTATATTGAACAAAACAAAATTGCCTCTTTATGATTTTTATTTGCAAATATTTTGTCATTATTTAGACAATTCAAATTTACGTTTCTCACTCGCTTTGAAATGTAGGACCTATAAAAAAATTACAGAAAAAACATAAAATATATGTAAATTGAATGAAATATGTAAGTCTTCCCTGAGAATTGAATGTTCGGAGAACCACTAAAGGCTTTGATTTTCTAAGAAATAGAGACTTTACAAATTGCTAAAGGTTATGGTTTGCAATTTATATGGAAAAAGGCAACTAATCAGTATTGACAGCTTGACTTGCAATTTGGTAAGTTTCCTTTTCTTCCTTTTTTCTTTTTTGTTGAAGCAATTTTCATTGCATCTGAGAGTGCTGCTACTACTGGTACCAGCCTACCGGGAGCAGGTGCCCCCTGGCCCCCCTGGTTCCGCCTCTGCACGGGATAAAGAAAACTAAGTAAATAGTCTTGGAGTTTTAACATCTTATCTTTGTCTAATTTGAGTTTTAATTTGGTAATAAAAGAAACGGAAGCGAATGAAAACAAAAGGAGATAATGACAGTTTTGTAATAGAAGAGAATTTTTTTTAAGAAAAGTGGTGTTTTTGAGTTTTAATTAGAAATATATATATAAAAAGAATGTATTTCGAGTCAAAATTTCTTCTCATTTTTTATAACTAAAAAACTTTATAGGATATTAGTTAAAAAAGAAAAGAAAGTAGAAGAGAGTACTTACTTTTTGAGCCAAATATTACACATGGAGAGAGAAATAAAGGAAATAGTACAAAATTATCATTACTTTAAAAAAATCATTTATACAAAAAGAGGGTGGTGGTGGTGAGGGTGTGTACTATGGGCAAGGAGGACACAAACCCATGAACTGAAAATTCAGTGGGGGCAGGTGCCCCCCCTGCCCCTAGGGTAGAACCGCCCCTGACCATCTACTATATCATTCTTGGCTGCTGTTGGGCCATAATACTTTAGACATGTTGAGGTGAGTCTTGAAAGTATTAGGCCGGTTCATTGGGCCAGCCCATTGGGTGGATATTATCTTTATTTTGGGGCCTATGAGATATTGGACTGTGACAGTGGGTCGAATTACTAAATGAGTATGGTTCCACTTGGGCTTTGACCGGTGTAGATTGGGGATAGAACTTTGACTGTCATCTCTGCATTGCATTTAATGAGGATTGGACAGGACTTAGTCGGCTAAAGACTGTGGGCCCGAAAAGTCAGTTGCATACAAGACAAACCGGACTTTGGAGGTATAAAGCAAGGATGACACACGGTGAAAGGTAACTAATAAATTATTACTCTCAAGTCACTAGATATTTATTTCCTCCATTGTTAACCTTGTGATAGCCTGTACTGACTCTCACGCCAGAGCTATCCCCCGACGGTCAAGCCGTCAAGCTTTTGGTGTTGACTGTGTTTATTGTGCAGGATCAGAACGTCTTACGTGATTGGGACGTGGCAGAAGATCTTGGCGTTAACATTGGCGCTAGAAGGAGGGCTGTGTTCTAGTGTTCTTGAAGTTTTCAATCACAAATTGTAGCTGCTCTACGTCGGAATCCATGGTGAAGAAGAGTAGAACAGTTACCTCTAAAGGATACCTGATGGCTACGACTTCGTCTACACAATGAGTATTTGTCAAGGATTGATTGGGTCCTTCAAAGAATGCTCGGGCTGGTACTGCTTCCAAGCAGGTTTTTGAGGGTTCTCGTTCGAGAGCCCAGGATGATGCTGGAAGAAGATTGATTTTTGTTGCCGAGAATAAGATCTGACTATGGTCAGAAAAGGGTAGAAGGCATACTGCTTAGAATCCTATACCGAAATGGTCAGACTGACAGACCGATCAAGTTAGAAAGAAATCTACACTTTAAAGACATATCTCGAGGCCCTCCTCGGGATCGAAGCAGACCCAACAGCCATTTTCCTGATTGATTGACCGAGAAGGGTATTCCGCCCTATTGGTCTTCGGGATTATGGTCGTAGCAGAGTAGACGAAGACCCAACAGCCATTTTCCTGATTGATTGACTGAGAAGGGTATTCCGCCCTATTGGTCTTCGGGATTATGGTCGTAGCAAAGTAGACGAAGACCCAACAGCCATTTTCCTGATTGATTGACCGAGAAGGGTACTCCGCCCTATTGGTCTTCGGGATTATGGTCGTAGCAGAGTAGACGAAGATCCAACAGCTATTTTCCTGATTGATTGACCGAGGAGGGTATTCCGCCCTATTGGTCTTCGGGATTATGGTCTTAGCAGAGTAGACGAAGACCCAACAGCCATTTTCCTGATTGATTGACCGAGAAGGGTATTCCGCCCTATTGGTCTTCAGGATTATGGTCGTAGCAGAGTAGACGAAGACCCAACAGCCATTTTCCTGATTGATTGTCCAAGAAGGGTATTCCGCCCTATTGGTCTTCGGGATTATAGTCGTAGCAGAGTAGACGAAGATCCAACAACCATTTTCCTGATTGATTGACCGAGGAGGGTATTCCGCCCTATTGGTCTTCGGGATTATGGTCGTAGCAGAGTAGACGAAGATCCAATAGCCATTTTCCTAATTGATTGACCGAGGAGGGTATTCCGCCCTATTGGTCTTCGGGATTATGGTCGTAGCAGAGTAGACGAAGATCCAACAGCCATTTTCCTGATTGATTGACCGAGAAGGGTATTCCGCTCTATTGGTCTTCGGGATTATGGTCGTAGCAGAGTATACGAAGATCCAACAACCATTTTCCTGATTGATTGACCGAGGAGGGTATTCCGCCCTATTGGTCTTCGGGATTATGGTCGTAGCAGAGTAGACGAAGATCCAACAGCCATTTTCCTGATTGATTGACCGAGAAGGGTATTCCGCCCTATTGGCCTTCGGGATTATGGTCGTAGCAGAGTAGACGAAGATCCAACAACCATTTTCCTGATTGATTGACCGAGAAGGGTATTCCGCCCTATTGGTCTTCGGGATTATGGTCGTAGCAGAGTAGACGAAGAAACTGATCCAGAGAGCTTGCACCTCAGAATACAAATAAGGCATTCTGCCTTGAGTATCCTCACCAGTGACAAAAAGTTTCACCGAAGTAGATCCAGAAATCACACTCCCGAGAGTCCATTAAGGGCGCACCGCCCTGTGGGCACTTGTCTTCGGAGAAGTCCACCTAAAGTTACAGCTCCAGATAAGGAGTCCGACAAAGCAGTTGCAGTACTTCAGCAGAAGCAGAGCTCATGGACATTGCATGCAGATGGATATTCTATTTCGGACATCAGTATAGCAGGCTATTAAGGAGTCGATCACAATAACAATTCCACCGCCGATGCATTATCGAAGCTGGCCACTACAGATGTTTATAACTTTGACGACAGATGGCGTCATTTCTTCGGATCAGATGCTGGCAAAGAAGACCAAGTACAAGAGTGTCAATTTTGTTCTCATTGATGAGAATCTTTATCAAAGGACCTTTTTCGTCATCATTGCTTAAACACTTGGTTCCATCTGAAGCAGAGTGTGTTCTTCGGGAAGTTCACAGAGATATTTGTGGCAATTATTTGGCCCGAAGTTGTTGACTTACAAAGCACTTCGGCAGCGATATTCTTGAAAGAACTGGGGATTCAGCACAGAAAGACTCCGGGTATTCTACTTTGGACCCATTTCCCACTATTGAGGAATTTCGGCTGTCGTCCGAAGTTGCAAATGTTGTTCGGAGGGTTCATGCGGATATGTGTCAGCCAAATGGTATGACCCCATATCATCCATCAAAAGGCTATATTCGATTTTATCTCCTATACCTCTTGCTGTCTGGGGGTAGTCGTACTAGGTCCATTGCCTAGGGATCAGGTTAACAGACGTCAGCTTATGGGATCGAAATTTAAAACATTCATGAGGAATTTTTGTACTTTATCCATAATCTGACGGGCACAACAAATGCCACCTCGGTGTTAGGAGGTTCGGGAGGACTCGCTGACCATTCGATGGTAGCCTCTTCGGCAGGTGGTCACTTTGGCATTGTCAGGCCTTTCGGGGTAGGCAATTGTCGTCACTTTGGCATTGTCAGGCCCTTCGGGGTAGGCAATTGTCATCACTTTGGCATTGTCAGGCCCTTCGGGGTAGGCAATTATCGCCACTTAGACTTTGTCATTCCCTTCGTATAGGCGAATGTCATCTTTTTGGTTTTGATAGGAGGTTCGGGAGGACTCGCTGACCATTAGATGGTTGCCTCTTCGGCAGGTGGTCCTTTAGACCTTGTCAGGCCCTTCGTGGTAGGCAAGTGTCATCCTTTAGACTTTGTCAGGCCCTTCGTGGTAGGCAAGTGTCATCCTTTAAACCTTGTCAGGCCCTTCGTGGTAGGCAAGTGTCATCCTTTAGACCTTGTCAGGCCCTTCGTGGTAGGCAAGTGTCATCCTTAGACTTTGTCAGACCCCGAGTGGTAAACAAATGTCCTTATATACTTGTTCTACCCCAAATGGTGAGCAAGATTTTGATGGTACAAGGAGGATCAGCCGAATTCACTTCACACATGACCGATCTCACACTTCGGTAATGATAAGTATGCATTACTTTATTTTGTTCAAGTGTTGAGTTCGGATTATATTATCATTGTTTTTAACTGTTATATAGTTTGCTTAATTATTGACTAACGGTTTAAGATAAGAGGCACTTGCACAGTTTTCAAGTTGATTGATGATCCATTATTGACAAGAAATGTTCTCACAGAAGTAACAAGGCATGAAGTTAATATTTCATTAAATTACAAAATCAGAAACTTTTTACACAAGTCCTATAAATTAAAGGAAATAAGATCATTTTCAGCTAGCAGCTTCATCTTCGGAGTCTAGCAAAGATGGATCCAGTTGGGCAGCCACCATTTTTTCCTTGCCCCGATTCCGACACTCTTCGTACCCTTCATAATATACTTTCAAAATCTCTGCACCAAGCTCGTCAGATGTGCGGTAATCCGCCTGTATCTGTTTGACCAAGTCTTCGGTAAGAGGAGGGTCCCGTTCTTGAAGTGCCTTTATCTTGCCACGAAGCTTGCTACGTTTGGCCTTATGAACTTTCTTATCTGATCGAGCTTTCGTCTGAACTTCGTTGAGTTGAGTTGACAAGTTCTGATTGGCTACAACAAGCCCCTTTTTGGTAGTCTTCAGAACTTCGGTCTCTGCAACAAAGCGGATATTCATGGCGGCTAATTTTTGTTCGCTGGCTTTTGTCGTCTTCAGTTCTTCTCTGACTGAGCTCAGCACATCATAAGTTTCCTTCATGTCCTCCTTGGTTTGGGCCAATTCCCTCTGAAGACTTTCGTTGGCATGAAGAACAGATTTGCATTCCTCTCTCTCTCGGGCCAATGTAGCCTTCAGCATGTTGTTCTCCCTCCTCAAAGTCTCCTCATCAGACTCGGCATTTATATGCCTGGGACGCAGACGTCCGAAGACTGCATTTGCCTGCATGTATTCAACAATATCCAGTCAATTTCAAATATTTTGGCAAATGGAGAAACGTTTAACTGAGAAAACCCTCACATACCTTGGCCAGATAACTCATGCCTTCATCAAGAAAATTTCTGTTCGTATGATCATCAAATCGGTGATCATCATTTTCCCGAACGAAGGCATCAAAGAGCTGGAAGGGGAAGTTGACGTTGTACCGAGGCCACATGGTCGGCTCCCCAGTGGCTTCATCATGGAAATTTTGTGTTGAAGGCCTTGGGGGGGAAGTCATCGGTTGGTCATGGATGGGAGAGGGATCCATGTAGATGTTTTCAGGGGAAGGAGATCGAGCTGGAGTAGGATCTCGAACTGGTAGAGTTGCAGGCGTTGGACTAGGGTGACTGTCATTTGGTCGTTTTCTCTTTCGAGATGGCACTGCTGCAGACTCGGTTATTTCTTCTTCGTT
The DNA here is from genome assembly GCA_020205505.1 of Panax japonicus. Classification (NCBI taxonomy): domain Eukaryota; kingdom Viridiplantae; phylum Streptophyta; class Magnoliopsida; order Apiales; family Araliaceae; genus Panax; species Panax japonicus. Next base: position 31,338,941 of record CM035091.1, read on the forward strand.
TACAGTTGAAGTCTCCACAGGGTTTGTTGAAGGGTGAATATTTGAAGAAGGAACCCTAAGCTCATTGGGGGTTAGGGGAATGACTTTGGTTCTCAACTTTTTGATCCGAAGAAGTTGTCTTCAATCATTCGCAGGAAGATCCAATAAGCTTGTTCGAGCCAATTTTGGGACAGCAGTTGGCGATATTAGGTCATCGGTTGGAGGTATTGGGTCAGCAGTTGGTGTTGGATTGGTAGTTGGAGGTATCAGATTAAAGGTCGGTTCAGATTCGAAAAGATCTTCGGAATTTGATGGGATGGAGATCTGCCTGGGCTTTTGGATGGCTCTTTTCTTTCTACGAAGTTGAAGAACTTTTTCTGGAAGAAGGGGTTCGTCATCTTCAGATGCTTGGGTCTGAGGCTTGTTGGTTGGTACTTCAATAGGTGGGTTGAATTTGGAAGAGGCCTCTGGTTGTGGCGGTTCAGCATCAACACTTGCAGATTTGCCGGCTGCGTTTTCTTCAGACGAGACTTCATGTTGTGAAGAATCGACAGTGGCTTCTACCGGTTTTCCAGCTAACAAATCCTCTAAGTCTTTCACCTCCGAAGGCGATGGTTTAATCAAAGTCACTACAAAAGATTAACAGTTCTACGTCAGAATCTACATCACAAAAATTTCAAATATTCACAATGTAAGACCCCAAATAATTAATAAATGAAATTTAATTTCCTTTAATTATTATTTTGAATAGTAAGGGTTGATTTGATTAATGTGGATAGTTATGGGTAAAATACGCAAATGTTTCAAAATAAGCAAGTGGTTATAAAATATTCATTGTTGTCGGGGAATATTCGTTTGGTCGTGGAATATTCGTACTACCGGGGAATATTCGTACGACGGCGCAGCCATGTGTGGGCCCCATAACGGAAAGAGATTGGAGGAAGAAAACGACAAATATAAGCTGTTTAAAAATAACGGCGTAGTTGTTACCGTTTACACTGTTGGAATACCTGGTGGTTAAAATACAGTAATACGCGTTGTTGCACAGTAGCACACGGCTTTTGATGTGATTTTAGGGATTGATTGGTTAACTACCCATCATACCAAAATTGATTGTTTTCGTAAGGTTGTTAGTTTTCATATTCCTAATCAACCTGTTGTTCGAATTCAGGCAACTAAACCATTAAAATCAATCACTGTCATATCTAATCATAAAGCTATTCGTTTATTGAAAAATGGATGTCAAGCTTTCTTAGCCCATGTTATGGATTTGAATAAAGACACGTCAAAATTGAATAATATTCATGTTGTTATTGACTTTCCTGACGTATTTCCTGAAGAACTTCCCGGTCTACCCCCAGAACGTGAAGTTGAATTCTTTATTGATCTTGAACCTGGTACAAAGCCCATTTCTAAAACCCCATATCGAATGGCTCCTATTGAACTTCAGGAGTTAAAAGTCCAACTACAGGAGTTATTGGACATCGATTTCATTCGTCCTAGTACATCTCCTTGGGGTGCTCCTGTTTTATTCGTAAAGAAGAAAGACGGGAGTATGCGACTTTGTATTGACTATCGGGAATTGAACCATGTCACCATCAAGAATAGGTATCCTCTACCTCGTATTGATGATTTGTTTGACCAGTTGCAAGGAGCACAATTCTTTTCAAAAATTGATCTTCGTTCTGGATATCATCAACTGAAAATTAGAACTGAGGATATTCCAAAGACTGCCTTCAGAACTCGGTATGGGCATTATGAATTCTTAGTCATGTCTTTTGGATTGACTAATGCTCCTACTGCTTTCATGGATATGATGAACCGAGTATTCATAGATTATTTGGATCAATTCGTTGTTGTCTTTATTGATGACATCCTCATATATTCCAAAAGCCGTGAAGATCATGAGCACCATTTGAAGCTGGTACTCCAAAGGCTTCGTGAAAACAAGTTATATGCTAAGTTGAAGAAATGCGAGTTCTGGCTTGAGAAAGTAGCATTCCTTGGGCACGTGGTGTCAAAAAATGGAGTATCTGTTGACCCGACGAAGATTGAAGCAATACAAAGTTGGGAGCAACCGAAGTCGGTCACTGAAGTACGTAGCTTTTTGGGCTTAACTGGTTATTATCGGAGATTCGTGGAAGGGTTTTCTCGAATTGCTACTCCATTAACTCAGCTAACTCGGAAGGATACAAAATTCGTATGGAGCGAGGAATGCGAGAAGAGTTTCCAAGAGCTTAAGAGGAGACTTATTTCGGCACCTGTTCTAACAATACCATCTGGTTCGGATGGATTTGTTATCTACAGCGATGCTTCGGGCAAAGGGTTAGGATGTGTTCTCATGCAACGTGGGAAAGTCATAGCCTATGCCTCGCGACAACTTAAAGAGTATGAGAGGAATTATCCTACTCATGATCTAGAGTTGGCAGTAGTCGTTTTCGCGCTAAAGATCTGGAGGCACTATCTATACGGGGAGAAAGTGGAGATATATTCATATCATAAAAGCCTCAAATATTTCTTCACTCAAAAAGAACTCAACATGCGGCAACGATGTTGGCTCGAGTTGTTGAAAGATTACGACCACACTATTCAATACCATCCTGGAAAAGCGAACGTGGTAGCTGACGCATTGAGTAGAAGATCATATGCAGGAATGAGTGCAATGATGTCAAGTATACGCATAAAGCCAACTTTAATAGAAAAAGTTAAGGTTGCTCAAGCCACCAATCCGGAGCTGATGCATATGAAGACGAAAGTACAAGAAGGTGCCATTCCAGAAGCGAGAATTGATGAAGAAGGAATACTTCGAGTCCACTCCAGACTTTATGTTCCTAACGATTCTGATTTGAAGTACAAGATCATGATGGAGGCACACAATACACCGTTTGCAATTCATCATGGAAGTACCAAAATGTATCGTGATCTTCGACATACATTTTGGTGGAACAACATGAAGAGAGAGATTGCAAAGTTTATTTCAACGTGTTTAACTTGTCAACGTGTAAAGGTGGAGCATCAAGTGCCAAAGGGTCCATTGCAACCACTTGAGATTCCGAAACGGAAGTGGGAACACATTACTATGGATTTCGTTACGGGTCTTCCTACGGTTTCTCAAGGCATCAATGCTATTTGGGTTATTGTTGATAGATTAACCAAGTCTGCTCATTTCTTGCCGATACGGGAGACTTATTCCCTTGAACGTCTTGCTCAAATGTACGTAAATGAGATTGTAAGATTTCATGGCATGCCAGTATCCATAGTTTCGGATCGTGACCCAAGATTTACTTCAAGATTTTGGGTTAACTTGCAAAAAGCTATGGGTACGGAGTTACGATTCAGTTCGGCATACCATCCTCAAACGGACGGACAATCAGAGAGGACTATTCAAACTCTTGAAGATTTATTAAGACTCTGTGTCCTATACTTCAAGGGCAGTTGGGATAAATATTTACCATTGGTGGAATTCTCCTACAACAACAGTTATCAGACAAGCATTGGTGTGGCCCCATTTGAAGCATTGTATGGACGAAAGTGTCGCTCTCCAGCATGTTGGGACGAGGTGGGTGAAGCAACATTGTTGGGACCCGAGTTAGTACGTATGACTACGGAGAAGATCCAAACGATTCGACAACGTATACAAACTGCACAAGATTGACAAAAGAGTTATGCGGATCTTCATCGAAAGGACGTAGAATTTAGTGTTGGGGATCATGTATTGTTGCGTGTTGCCCCATGGAAGGGAGTTACAAGATTCGGGAAGAGAGGAAAGCTTAATCCACGATTTATTGGTCCATTTCAAATTCTTGATCGAGTAGGTAATGTAGCCTATAGACTCGCGTTACCTCCAAGTATGTCTCGTGTTCATAATATTTTTCATATATCTGTGCTTCGTAAATATGTGAAAGACCCAAACCACGTCATTGAGTTAGAACCGGACGAGATAGCTGAAGATTTAACGTATGAGGAGGTACCTGTCAAGATCTTGGATAGGAAGGAGCATGTCCTACGCACGAAGGTAATACCACAAGTTAAAGTTTTATGGAGGAATCATGCTATAGAGGAAATGACCTGGGAGTTAGAAACGGAAATGAAAGCGAGGTATCCTCACCTTTTCGAAACACCAGGTACGTATGTCAATTTCGAGGACGAAATTTCATAAGGAGGGGAGGTTGTAAGACCCCAAATAATTAATAAATGAAATTTAATTTCCTTTAATTATTATTTTGAATAGTAAGGGTTGATTTGATTAATGTGGATAGTTATGGGTAAAATACGCAAATGTTTCAAAATAAGCAAGTGGTTATAAAATATTCATTGTTGTCGGGGAATATTCGTTTGGTCGTGGAATATTCGTACTATCGGGGAATATTCGTACGACGGCGCAGCCATGTGTGGACCCCATAACGAAAAGCGATTGGAGGAAGAAAACGACAAATATAAGTTGTTTAAAAATAACGGCGTAGTTGTTACCGTTTACACAGTTGGAATACCCGGTGGTTAAAATACAGTAATACGCGTTGTTGCACACTAGCACACGGTATTGCACAGTATTTTGAATTATTGCTAGAGTTTTCAAAACATGTGGGTAAGAATTTTGAATAAATAATAATATATTTTATTAATTTAGTCTCCTTTGGCGTTCTAACATTTTCCTATAAATAGGGGGCTAAGTTAGAATTGAAAATCACATCAGAAACAAAGTTTTCTCTCTTTCTCTCTCTATATTATCGAGCGTATCCTTGTGAGTATACTTTGAGTGTTGCTATACTGAAACAACCCGGGTCAAATCCCGAGTCCGGAACAAATCTTGGGTCAAATCCCAAGTCCGAATCGAATCAAATCCATCCAAATAAGGCCTCAAACCACTGGCCCAATAGTATCTTCTTGGGTCATCTAGCCCACCACAGGCTCCCAAAAGGTCATGACTTGAAGGTACTATTGGTAGTTACTTTAATTCCTTATATGCAGACAAATTTTCCCCCTATCTTTCGATGTGGGACTGGGGTGTTACAAACTCCCCCACTTAAATTTCTGACGTCCCCGTCAGAACCGATCACACACACGGCCCAAAGATCTTTGCCTCTCTAGCCATTGTGGGATAATACCGGCTGGCTTCGTGTCCCCACCTCCGGACCTTCATCTCTCCATTGTGGGATAATACCACCAGCCTTCGTGTCCCCACCTCCGGCAACCCGATCGGATGACCCGACCCGAGCTTTCGAGAGTCGGCTCTGATACCATATGAAATAACCCGGGTCAAATCCCGAGTCCGGAACAAATCTTGGGTCAAATCCCAAGTCCGAATCGAATCAAATCCATCCAAATAAGGCCTCAAACCACTGGCCCAATAGTATCTTCTTGGGTCATCTAGCCCACCACAGGCTCCCAAAAGGTCATGACTTGAAGGTACTATTGGTAGTTACTTTAATTCCTTATATGCAGACAAATTTTCCCCCTATCTTTCGATGTGGGACTGGGGTGTTACATATACGGTGCGAGTTTCTGTCAGAACTATACCGAAATTCAGTCAGAAGTGCGGCTATTTTGAGGTAAGGGATGTTATTTTCTTCTTAAATGATATTATTTTCTTCAATATCATTATGCCGAAATATTGGTGAACGTTTTTATCAAATTTAGAACTTTTTGTGCCGGAGTTACTATTCACGTATACGGTACTATTCACGTATACGACACTATTCACGAATACGGCACTATTCACAGAAAAAATATTTTTTTTCTTTTCGTCCAAAATATCTATTGTGGATACTAGCTTTGATTGTATCCATGTTTTGATCATTCTTGAATTTTACACCACTATGATTATTTTTGAGGTATTTTTGGACATAGATAAAACAAAGTACGAATCCTTAATCCTTAATCCTTGTCATTTTGTTTCACTGGATTCGCTTCTTTAAAAATATTTTTTATCATCTTCAGTCTTAAAGGACGTTATTATTGAATATCTTTGGCCTGTAGTGCAAAGATGAATGATTTCTGATGAATATCTTTGGCCCGTAGTGCAAAGATGAACAGGTGTTTAGATGAACATGACCAACAGATGAATATCCTTAGCCTGTAGTGTAAGGATGAATATATGATTCAAGATGTGCATTGATTGATGTTACAGGGATAAAAATACTGTTGATGGACTGTTAAATTCATAGACATTAGTAGATTTCATCCTCTACGTAACTCTTCTATGAATTAATATTTTTCGCTGCGAATATTGATTTAAAACTTGTTGTCTATTGTATTCTATTAGATTTTTTCCCTGTTGAAGGCTAACGATAATTTGTTGTATATTATCTTAGTCATAATATTCTTTACTGAGCTAGTTGAGCTCACCCTTTTCCTTTTTGTTCCATTTTTCTTCTCAGGAGATGAGAATATAGCGAGTACGAGTCGGGGTATGAATTGATGGTCCTTGAGAGAGTTGTTTAGTAGTCCTCACCATTTTTGGTAAAATAATATATCAGTAATTGTATTGAGGACATAGTTGGGTATGTATATTGTTTAGATGACAATGTTTGTATTCAAACTCATAGTTTATGGGTTGTAAAAGTTGTAGTTGTTTCTGTACCATGTATTTGGCGACTCAAAATGGGTTGGATGGAATGGACCTATTTTGGGGGCGTCACACACAAAATGAATTCATACTTACATTTGTGGTTGTACAACCACGCTTGGTTAGAAAGAAGTCTATAATTCCATTCATCCCTCGGGAAATTTGTCCAGAAGCTCTATTATCTCAGCCTCACGTTCTTCAGAAACATCCCCGAAGTCCGTGAAAATCTTCTCATCTGTGGCCCAGCCCGGTAAGGAAAGGACTTCGGGTCCTTTAACGAAAAACCATCTTTCATGTCATCCTTTGTTGCTTGAAGGAGTATTCACTAACGAGCGTCTCTCGAACCTCTCCCCTGTTTTTGAAGAATGCTTGCTTATGGTTTTAAATCCTTTCTCTCTGGACTGACCGACCTTGTATATAGTAAAGAAGAAGTCGAGCGTAGGTTCGACGCCAAGTTCGTGGCATAGAGCTATGAATGCCAAAATATGAATATATGAGTTCGGCATTAGTTGGGCGAACCCAACACCCAGAAACCCTAATAGAGTCACCACGAAGGTGTGTAGAGGGAACCGGATCCCTTTCTCCAGAATGGTCGTCGTAACAACCATCCATCCTTCAGGGCGTTGGTACATTCTTTCTCCAGACATGGGAATTCTCATTTGGTGGGTATCCGGAATGTGGCAACGAGTTCGAAGCCTTTCCAAGTCAGCCTCAGTAACTTTCGAGGGGATGTTGGCATGAACATACTGCTCTCTGTTCCTATAGAATTCGGAAGGACTGGGGGAGAATGTCGTTGTTGGTTTCTTCTTAGCCGTTGCAGCAGCCTGATCAGAACTTGAAGCATTTTTGGTAGAGTTTGGGTTTGGAGGAATGGAATAAATTGGTGTCACTAGCAGGGGATGACCTTGCTCAGAATCTTTAGACGCCATTATCAACAGTTTGCAGAGAATACAAAGAAAGCTCGAGAGATAGAAAGAAAGCTTCAAGGTTCGAAATTCAAATTAGCAGGTAAAACTGTCAAGATTAGTAAAGTTTGCCTTTTATATTGATGGTTACACGGTAATCGAGGGCGGCACAGTTAATTCACAGTAATGATGGTGAATTGGAAGAGGTGTTATCCGATTTTGGGTCTAAATATCCTAATCAGAGTGGGTTTATGTCTGTTGGGCTTCCCATTTCTATCTCTGGTATCAATTTGGACCGACTTAGTTGGGCTTTGATGAGTTTCACTTTGAACCTCTTATGACCTATCATAATTCCTTTTATTCTGGACCGATTCCACTTATACTCTTTCATTAAACCTCTTGTTTAATAAAAGACTGGGGGACAATGTTGGGCCATAATACTTTAGACATGTTGAGGTGGGTCTTGAAAGTATTAGGCCGGTTCATTGGGCCAGCCCATTGGGTGGATATTATCTTTATTTTGGGGCCTATGAGATATTGGGTTGTGACAGTGGGCCGAATTACTAAATGAGAATGGTTCCACTTGGGCTTTGACCGGTGTAGATTGGGGATAAAACTTTGACTGTCATCTCTGCATTGCATTTAATGAGGATTGGACAGGACTTAGTCGGCTAAAGACTGTGGGCCCGAAAAGTCAGTTGCATACAAGACAAACCGGACTTTGGAGGTATAAAGCAAGGATGACACACGGTGAAAGGTCTAATAAATTATTACTCTCAAGTCACTAGATATTTATTTCCTCCATTGTTAACCTTGTGATAGCCTGTACTGACTCTCACGCCGGAGCTATCCCCCGACGGTCAAGCCGTCAAGCTTTTGGTGTTGATTGTGTTTATTGTGCAGGATCAGAATGTCTTACGTTATTGGGACGTGGCAGAAGATCTTGGCGTTAACAGCTGCCAACATGGACCCTTCAACGTTCCTTACCACACTGTCATAACCAGTACGCCTAGCATGATCAAAAAGAGCTGCATCAACATATAAATGTACATGTAGCCTGCTTCTTCCAAGTCGAGTTAGCTTCAACAGCCCGTGCTTTATTGTGACTGGTAATAACCTGAGTATTCCTCCACTGCTCATGCAATAAATATGCCATATAAATCACTTACCCTTCCTGAATTCTGCGATGACACCAAACTAGATCATTCCTACTGTTCCAGAGATTATTAGTGTTCCAACTACTAAAAATTTCTTATAAAATAAACTTTGTATTACTATAAGTTAGTACTCCCTCCGTCCCTCAATATGCACAAATATTAAGAAAATAATCGTATAATATTAATTGTTTTTATATTAAAAAAAAGAGTATTATTTATTGAACGAAAATAATAATAAAAGAATCAAAATTATATTTAATACTTGAAATAATATTAAAAACTAAATAATTAATACTTACTAAAATTTTCAAATGACATATATTAAGAAATAAAAACACTTCTCTAAACGATCGATTTATATTAAAAGAGGGAGGGAGTCAATTTAGTTGGAGAATGAGCAGTCTATGACTATTCCCATCAAGAATATTGAGATTTTGACTTGAATAATGACTCCACAAACTGACATGTAACCTAAAGTTAACCTATCTGAATCGAGTTGAGTCGAATATTGAATTGTTCAGATTTAGTTCATAAAATTTATGGAATATGAAATAAGATTTAACTATCGAGTCTAGCCCAATTCCGAATCGATCCTGAACCGTTTGAACTTTTCGAACGAAATATGATCCGAGTATCAATAGAAAATTACAATGTGAGGATGTTCGAGTAATTTATCGAATTTTAAAATTTGCTCATATTTGATTCATTTATAGTTCGAGTCGAACTCGAATTGAACTTTTAGTCGAGCGAGTACGAATTTAGTATGAACTCTTTACTCATTTTACACAACCTTAAACATACCCACCCACTCCAATTTTTCGTTTTTATAAGATTTATATATATATATATATATATATATATATATATATAAATTCATTTAATTTTAGACAATATAATTATAAAAATTATAAATTATGTACATATTTATTATTTTCAAAAGTTAAATGAATCATAAATTTAAATTAATTTTAAAAAATCAATATATAATATAATAACATTAATCACTAGTTGGTTTCCTAGTCTCTCTCCTCATTAATTTGTTTGTTCACGGGTTAAGGCTCCAGCCTCCAGTGCTCCACTAATTTTTAATACTTTTTGTAATTTTTTTTATGAACTAAAAGCCTTTTCGAAATTGATATATGTGAGGATATATATGAGGTCAAAAGTGTTTGTTTATGTGAAACACCGCCGAGCACAATTTGCCAACAACTTTCCATTAAGCCTTGTGAAGCTTATGAAACACTATATATTGGTAAAAGATATTTTGCATGGTGATAGGGAACAAGAAGCTATTCAATGGCTCCACATAGGTAGTAGTACCCTAGTGGCTAGTCCCACCATAACATGTGGGCTTAAGATTAATTTATGTGTTGAGACTTTTATTTGTTTGACGAATAACCATTACGATATGAGAGTCGGAGGTCTCGCTCTCTAGTGAGCGAGCTGTTGGCAGGAATTGCAATGAGGCATCACCCCCTGAAAGCCAAGCGCAAAATGCAATTAGGCTAGAAGATTTATTAGTAGTTCGATCTTAGATTTTATTAATAAGTCCATATTATAGAACCTAAGATTTTTTAGTTATTATAAAAATATTGTTTAGTGTGTGAATTATTGTAAAGTGTGTGATTTATCTAATGAATACATTAGACAAGATAAGTAAGACTAGCCAAATTAGTGACGGCGTATTCTTACTTTTCCGTCTTTTATATAATGTGTGTTCTTAAATTCTAAGATTATGTTCTATGTATAAGGATTATAAACTTAATGGCGTGCGGTAGATCTAAATGAAGCAAAAGAAAGTAAAAATGAATAATCCAGCAACATGTAGTTATGGTAGACGAGCCTTGCCTACAAGTAAAGCCTAAAGGGTCTCATGTACCACCCGTGCCTACTTTAATAACATTTGAATCTATTCAGCTTTTTACTAGTAAAAGGGAAAAGAAGTTGGTCTGGATTCTGAGTTCTCAGAAGGACAGATCCACGACAAATCTCATCTTTAATACAAGTGATTCGTGACTGAGACTAGCAAATCAAACCAACTTTGCCATGACTGGTGTGTATCAAGTATAGTAGCTACAGTTATTTACAATTTGTTATGAGCATTGAATTGAACTCATCCATAGTTCCCATTTCCCAACTACAAACAACAGATATGATATGAAGCAAAAAGGAACTTCGCCTGTAATGTAATGTCAAATTAAAATATCAACCCTCGAAAGAAAAACATTAAAATTTAGATTTTAGACCATGTAAATCCAAGCATATATATGATGTAAAAGTCAACCTCATTCTTGATCATTACTCCAATGGATTCAATTCCAAATAAACTGGCATGTGCTCACCAATCTACACCATCACAATACAGACCAAAATTTATATTGCAACCAAACCTAAAATCATACACTGTATTATAGGGAATAGCAAAATCAACCAAATTCAAGCAGCAAATTGCAAAGAGCTGGAGCTGAGGTGATTCATAATGTAGACACCAGATGGCTATAGAGACATGTGATTTTACTTTTCAGTGAACTAAAATGGACTACAGCTTCTAATGCCGTGTGAATACAGCCTCTGAATGCATAATGCAAACTGGATGCACACAATAATATCAAGACTATTAAAATATAGGCAATTTCATTTATGAAAGTTCATCAAGAAGGCTGCCACTACATCCAATCCCAACTCTCCTAAAACTTCACAGCTGCTCAACCCACAACCAGATCGCCCAACAAAACCATTTTGAGCAACTGATAAAAACAAGTAAACTTTTGCATGTATCATGCATGGCCTACAAGGCTACAATCAACAACATTTTGGAGACTAGTGTTGTATGTTGTTGCTATTAAAATAAATAGGAAAAATATTGTTTCCATCTTCAAAATCTATTTGATAGAAATTGGGATGCTTCTATGCTCCGACATTTACTCCATTCAATACAACATATTTCCACTTTAACCGCAATGACATCATACAATGGAGCATTAATCAATGAGCAAACATATCTTTTAAACATTTGAACTTAACAAGGGGAGCAAACCACAAGCATATCCATCATCTGGCCTGCAAAACTAACCCCCTCATTTTTTTCTCTAATACAGAACTCCTACATACATAGTGACACAAGCAAAAAAATTATATACAAAGAGGTTAAAAAGCTCATAAACACACAAATGGAATCTTATGAGAACCTAAATGATAAAAGAATACATTAACATTGCGGTTGATATAAGATGAGGGCCATGAGGAAGGCTGTCTAACTCTTGTTCTCTTTTGTTACAATGCATGGATGTTTTACCCTTTGCCAAATGTACTTGTTAGCACTTATCAGAGGAGCCTGCATGAAGGAAAAGGGCACTTTTTGTTCACGGGTTTATGCTTTTAAGGAGGAGTGCTCCAACTCAAAGAGATTTCTGAAGGAGAATCAAACACTGCATAGTAGCTGTAGCATTTTCTCACGATAAAGCTAGTGATGCTAAGATAATCAAAGCTGATATTTAAAATAGTATCCATTTTTGCAATATTGTAATTGAGTGATGATTCAGGTTTTATTATTGTAATTAACAAGTACAAAAGTATTATTGTTACTAGATTCATTTAAACGAGTTCAGTTTAAGATGAGTAAAATTGAGTTCGAGTACGAGCTCGTGTTGAACAAGCTATTACTCGAGCTAGGCTTGTTTGTGTAAACTGTAAACGAACGAGGAAACTTATTCGAGCTTGACTCGTTAAATGAACTCGAGTCGAGAAACACAAAAATAATACTACTAAAAAGGAAAATAAAATACTTGGAGAAAACATAAACTTGGAGAATGTCGGTGGAATGGTGTGTTCGTCTCTGTCTGTTCAAAGAGCAACGATCAATGGTCTTAAAGGAGCACCTATATGCTTGACTGGAAAACAATCCATGCTCCCTCCGATGAATGATTGTTTGTTCTTGCTTGATTACAGGAGAACCAACGCAGGAAGGCGTTGTCACTGCGAATTGGTGCCTACTATGCTCTTCACTCTTCACGGAAAAGAGTGAAACGAGCAAGTAGATCGCTCGTGCCACACAAACGGAAATTACTTCACAAGTGAAAAACCTATTAAAAAGGAAACTATTTCGAAGTTCTAATAATACTCTAGTACCTTAATCAATATTCTAGAATATTCTACTTGATCTATAATTACATAAAGATTGAATATCTATCTCTAAAAGACATTCAAAATAATAACTAACTTCTTAATTTCTTCTCCCGTTTCGCATGACCCACTTTTTGTGCTTTATATATTAAAAAACTTCGGTGAAATTAGAACTCCAATTAATGTAGCTAGCTTATAAACTAGAAGTTATACCAAACAAGATAGGCCATGCTACAGACTCAGCTTAAGAAATAAATAAGACAACCAAAGAGAACGACATTCAGATTAAAGGCCAAATAGTGAAGGAAAAAATGCAGGTAAGCTGTATCTGTGAAATGATATCGAAAGATTTATCCTACTAAAAAATAGTCCATAAAACACGGGAAGAAAAAATATGCAAGTTTAAGTCACGGTTGAGATGTGGATTTATGTGTATTACTGGCATTAACATATATGGCTAAACAGAGGGGGGGGGGGGGGGGAAAGCTCATAGAAGAGGCAAAAATTACTTGCAATAAGATCTCAACAAACCAAATATATTTAAAAGTATTCAATGAATCCCGAAGGAATTAAGAATAAGGATTAAAAAATAACACTTTGATAGACCAATAAAATCCAAATCAGAAAATTACTGATTTAATTTGCTACTGAATCTTATTGGGCATCATATCATGCATTCGCCATCCTTCTGGTCATCAAAGACAACATATTGTACATTTAAAAGAGCATTACTTAAATTTTGGAATTCCTTAAATTTTGGAACTATCACTAAACAAAGAAACAGATACAGATTACCAAGGCAGATTAGATCCCTCTCTTATGGAAGGTGACCTCGAAATCATGCTATCATCTCTTCCCAACCTTGACACGCTCCTTCCAGCTTTTGGAGTACCTACCCCAGGGCTTGCACCACGATAACTAGCACGCAGAGATTCATCAACATTGACAGAGTGTGAGGACTTGGCAATTGCATTCCTAACAAACTTCTGAGCAGCAGGAGACAAAGTTCGTGCGCTCGGACTAGCACTTCCCCTTCTAACTGGTGAGGACAATGGTGGTTTCTGAAACATCTTAGACCTCTCCCTCAGTTTACGAGCAGCATCCCTTGATAATGAATGAGCTTTGACATCTCTCGAAGGTGGCAAAGGGATTTTAAATTGAGGCCCATTACCATTACCACCAATATCAAATGGGGTATCCTCGGGCTCCAATCTCAGTGGCGTCCCTTCAATTTCTCCCCACGTAATAAATGGTGACTCTTCCACTCCTGGTGCTGGGGATGGAGTCTTAACATAGCTATAACCATTGTCCGCTTTCTTACTCGATTCAATATAAAATGGATTTGGGGTCTTCCTCAAATCTTCCAGATCATACTTTTTCAATTTATCCCCATTTCTATCCGACAAAGAAAAAGGATGCGGAGTAGCACCAGCAACAGGGGCATATAGCACTGCTAAATTATCTTCATCCCGAGGCACGGAATCCATCATTTTCCCATGAAATCGAGTATTTGCCCTACTAATTTCCTTCGTCAACCCTCTAAGCCTCTCGTCTTTTTCCTCCTTGGTCAATGCCACTTCACCCAGATCAGAAGGATGATACATCAACAGATTCTTTGCAGTATAATTCCACCCTTCCAAAGTACTTGGCGGCTGATCAGACGTGCCATAACCATCGGTAATCCTTTCCCTCTTAGCATCTTCAATTGACTTAACATCTTCCTTTTCACCTTCCAACAAAAAACTATATCTCTCCCTCTTCTTCTTATTTACTTTCTCAATAAGTTTAGAAAAACTATCATTATCCTCACTGGTATACCTCCGGAAAAATTCATCAAGGCTCAAATTAGCATCAATTGAACCATCATCATTAGACTCAATTACACCAGAATTCTCATTACTTTCTACAAGAGGGGTTTTATCTAATTCAAGTGGAGTAGTATTTCTAAAGAAAGTCGACCCGGGTGTTCGAATTTTACCTTGGGTGTCCAAAGTTGAGCCCTTTCCAGCTCGTCGCTCCAGGATTTTCAACTGTGCATCGCGAATTTGGACCGGATCGCCCGTCCGGACAGCTTCTAGCCAATCAAAACGGTCACGTAGCTTGGGGATATCAGGGAAGAAATCCCGCTCAATGATTTTTTCAATTGCAGCTACATAGGAATCCTCGTCAAGTACTGCGGAGCGTTTTCTAGGATTTTTGGGAGTAATTGAAGAAGAAGATGATGAATTGTGGTTTATTATGGAGTTTTCAGAGAGGGAAGACGAAGGTGAAGAAAGTTTGCGCGGTGAGTGCCCTGGTGATAGCAACATGGTTTGTAAAGATGAGGGCTTGGTTGGATTTTTTGTGAAGTTAGGGTTTTTGAAACTGCAATGAAAATTGATAACCCAAAGAAAGAGAAAATAAGAAGGAAATTTTGATAGGCTCTGAACTTAAAGATTACCTAATTATTGTGATGAATACTGAGTGGGAACTGGGAAGAACGAAGGCGCCGAATTGAATCAGAGATGCTGATGATGATGGAGGAGGAGGAGGAGGAGGAGGAGGAGGAGGACGGTGGTTTATACGTAAGAAAAACGCGTCCAAAATCCTAATCTCAATCCCCAACTATTGAAGCGGGTCGGAAAAATAAAGAACCCGCATTTAGAGTATAACTAGATACAAATCCGCGCATTGCTTGCGGCGGGATTATTTATTTTTTTAATAATAAATATGCACGTACAATTAATAAATTAAAATATAATAAAAAGATGATAAATTATTGTGCAATGATCAAATTTCACACAAAACATCCAAATAGTCCAAATTAAAAATTCAAAGATCAACGTTCTAATTGTATTTAGAAATTTATAATATTTAAAGAGCAAATGGTCAAAAATGCCCTTGAATTTTACCGCGATGTCTACCGAGTACCCTATACTTTTTTTTTGTTCAAAAGTACCCTTAATGTTACATTTTTGGGTCACAAGTGCCCATGCCGTTAACAGAAGACTTAAAATATAGTGACGTCACATGGAGGCTTAAATATAAAATATATTCTAAATAAAACAATATATATCATTTAATCAAAACAAAAATACTAAAATAAAAAATAAAAAAAACATAACATATTTACATCATTTAATAAATAATAAAATTTAAATTATTTTGTTAACTAATCAAAACAACTAATTAAATAAAATAAGTTGTATAACATATTTACATCATTTAATCAAAATACTAAAATTCAAAACATAACATATTTACATCAAATACTAATTAAAAAAAACTAAAAAACTAAAAAATCAAATTAAAAAAATACTAAAATTCAAATTATTTTGTTAATTAATCAAAACAACAAAAATTCAAATGACATCATTAAAATACTAAAATCATAATACTAAAATATTTAGTATTTTAAAATTTTTATATGAATTAGTATTTAGTATTATGATTTTAAGGACATTCGGCTTATATTAATATTATATATCAATACGTATATACGTTGGTGTCATGAACATCGCGTTCTGTATTGATTTGTTAGCAGGCTAGGAAAGTTAAAGTCTAAATTTAGAGCCACAGTTTTGACTAATTCATGTTCACTGAATATGAACAACTTATAACTAATTCATGTTCCTGCATATTATTAAAATGAATATGCAACCAACCACTCATAAGAGGCCAGGCCTTAAAAATGAAGTTGGTTCTTTTAGTTTTCTTTTAATTTTTTACTTTATTCAGGGCCTAGAGATATGAATATCAAAGGTAGTGTATGTAGATTCTCGACTAAGCATGAGAATATAATAATTTTATTAAATCATATTTCTTGGATACACTTGAACTTGCAGGGGGGAATACTTAAAATATTATGTTCGTAGTATTTACTTCAGTATGTTCAGAGCAGTAAAAAATGCCAACATTAATCTACATAATGGTGTGCTTTATTTATTTTGGACTGGTTAATTGAAGGTCACAGAGGATATCTGGAAACAAACCCATCATCATCGATCCAAACATAGGACCGGGAAGATTGACTTTCTTTTTTTCACCCAAAGGTGCAGAGTTTTCACAACGACATCGGACCAATCCCTTTTCCTTGTCACAAGACAGAACAGTGAGTGATATTGTTCCATCAGCACAAATAATCACACTTTGTGGCTTCACATCCTCCTCAACCAGCTTCTTGTAGCTCATAGAAATCGTATTCTCATCGCCATGTATGTTGTAGTCAGTGGAAATGGTGATCACTTGACCTTGTTTGAGATCTATTTTCTTCCCATCCTTTTGGTATCAATATAAGTGAGAAAGAAGCATCTATAATGAAATTAGGTAAGCCAAAAGTCGATTATAACACAAATAAACTTCTATCCAAGAATTTAACGTTCACAAAATTCAAACTATGAAACACGTAATTATATTTATCTATTGCATCACAACATGTAAATGTCTACACAAAAAGCTTGACAAATCTAATATTAAAAATTAAATACTAATTCATATTATCAGAAATATACAGTTACTGAAATATGTACTTTTAAGAGATGGCTCTCTCTATGAACGTGGATGGATACGGAAGAAAAATATATAAAATCTAGGATGGCAATTATATATAACCGATAATCATTAGATTAGAACAAATATGCATAGAGAATAAATTTCACATCATAATCATATCGGTCACGTTATCCAACTATATAGGAATGCAATTCCATCATCATGCTTGATAGCAGTTACATCATAAAGGTTGTTTAGTTCAGATATTTCTCATATTCAACTGACTATAAGTACAAAATAATTAAAATCAATTAATGTGGATATTTCAAAATTGCGGTATGTTGATCTTCATACAGTCTCATAAAGTCAACTTTAACGTATATGTGCTAGAGAGGATTTAAAGAAATCCTAGAAATACAAAAGAAAAATTTTCAGTGAAATAATGATAAGATAGAGTAGGTTAAAATCTAGTAAATCTATTAAAGATTAACTATAGCACACTTAATACTATCCAAATATTGTAACACTCTATTTTAATTGCGTAAAGCTGAAGTACGTAATGGCTGAACGACAAACAACAACTATATCATGAACTGTTGTTTATAGCACGAATGATATCATGTGATTTGCAATTAGGCAAATTATTGTCATTCATACTTATTAGCATGTATAACAAATAATTAATAAAAGATTATAAAATAATGTGCTTCTTGCAGGAATAATGAACTGCTAAATATATTAGTTCAATGATAACACAAAGAATACAAACTAAAACTTAGATAATTAAAATAACTAATAAAAGGGAAAGGACAGAATGAACGAAAAAAAATAAATGAAAATGATGAAACAGAAACTTAGAAGCCATGTCTTGATCAAATGTGAAGTATTTGACACCTTAGACATAGACACACACAAACACATATATGTATACCATATCAACACATTTAAGAAGCAATATAAACTTTTTAATCTGTATGTGTGAAAGTAATAACTTACGCAGGGAATGTTTTGAATACATTTTCTGTTCACTTAACACGGATCTGTGCGCTAGTGATTCAACAAATGCAGCAGAATGTTTACAAATAAAGTACAATCTAATGCCAGACAAAAACTTATAAATACCCCATAGACTTGACTTACTAAAATTACAGAAAAATTACTAAGTGATCTTACATAATGCACCTCGAACCTGCTAAAAAATGTGCATTTATTGTTATATCAGGGAAAAAATTGTCACAAAATGAGAGTAAAAACTTAGTTAGTATTACATCAAAATCCCATCTCAATTATGAAATTAAGATCATGCATTACTAAAATGGATAAAATACCGCCTAAGAGAACATCCAATCACTCAAAATCCATGTGACTTGACGTAAACGTCAGGGAAAAATCTTGGTAGAAAAAGATGCCATAGAAAGCACAGACATTAATATGCTACTCCATCCATCACAAAAGAAAGTCCAATTTCGAAAGTCTTAAAATTGTTTGACTTTAGCATAATTAATTACTAAGATCATAATTTAGACTTAACAGGAATCTAATACAAAGAGGAAGCTATTGAATCAAAGAGATGCGCCTCTATAGGTGTTTATGGTGTAAAATGCTTTTGCTGGGCTGATTGGACCTTCATTAATATTGGAGTGAGCAGTCTTAATCTTTTTGGTTATACTGTTGCAGTGTGTAAATACAAAGTATAAACAATTATACTTTGTGCTTAAAAAAACATATATCCATAGCACAATTATAGCTAGAAAAACAATAGGATTTCAAAAATTAACACAAAGCAAAAGGATGAATGCAATATTGGTCAACGATACAACATATATTCGTAAAGCAATGAATAGCAAAACTAACACACAGTGAGCTTGATCAGTCGATCTAATAACCAATTATCAAACAAAGTGAACATCAAAGGCTGATAATAATTTCATATATTAAGCATGTTCCATAAAGAATATTCATCAAGAAAATCAAGTCTAAATCCTTCTAGAACTGATGCAAATCAATCACAAGAAAAGGCCACACATACCCACAAACAATACATTATATAATATATGATTTTAATTGTTAGAATACTTGTATGGTTTAATGATCCTTCTGTTCATTGTCTCTCAGATTTCTATCTTTTTACTAAATATACACATTATATTAAAAATATCTCAAAGAACAGGCCTCAAAAAGGAGACATGCAAGGGAAAGAAAAACAAAATCCTTCGTTGGACAAATAATTAAACACAAGCCAATGAAAAAAAAACTTAAGAAACCAAGTAAATCACAATTATTTAAAGTAGCCTCAGAGTAAAATGAGCCTAAACCACTCATTTGATTAAATGAATTACTAAATTGTCATGAAACAGCAAGTCTAATTTTCATCCACCCACCTACCTCTAAATTGCAAAACATTCTCATTGTTTATTGGAAACAAACGGAGCACAAAGTAGTATACATTCTACATACCAGGGGCAAAAAACACAAATGTCAGTTTTTGAAATAAAATCCATATTATCCATATTAATATTAATATTATACCGGCAACAATGAAATAAAATCCATATTATCCAATAAATTGTATCCTAAAGATGTACAAATCCCAACAAAACTCTTTAATGTTATGCATAAGAGCAACCCATTTGGAAATAGCAAAATCCCAGAATTTAGAACTTTTAATAGCAAAACCCCATAATTTAGAACTTTTAACAAAATCCAAATAGCAAAACAAATTAAGGGATATTAATAAATACAATATATGTATGTATGTATGTGTGTGACTGAGAGAGACTTTGCATACCGAAAAAACAATATGTTGTGATTTTCGTCGGCATTGGGTATGGGTTATGATCTCAGGCTTTGGGTTATGATATCCATCTCTTCAGTTATTTCCGCGTGCTGAAGCCATTAGATCCTCTCATATCAACGGCTACTTCCGATTTTTTGGTCAGATTTGCCGAAGAATACAGCTCCATTAACAGAAAAAAATTGGGGAAAATCATAGCTGCAATCCCTATCTAATTAGGGGATTGTATTTAGGTTTTACGATCTCAGTTGTTATTTTAGTCGCTCGATTTGTGAAGGGTATTTTTGTCAAGGCCAATGTATAAAAGAAAATAAGATTGACAGGTGTTAAAATTGTAGAAAGACAGATGTCAATTTATTATGTCATGTACTGTGATTTAGTATATATAACTAGATACAAACCCACGCGTTGCGGCGGAATTATTCAATTTTTAATAATAAATGTGTACGTACAATTAATAAATTAAAATATAATAAGAAGATGGTAAATTATTGTGCGATGATCAAATTTTACACAGAAAAACAAATGAATATACATTGTATGGGGTAGTGTTGAGAGTTTACCGGTTTATGCATTACATCTTCTGCTTTGTTCAAAGGTTTTTTTTGTAACAATTGTTTCAGGCTTTTGAGTAATTTTTTTTTTCAAGTATATTTAGTGCATGAATTAAGAATTTCAAACTTATTCTAAAGTCTAAAATCTAAAGATACAAAGCAAGAAAGAAAAAACAAAAAATGTATATTCATTTGTTTTGTATCTAGTTTCCACCCATTTTTGATTGTATCTAATTTGTATAAACTTATCTGCTTTATATCTAGTTTCCATCCAATGTTGAACCCCAACTCCCTGAAATTTACCTATTGCTATTACAAATAACCTCTTGTTTAAGATTTGATGAGGGAGAATATAGCATTGAATTATTAACTCAGATATAAAAAGAGAGGTGAAACTGTTTAAATTCCTAACAATGGTAATCCAGTTCTTACAGTTGCCTGCAGATTCATTCATGCTAATAATTGTCATTCATCAAATCAAATCGTAGTGTGTATTGAAACTTACTCTGAAAGCAATAAATACCGAGGTGCAAGTATTATATTTTATTTTTTCATTAAAAAAGGTACGATTTTTAGCAAGAATTATATGAGAACATTAAGATCACATAAAAGAATAACATAAAAATATGTAGGGAAATATTCACATACTTCTTTTCTTAATGTCCAAGAAAAGGATAAATTGAGCTATATGAATATCAAAAAGCTAATGATAAATTTACTCATCATCATCTTCATCATCATACTCATAATCATCAGTGCCATAAATCTCGTCTTTAAAGAAATCTTTGTCTCCTGACCTTTCAGGTCCTAGAAATTCATCAGTGGTAACTGAACTTTTATCTTCTTCTGATATATCAACAGAGGTCCTGCTCTCAGTTTCCTCTTCATGACTGCTGAAGATGTCTCCTCGTCAGGATACTCGTTCAGAGGGTTATCTTCAGCAATCCTATATAAATGGAAAATACCATTTGAATCATAACTTTCATTTTCTAATCCATCAGGGCCATCATAAAAACCATTATCGTCATCCACTTGGCAAAAAGAGTTCAACCAATAAACGAAACTATGAGTAAAAGCTCACAAAGGAAATGGATTTGAAGCATCTTAAGCAGTCATGGCAATATCATCCTTCACAACATATAAGTCATATACAAGTCATCTTTAGATGCTGCGATTACAATAACCAAAACAAAAACATGAATAAAATTAGTGATAGGCTGTCTTGAGACCAAGAAAAGGGTGACGATATGTCATATATATTATAAAATGATGCAAATTCCCACAGGTGTAATTATAGCCCAATCCTTGAAAAGGAAAACAGAAAAACTATACATTTTTAGTTTTTAATCAATCCAGTTTTTTTATCGCCCAGCAGGCTGTTTCACATGGTTACACCAAAGCTAAAGCAAATTATTAGTGAAAGATTGCTAAACATAGAAAAGGTGTATTTAAGAATATCAATTTTTGATGATCCCAAACACAAAACAGAAAAAGAAATGAAATGAAATGAAACATTATACATGGATATACCTCCATTGGACATGTAATCATCAATTTTAAGATTCTATTTTTGAAGCTGTACTTGGAATGAACTCTCTTAACAGAGGCAGAAAAGATGACATTATCCTGTGATCCTCCAATTATGAGTATCTGCAAAAAAAAATTAAAAAACGGATCATTATCAGCAAGAAGTATCAAGTAAAAGTAATAAATTAGATTATATCATTACATGTACTTACTCCTGCTCTTTCACCTCATTAGTTGTTTCCACAACATCAACACAAACATCATAGAGATGACACATCTCGCTTAATGCTTCATCGTGATTTGAATCTTTTTTACCTTTCCTCCTCATCCAATTTGTTCAATATCATATGATATATATTCAGAATCCATAATTTACATTCAAAAAGCAATAATTAATTATCAAATAGCAATGGAATGTATAAAAGTAAATATGAAAACATTTCAAGATATACTGACGGCAAAAAAGAAGAAACCGAATTAGAAATATATTAATATATTACATGTTCAGAGGACATACATGTCACATATAATATATTACATGATTTGATAACAATAGATCAGCATTTTAAGGAAAATCATGTACAATACATGCATCATTAGTTGACAATACAATATATACATATTGCAATTGTATATAGTTTTTTTACTATAATTAAATATAATGAATAAAAATTATGAAGCACATCAATTTTTTAAGTGCTTAGCCCACCTTTATGGTGAGTTAATCAAGATCTGGATTGATAAACAATTCATTAGAAGACATGTCTGAAAATAATCATTTTGGCATTGAACAATCCAAGAGACAGATGTTTTAATACTGAAAGTGAATGGTATAACCACAACATCATACTCTAACAACAACTCTTGGCTCACTTTGAAGAACCATGTATTTTGTGCCACCAATGAAGCTTGTGGACCGAACCATGTATTTTGTGCCACAAATATTCCTGTTTAAGGCTGCTTTCTTTCTTGCAATGCTCTTCTTGGGCACAAACTGATGGGAAGAAAAGTTGTGTCCACAAGCATCATCAAGTGCACCAGGAAGATAATATAATCCAGAAAATCCAATATTTAAGAGAAGGGTAATTAGTATGAATGTTATAAGACATGAAGTTGAAACAAAGACATTCACAATGTTGTGGCCAACTTCTCCACGACATAGGCATTACTTTGATATTGATGTGTAAAATACAATGAATCAAAATCAGATCATGTGAAATTAACCTGCTTGTTTGCAAAAATAAGAATGACAACACCTCTTAATTCTTCCTCCTGACAAGAAAGCACAAAGAATATATATATATTTCAAATCCATAACATAAATTTAAGGTTAAATTCAAGTATATATAATACATTTCTTTTTAGATAAATAAGCATAGGTCAAATAACCAAACAATGAATTACAATTTGAAAAATATAACGAAAATTTTATTTCTATTATTTATTTTACTATGAAGACGATAACCTTGGAGTAAGTAAGATTTGACCATGTGATCTCCCTTATAATGGGGGACAAAAGGAGTTGGCATTTAGTAACAAAAAAATCATATTTTTCAAAAATTAGTTGAGAGAAATGAGGATCACCAACATAAGCTAACCAACAACATATTATCACATATATATAGAGGATCCCCTTCCTACCTATAAACAAAAAACAACACAAATCACCTAATTAATTAACAGGCAAAAATGGAATTGTAACGGACCACCAAATTTTAACTAAATTTCAATTCCTTAAATTGCAAATGTGCTATCAATTACAATTCCGAAGCTCGGTACA
The DNA here is from genome assembly GCA_020205505.1 of Panax japonicus. Taxonomy (NCBI): domain Eukaryota; kingdom Viridiplantae; phylum Streptophyta; class Magnoliopsida; order Apiales; family Araliaceae; genus Panax; species Panax japonicus. The sequence goes on from CM035091.1 coordinate 31,362,794, forward strand.
GAGTTGTCAAACGCAGTGAAAATGTAATTCAATCAGGAAACTGGAAATTACTATATATTAGCATTTGGTCACACCAAAACATAGCAATTAATAACAACAACAATATGTGAAAAACCAGCTACAATAAATTAATGATAATTCTCAATTTAAAACCCACAAAAAATATATATAATAATATAAACACATACGCGGCCCTTCGTTCTTTAAATTCAATGAAAGCTCATTGGAATGCCAAGCTCAAGCCAAGGCTTCATTTTTCCATTGAAGTGCAATACTGCTGCATTTTTAGCGGTTTCCAGATCCAGACTATAGTTATGACCCAGTCCTGGCAACACCCAGGCATCATCAAAAGCATGAACCGGGCCTTGAAAGGTGAGCAAGCTTGCACACAATGTAACAGATTTAAAACGTCCTTCTTCCCTATTGAGCTGATGTCCACAATGGGGGAAAAAAGAGAGGCAAACATCAAAAAACTAATGGCTCACAACATAGTTGTACAGGTCATTTCATTAACTATAAGCTCATATCATCAATGTATAAATATCTAGTCTTCCATTAACTTGTCTAAAAAAATATCTTAACAGAAGAATCAAAGGACTCATGAATAAAGTACACAAGTCATTACACCAGTAATATTAAATTATATCCAATCAAAACCAACATTCCCTTAGCTGGCACTACACAAAAAAAATTGAAATGAAAGGAGATGATGGTGTTCAAGGGAGGTTTAGTAGAGAGATGTTTTGACAAAGACAAACTCAGATTACCACCCACCATAAACAACCGGATAAAAATAGGAAATAGAAAAGATTACCACATTCATGTTTATAAGCAATAAATGTAATGCTTTGAAATAAGCTTCTATATATCATCAAACTCAAGAAAAAAAACAAGCAATGAAGGACTCTACGTTGTATATAGGCACACACTCACACATAATATTGACATATCTTTTTTTCGAGGGTTGGGAGGGGACGAATTATTGCCCACCCTCCTCCTAAACTATGCAAAATCAATTATATCATCGCCAACACCGCCTACATCACTGAAAATCCTAGCAAAAAATCAATTAAAGGGAGTGCCCCAATGACCTTATTAGCAAAACCAGAAACAGAATTCGACTCCTCCATGTAACCATTGAAATTGAAGGGTTTTGTGGGGGTTTTAATTCTGTGGAGCTGGCGCAATTAAATCAGGGTGGGTGAGGCCTGCAAGTGAGGGTGTAGAAATGGAGAAGTGGGTTTGCAGAAGAGGAGATTTGGACGATATTATTGGGTATCTGGTGGAGAGAAGAAGAAGATATACATCATGTTTATAAAGAATTTGAACGAATACAGAATATATTTGAATATATGATCCCAGATTTAGGGGATTAGGGGAATGAATTTAGGTTTTTTACATCATTACTAGTTTTGTTAGTTGGGCATTTTTTAAAGGATAAATAAGAGCATTAATTAGGATAATTTTTCTAAACAATAAATAAGAGCATTAATTAGATGGACATGTGTTGAATTTATAGAAAGACAGATGTCAAATTATTATGTCATGTACTATGATTTAGTATATATAGATAATAGATAATAGATAATAGATTATTTGGATGAATTACAAATTTATTATTGTTTTTATTATGAATTATAATTACTTTTTTATTTCTCTAGTATTTTATTGGGTAAGGAAACGGCCCATTTTAATCTAGGATTTGGAAAGAAGGCCGGGTCTGGAAAATAAAGCAGTTGGATAAAAGGCTTATTTTATTGTGGAGTTTACACAATTATACGTGGGCTTATTTATATACTACAAAGCGCCCACGGAATGATCGAACGGCCAAGATATAATCACCTACCCTATAAATACCATAATCCTTGCCTCGTTCCGTCCTAGTGGTCTAGGGTTTATTATGATAATTATTAGGGTTTGTTTTTTTGTTTATATTTATTATTCGACGATTTAGCTGGGGCGAATAAATTAATAATATCCGCAAAACCCATTGAAGAAAAATCGTCGGAAATCGAGTTTCCGCTTTGAGCGAGGCTTGTTCTCGTCGTCAAAGAAAGGGAAGTTTCTCATATCCTATCGCCTTGGGGTGACGCAGACTCTCTGCAATTACCTCTTGGGACTTGCCATGAGAAGAACATTCTTTACTTTGAATTTTCTTATTTCTAAAATTAGATTATATTTTATAAATCTTCTTCGGCCCCCGAGGAAATCAGATACAAAATACACCATCTTTCGGGACTGATTGGCTTTGTTTTCAAGGCCTTGTTGACCAATTCTGCAATTCTGAGGCCTCTTTTATTCTGTTTTTTTTTTATTTTAAATTTGAATAAGGTTAATCTGTTCAGAATTGATATTTTCATTTCACAATCAAGGATAGACCTATTCGTGATTAAAGGAATCCCAATCAAGGACAAATTTTTGTATATATTTATACTGTCAGACTGTAAGTTGTGGCTAAACTAAATAAATTAATTTTGAATATAAATTATAAAATATGACTGAGAAAAGATTGTATATTTTTAAGTTGATTGGTGCCAATCCTCGAGATTAAGCTTCACAAATTTTAAGGGATTACATTTCAAATTAAATATTTAATTTTAAATTGTTAATAATTGAACATTCAATCTGGAGTGGAGGGAGTATCAATTTCCCAAATAAATGTTAAATCCACAATTTTATCCGTTATCATAGCTAAACCCGGAAGGGACATGAAATCCTTTGTTAATTTAATTCTTTGTATCTTATTGTTAATTCTACGTGTCTTATTATTTTTATGAATAATAATATTTGGACAGAAAAACAGAACACAAATTCCGAGGGCAGTTAGTTGGATAATTAGTCCTTAAACAATAATGGGTCCTTAACACTAATATACAACAAATATAAAATAATTACAAAAATAAAACACACAAAACATAATTACAAAAATAAAACAACACGCACACGTCAGTTACCAAATATGTCTATCTAACAATAACCGCTCCTAAAATCAAGTAACCGAACAACATGCAACTTTGATATCGGAAAAGGCCAAATCTTCTGACGACGATTGCCTTTATACTATCCTCTGAGATCGCCTCAAAAATATACGATCTGAGAAGACGAAGTAGTATACAAAATCAACATCTACTTCAAGTTCAGTAACCATAAACAATTACAACAACTCTGATCGCGACAAACATCTAAGATCTAATATCTTCGTTCGACGATTGCCAAATCTTCGGTCGACGATTGCTTTCCACTCACCTCTGAGATCGCGACAATCATCTAAGATCGGAGAAGACGAAATAGTATACAAAATCATCATCTACTTCAAGAGCAGTAACCAAAAACAATCAAAGCAAATATCGATACAATTCTGAACACTGAGGTATGTGTGTTTCAAGTTCTTATGCATATAGTTACTTGTGGTTACTACGGTATTCATATTTTGAGTACCTTTCTTAAGTTTTTCATACTTAAAATGGTTACTACAAAAATCCTTACTGTCTACTGAAACTTTTGGTGACTTCCTACTGTTGTTTTGGTTACTGTATAACTATATATTGTTCAATGCTGTCTTGTATACTATCAAATACTAGCTTGGTTAGTGTATGACAATATGTTAGTTACGGAAAAATGATGTTTTGGTTACTTTGTAACATTGTATTGCCTAATATTTTCTTGGTTACTATATGAAAATATGTTGGCTACTGTCTAATGATATGTTGGTTACTTTGTAACATCATACTGTATACTGATTTATTAGTTACTATGTAATGCTTCATAGTTTACTATGTAACAATATACTGGTATACGTCTAATAATTATATGTATATAGTTTCCTATGTATAAACATTTATATTTATTTTTTGACTAACTAATGCTCAATTGGTTACTGATTAACATTATATTGGTTACTGAATAATACTTATTTAGATACTATAAACAAATAAAAAAGGATACTTATTAATTAATCTTGTTACTGAATTACTCTAATAAAGCTACTGTATATTAATCTGATTAATATGTTTGCTACTGTATAATTTGATATTATTAATGTGCAATATTTGATTAATTTATATTGGTTTGTTTTATTATGATGGAAATTAATTGGCTACATTGGTTACCTTCATACAACTGTTATAATTTAATTGCTAACAACAAACATTAAACTGATTGTTTCAATTGTATATTGATAGAACAAATGTATTTTATTTTCTGGTTACTGACATTATATTGTTTGGTTACTGATTAACATTGATTTTGTTACTGTGCAATACATATTATGTTTTCAGACAATGGAGATGATTCCTGTTTTGCTTTATTTCAACGGTACATGGACTGATAGTAAACAGTACACCAACTTTGAAGTTACTGGCATACTAGTTCCCCCAACTTGTTCATTCAGAGAAATGCAAAACAGTATATGCATTGCATTACGGATAGACACTAACACAACAACATTGTCTATCAAATTTCAAATCAAAAACGACATTCCACCAATTTGTATATCAGATGAAGCAACCTTGAGATTCTTTATTGAAGTCAGTAAAAAATCTGATGAACAAGGAAAATTCCCACTGATTATAGATATTGGAGAAAGAAGCGGCCGCACAACAATCTTGCGTAACTTGACAAATATAGAAGAATCTGTTGTTCACGATGTAACGCCAATCAGATCAACACAAGGGAATTCAGCACTAGTTACACTAGCAACACAATATTCTCAAATTGGAACGCAATATGCTGATCAGCTTGCAATGGAAATTATTGAACAACAACAAGACAGACAACATGACAAATCATACACAACAGCACGATATGAAGATGTAATAACAGATCCGAATGAATGTGAAGTAAGATTACATCAAACCTACAAAGACAAAAAAATCCTATCACAATCAATGAGATTGCATTCAATCAAGAAAAGCAGACAACACAAAGTTCAAAGAACAGGTCACAGAGACTTTGTGCTAGTGTGCGTAAATGATGAAAATTGCAAATGGAAGATGAGAGCATCAAGTATTCGAAAAACCAGCCTATTCAAGGTGAGGGAATTCAACGACATTCACACGTGTTCAGTAAATGTATTGCTGGGAGACCACAAGCAGGCAAATAGTGAGTTCGTTAGCGAATGCATAATGCATAAATTAACAAATTTGAAGAAAATATACACACCAACCGATATTGTTGAGGACATGATGACAGAATATAATGTGTCTATCTCTTACCAAAAAGCATGGAGATCAAAAGAGAAAGCGTTGGAAAAGGTCAGAGGAAATCCACACGACTACTCATTGATCCCATCATGGTTACACATGCTGCAGAAAACAAATCCAGGTAAAACTTTATAACATGCATTGGTTACTCAATTCAACTGATTTTGTTGCTATAAAATGCATTGGTTACCTTTCTCATATTTATAATTTTTGAGTAAGTTCTACTAATTTTTTATATAAATGGTTACTCATCAAATATATTTATTACTGTCTACTGTCACAGTCAGTAACTTTCTAGTGTTGTCTTTGTTACTGTTGATTATATAGTTTAATGATATCTTGATTGCTGACTAATTCTGTTTTGACTAATAAATTGGTTACTGTTTTGATTACTGACTAATGATTATATTGTTACTGTATAACAATATGTTATTTACTGTATAATGCTGTTTTGTTACTGTATGACAGTATGTTGTTTACTGTCTAATACTGTGTTGGTTACTTTGTAACATCATAATATCTAATGCTTTATTAGTTACTGACTAATGTTGTATTAGTTATTGTGTAACAATGTATTGGTTACTGATTGGTTACTTAATAACATTATACTAACTAATGTTGTCTTGGTTACCGTATGACAATATATTGGTTACTGTCTAATACTATTTTGGTTACTGTGTAATAATATATTGGTTACTGAATGATCCCATCATGCTTACACATGCTGCAGAAAACAAATCCAGGTAAAACTTTATAACATAATATTAGTTTTAATTATTAGATGGTTACTCAATTCAACTGATTTTGTTGCTATAAAATGCATTGGTTACCTTCCTCATATTTATAATTTTTGAGTAAGTTCTACTAATTTTTTATATAAATGGTTACTCATCAAATATATTTATTACTGTCTACTGTCGCAGTCAGTAACTTTCTAGTGTTGTCTTTGTTACTGTTGATTATATAGTTTAATGATATCTTGATTGCTGACTAATTCTGTTTTGACTAATAAATTGGTTACTGTTTTGATTACTGACTAATGATTATATTGTTACTGTATAACAATATGTTATTAACTATATAATGCTGTTTTGTTACTGTATGACAGTATGTTGTTTACTGTCTAATACTGTGTTGGTTACTTTGTAACATCATAATATCTAATGCTTTATTAGTTACTGACTAATGTTGTATTAGTTATTGTGTAACAATGTATTGGTTACTGATTGGTTACTTAATAACATTATACTAACTAATGCTGTCTTGGTTACCGTATGACAATATATTGGTTACTGTCTGATACTATTTTGGTTACTGTGTAATAATATATTGGTTACTGAATGATCCCATCATGAGTAACTGCCTAATGCTGTCTTGTTTACTGTGTAAATCTATTTATATTGTTGATGTCTCAAAACAGGTTCCATCACAGCTCTTGAATTGGAAACAAATGCTCGTTTCAAATATTTATTCTTTGCCATTGGAGCATCAATTCAAGCATGGCATCATTGCTTTCCAATAATTGTAATCGATGGAACATTCATACAATCAACATACGGGGGGACACTACTGATAGCAAGCACACAAGATGCAAACCGAAAGATTGTTCCGATTGCTTTTGCAGTGGTTGACAGCGAAAACGAATTATCTTGGAGATGGTTTTTCATGAATTTGAGAACTGCTTGTGGAGTTAGAGAAGGACAATGCATTGTTTCAGATAGACATGAAGCCATAATTCAAGGACTGAATTATGTGTTTCCGGATGTCATGCATGGTTCCTGCACATACCATATACTAAAAAATATAAAAAATAGATTCAAAAAGAAAGGAGAAGAACTTAAACAAGCTTACAACGGTGCATGTAGAGCATACAACATTGAGCAATTCAACAAACACATGGCTGAACTTGATGCAATTGATCCTCGAATAAGGACATATTTGGAGGAAGATGTCAAGTTGGAAAAGTGCACCAGGCTTCATGGGACTGCAAGCAGATACTCAACAATGACTTCAAACACCGCTGAATCTATTAACAATGCAATCAAGATGATTAGGGATCTTCCAATTGCATCAATGATTGAATGCCTACGTTGTCTGGTTCAAAGATGGTATTTCACAAACAAACAAGCATCCCTATCAACATTCACAACACTTTCCACAACAGCTGAAGAAAGAATGCAATCTAATATCATTAAATCAAGGAAACTTAAGGTAACAATACAAATTATAATTTATTGCATCAATTTTTATATTGTATTTGTTACTGACTTGGTTACTGTATTACATTACAATGGTTATTGACTAATACAGACTTGTTTACTGACTATTGGAAACCTGGTTACTGTGTAATATTATATTTATTACAATCTAATACTTAATTGCTTATTGCATAACATTATAATGGTTACTTAATACTGCTGAGTTGGTTATTGGGTATCATTATACTGATTACTGACTAATGATGTCTTGCTTAAAGCATAATATTACTAATTATTGTTGAAATGTTTACTAACTATTGTTGGCTTGGTTACTGTGTTACACTATAATGTTTACTGAATAATAATGACTTATTTACTGGCTAACTGTAACTTGGTTACTAATACTTATTATATTGGTTATTAATTAGTACTTAATTGCTTAATGCATTTAATTACAATGGTTATTGATAAATATTTAGTTTATTAATTATTATCATTATACTGATTACTAACTTGTTCTTGATTGGTTACTCTGAATAATTATAATGTTACTGTTAAGTTGGTTACTGAGTATCAACATACTGGTTACTAACTGATACTTGTTTGGTAACTCTTATTAATTATGTTGTTACTGCATAGTTGGTTGCTACTGAATTGCTTGTTTTATAATTAAAACATTGGGTTATTTACTTTACTGTATTTTTTCTAACAACACTTTATTTGTAATGTAGGTTGAGACATCAAACTTAGTGATTTTCACTGTTTACGATGTCGCCAAAAAATATATTGTGGACCTCAACCAAAAGACATGCACATGTGGAAAATTTCAGTACCATGAGATGCCTTGTTTGCACGCTGCTGCTGTTATGAACAAGCGAAATTTGAGTTGTTATGATTTTTGCTCAAAAAAATACTATAAAACAACTTTGGTGGACACATATTCAGCTTCAATAATGCCACTAGATGACAAAGAAAACTGGGATGTACCACAAGAAGTACGAAACATGGTTATAAACCCACCAAACACAAGAAGACCAGCTGGAAGACCAAAAGTAGGGAGGTACAAACACGGATCTGAAATTAAAAATCAAAACAAATGTAGTAGGTGCCAAGAAAAAGGACACAACAGGAAAACCTGCAATAATCCACCGATTTTAATACCAAAAAAATCATAATATATTGCATTTACATTAAGAGTGTAAGTACATGTATATAAAATTGTTTACTATCATCAACCATAACACACATGGTTCATAACATTTTTGATTTGTATATCAAACAAAATTTTTATTGATTAAAATTTTGATTTCTGAATTTATTATTATTTGTCAATATAATTGGGAACCCACATAAGTACAATGTTCACTTGTTAATTGTTCCATATATAATTTGAAAAATATTTGGTTACTAACATAAAGTCAAATGGTTACGTTATATAACAATTTGAATACCAATATGTTATTTACTATATAATGCTGTTTTGTTACTGTATGATAGTATGTTGTTTACTGTCTAATACTGTGTTGGTTACTTTGTAACATCATAATATCTAATGCTTTATTAGTTACTGACTAATGTTGTATTAGTTATTGTGTAACAATGTATTGGTTACTGATTGGTTACTTAATAACATTATACTAACTAATGCTGTCTTGGTTACCGTATGACAATATATTGGTTACTGTCTGATACTATTTTGGTTACTGTGTAATAATATATTGGTTACTGAATGATTCCATCATGCTTACACATGTTGCAGAAAACAAATCCAGGTAAAACTTTATAACATAATATTAGTTTTAATTATTAGATGGTTACTCAATTCAACTGATTTTGTTGCTATAAAATGCATTGGTTACCTTCCTCATATTTATAATTTTTGAGTAAGTTCTACTAATTTTTTATATAAATGGTTACTCATCAAATATATTTATTACTGTCTACTGTCACAATAAGTAACTTTCTAGTGTTGTCTTTGTTACTGTTGATTATATAGTTTAATGATATCTTGATTGCTGACTAATTCTGTTTTGACTAATAAATTGGTTACTGTTTTGATTACTGACTAATGATTATATTGTTACTGTATAACAATATATTATTAACTATATAATGCTGTTTTGTTACTGTATGACAGTATGTTGTTTACTGTCTAATACTGTGTTGGTTACTTTGTAACATCATAATATCTAATGCTTTATTAGTTACTGACTAATGTTGTATTAGTTATTGTGTAACAATGTATTGGTTACTGATTGGTTACTTAATAACATTATACTAACTAATGCTGTCTTGGTTACCGTATGACAATATATTGGTTACTGTCTGATACTATTTTGGTTACTGTGTATTAATATATTGGTTACTGATTGATCCCATCATGAGTAACTGCCTAATGCTGTCTTGTTTACTGTGTAAATCTATTTATAAAATAGTGTAAATATCTGTTTACTATCAAATAATTAGCTGGTTACCCTTTTATACATGTCTGGTTACCAACTCTGCATTCCAAAATAATGCAGCAAACACAACCTAAAACAGATCAAATACTAACCAACAGACAAAATTACTTCCAATGATTTTATTATAATAAAATATGAAATACAATTTATAATATCCAATAATCATCCTTAATAAAATATACAAAAGTTTTGTTAATTCATACTGACAAAAAAATAAAAACTGAACTAATCAAAATCCGGAACAAATCTTCCTGGAAATTCTGTGTCAGTCTCATAACCCTCCAATTGTTTATTCCTTGCATGCAAAAATAAGTTTGTGCATAACTTCTTCCGATATTGCGCAATTGGGAATGGAATAGGAATTTCATCAAACTTATGATGAATGACATGCTCAGCGAAATAAATTGTGAACATCCCGCAATCACTGTACAAATAAACAAAAAATAACAAAAATCAATGCTAGAATCAACCTATATATAATACATATCAGTTTATACAGTAACCAAAAGTTATATATAAAATTGACTAAAACAGAAATTAAAGGTAACCAAAATACTTGTATGATAGTAACAAAAACATACTAAATCAGTAACCAAATAGTTACAACATATTAATCAAAATAATTATATGATAGAAACCAAAATAGTTATATGTAATAATTCAAAAATTGTAAACAGGTTTACCCTTACCCCTCAACTTGTTCAGGAACTGACTCTGCAAATTCCAACTCAATAATATCATCTTCCTCCTTATTGCGGTATGGTTCACTGCTAAAATCAATGTCACACCTATCCCTCCAAAACCCAGTCTTACACAGCAAAGTGGGAAGAATAAATATGTAAGGTTCACAAACATCCATGATTTTTGTTTGCATAGATTTCCTTTTTGGCTGCAGGGAATTATAAACGGTTAGACATCTACGATGCACATCAAACTTTAACAAAAACCAATGATCCGGAGATGACATATGGATGGGGAACAAAACCTAATCAACATTTCTCCACGGGGTGTTGACATCCATAAACAAACCATGAATGTATTCAGACACATCACCCTGCCCAGACAATACACTCTTATCTGCATTTTTACTTGTGTACTCATCAAAAAGAGCTGTCATCTTGGTATGGAACCAACAATCCGTAGTTGTTGACCTTATATGCACACTATCAGAATGTCTTGCCAATTTACGGAAATAATATAATGCAACGTTGATATGCTGAACCAAAAAAAAACAACATAAAGTATTAATAGTTGTATGATAATAACCAAACAGTGATATGATATAAAAAAAATAGTTATATGACAATAACAAAATAGTTATATGACAGTAATCAACATTGTTAACGCTAGTAACTTAAACAACTAAATAATGTAACCATAACTATAAAAAAATAATTTGAAATAAAATAACTTACATCGTCGTCTAACCATTGGCCAGGAGTCTTTAAATTATAAAACCACATCTTAGAAGAAATTGGAATAGATCCAAAAACAAAAGCAGGTTCAATAATGTCATTCTTCCCAGGAAATTTGTCCGTCCTCCAATATAAAAAATATTAGTATACCATGTTAGTATACACACTACACAAAAACAGATTTATTTGCTTCATACAAAAATATAACATTCTTAACAATAAAAAACAAACCTTTTTCTGTTGTTAAGTCCTATTTTAAACCATTGATCAAACAATGCCTCTTCAAATTTTGTAGGCATATCCATGCAAACCTTGGGGAATGCAGAAATAACATCAACTCTTTGATCAGAACCTGATGCACTAGACAATAACCCAGCGGATCCAAATGATACTGTATATGGAGACCGCAAAACAGCACTCTTTACATGTTGACGAACGGGTCTACCACTTAATTTATCAACACTCTTCTCCAATTCATCAAACTGGGCTATGTCCTGGGTAGTCAACACCATCTCATCGAGAACAGATTTACTTTCTGTCTCAAATTTATTCCCCTTGTAAAGTTGACATAAAATGAAACAAATACAATTAGATTTTCACATAAACATTTGCCTTTAACTAATATATGCAATAACAAAAATTTGTAGAAAGATATAAGTTGAAAAATAACAGACAAATTAAAGTGAACATATCATAATATAAACAAAAACAAAATAAAGCAGTAACCAAAAGGTTATGTAGTGGTAACCAAAACACATTGTAATGGTATCCTATCAATCAAATAATAGTAAACAATCCATAATACTAATGATATAAAATTGGTAACTGTTTATATCTATATTTCTTTGCTTAATAATGTTTATTTGATTACTTTATAGTTTTCAAATTATTTCTACTGATTTTTAACACTGATGGTTACTCATCACATACATTGGTTACCTTCATGAAACTGCTAGTTACTGTATAATAGTGTCTTGGTTACTGTAAAACATTATACTGTCTAATATTCTAATAGTTACTGTCTAATGCAGTCTTGTTACTGTCTAATGCAGTCTTGTTACCCTATATTAAAATATAGGGTAACAAATACAATTATAACTTCAACACATGCAGTTAACAACTATATTTAATAAAAAAAAATGAATGAAAAATAATGGACATATTAAAGTGAACGTATCATAATAGGAAACATAAAATATATATAAAATGTAACCAACACACAATGTAATAGTAACCAACTGGTATTATAATAGTAAATATAATATATATATATGAAAAGTAACCATATAACAATATAACAGTAACAAATATAATGTAAAAATCAAAATGGCATGTCATTATAATACTAACCTCATCAGCGACATACAAAATAATCTCTTTACCAGTGCATTGGCTTAATAGGTCAAACGATGGCATGTCATTATTCTTGCCAATCTGTGAAAGATAAAAAACAATCAATTAATCATTGAAAAACAAAAACACATAACACAACAAAACAAACAAATATGACTAACCTTGACACGACGTTCAACTTCGTTACCAATCTCATATTCATTCCCATCCTTCTTTTCAGCAAAATTCAACACATCACAACCATAATTATTCTTATTTATTGTTGAACCATCATCAACATCCTTATAAATATGGGGGTATTCACACTCTTTAAGAACTTCAACAACATTAACAGCATCTTCACACTCCTTAACAACTTCAGGTACAAACTCATCATTTTTCTCATAACCTATCAACCCATCATCACAAACCTCATCAGCATCATTATTTTTACCTTTAGAACCAACATCATCATCAGCAACACCAAGATCAGCTTCATCACCTATATCATCATCAGCTGCACCACCATGAACAGCTTCATCACCTACATCATCTTCACCATCATCAACTACATCATCTTCATCATCATCGTTATCATTATCGTCATCACCGCCATCATCAAAATCAGAATCAGAATCATCCTCATCATCAACATCATCTTCAACTTGTTTATCCACAACACCTTTGATACCACTTAACTCGTCTCTAATCATGGAACAAAAGTCCTTACATAACTGAACATGAAAAACATGCATATCATCCTTAATATCAGCCCGCAATTTTAAAATGTCTTTCTTAACATCATAAATGTCTTTCTTAATCTCAGACATTTTCTTCTCCAACGGCCTAAACCGTGAATCAATTGCATCTTTAACTTCAGACATATTAATTCCAATTTTGCCACCCTTAACTTTTTTTGAAACCTTCTTATCAGCATCCTTCCCATTTAAAAATTGAAACCCACCCAAATCAAGCCGATCGTTCTCCTCGGAAGTGGGAACTAGACTTTTTATCCTGAACTGAAAAACATTAAGTACATTTAGTATAATATCCGACAAACATTGAACAAATACATAAAAAAATAGTAAATAAAGAATTATGTAACATAATTAGTAACCAACTACACATATACAGGTAACCAAATGTATATACATCAGTAACCAAAAACAATTAAGAAAGGTATACAAAATTTGTATAACCGGGTAACCAACAAAATTGTTATTAGCTACACAATGATAATTTAATTAGTAATCAAATGCGTATATTCAGGTAACTACATACATTGTTATTATTAACACAAATATAACTAATAAGCAACCAACTAAGCATATAAAGGTAACTAACCACTTTGTTAACAGTAAGCATCACAAAAAATAATCAGTAACTAAATATATAACTAAAGTTAACCAATTAAACTCTTAATAGTAACAAAAATACCTGTCCAGAACAAAATACTAAATCGTTCAACTTGTCATTCGTAAGGGGCTTCACTAGCTCCTTCCATCTAAATAAACGGACATCAGACGGTTGCTCATCATTGCATATGCCCCGAATTTTGAATAACGGAATGATCTCAAACATAAAAACTTGGAACACATAAGGTAAACCATTCAACTTGTACAATTTTGTATAATGTTCCTTGTAGAAATTATATATTGACCCACCACTCCTTCCTTTCTTCAATCTCCCCTTCAAAGCAGTTGACAAAGAGTACTTTGTCATATCGAATGCGAATTTCCCCCAAGGAAAACTATTAACATCACCATAGCATAGAAAATTGACCATTGCCCCATCCACATGATTTTCAGAAACTGTGGATAAAATGAAATTAAACACCAGAAAAATAAATGACAACTTAATAGCCTCATCATCATTATCAAAAACAGCCTTCCGATAAACCCGGCCTATACTACTACGTGTAACAACTTCATGCCCAAAAAACTTTTCAATAAGAATATTCTCCATACCTTTGTACGCAGAAATATCATCCTTACCATCCCATCTCAAACCAGAAATTAGACAAAACTCATGCAAACCAAATCTGACCTTCTTTTCCCCAAATAAAAACCACATTTCACCAACATCACTCTGGTGAACCTCCCGTATAAGAGCATGGTGAATAATCTGGGAATACATTTGGTGCTGATCACCAAACTCCAAGAAATTCCCAAAACATGATGCCTTGAACTTCTCCAACTGACTTTCATTCAATTTCTTAGAAATCGTGCTGGGAACTTCCATGTCGCACCAATAAATAACTTTTCCAGTAAATTTTCTGTTACATACCTCGTAATACATGTCCCATAACTGCAAATAAACAAAATCAGATTTGTACAGTTATTAGTAACCAATATAAAAACATTGTTTATATAATAAACAGTTACATAGTAACAAAAAAATAATATCATACTAGCCAAAACATAATATAACAATTAATCAGATGCCAAAACATACTATAAATAGTTTCCAACATGCAACACTTAATGCACAAAAATAGTTACCATATTGTAATATAACAGTAACCATAACATGATTGAACATTAACCAAACATTTATAAGATAATAACCCATCAGATATATCATAGTAACAACTCAATTTATATCATAGTAACATATAATAATAACCAAAACATGTTTATATAGTAACATATCAGTTTACATCATTGTTACCAAACAGTCATAAGATAGTAATCAAACAATTATAGCATAAAACCAAAACATGTTTACATATTAACAAATAAATTTATATGATAGTATCCAAACAATTGTATGATGGTAACCAAACAGTTATGTCATAGTAACCAATACATGATCAACATGTACACCAAACCCATTTCAGCAAACAAAATGTATACTACACATACATGGAAAAAAACATACAAAAAAAAATCAAAATACCAAATTGAGATAACAATAATAGATTACAAATCATAATCAAACATTAACAAACATACTAAACAAGTAACCAACATTCTATAAGATAATAACCAAACCATGTATCCATGGTAACCAGAACATAAACAAGCATACAAATGAACCACATTTTAGTGAAACAATGTATACTAAATCAAATATATGATAACCGTTACAACAACAAACAATAACTAACAGTAACCGACCATTTAGGTGATAGTAACCAAAACATCTTTTAATGTTAACCATAACAAAATAAAAAAGTAACCAAATATCCCAAATCGATTGAACACAAATGGTATCCAAAACATAAACTAACAATATCCAAAAACATACAAAATAAAAAAACAAACATTTATATTATCGTAAAATAAAAACATTTAAATCAACAAACCTTTAAAGTTCTTTCTGTTTGAATTATATTCTGACTAACCACTTGACCTTCTGACTTAACTATATCGACATCAAAATCAGAATATTTTTGCACTTCAGGATGCTTTATACCACTGTGTAACACCAACCTACTCTCACTCTTACTCGATTCCTGACCAACATTCTCCCCCTTCCCCTTCATCTCCGCAACAAACTTCTTCAAACCCTTTACAGAATCATCCTCTGTTATTCTCTTTCTCTTTACGTACTTCTTCATTGAATCAGCCATTCAACAACAATCGAACGAACCAAGCAACTAAAATGGCGACCAACAAAAAAACAAACTCTGATCTAACAATGCAACAACAAAAACAATAAACAACGACGACAAGTGACAACAATAACTATACAACAAAACGAAAATGGCGATCAAATGGTTGAAGAATAACACGAACAGAGATACACGATAAAGAAGATAACGAAGAACGGAAGAAGAAGAACCGAAAGAGAAAAGAGAAAAGAGGGTTTCAGCATGCAAACGAGGGTTTTAAAATAAGGAAACGAACTCGCGGTTATCACTTCTTTTAAAAAAAAACGACCCATTAATATTACCATATCAGCCATTAGATATTAATTCCTTAATTTAAGGACATTTATGAGCCATTAAATGTTAAAATTGAAAATAAAAACAAAAAAGTGTAATATTTTTGTAATTATTTTATGAGTGTTTTATTTTTGTAATTACTTTCATAAATGTACTAATATATGTAATTCTTCCAACAATAATTCTAGGGGACCGGGAACTGGGAACTTCTGACCCGTATAGCCATCGGTCCAAGTATTTTTTTTCTTTGACTCCCAAAAAATGTATTAGTTGAAATGGTTACAAAATTTAGTGATTCAGTCCTAATTTAAATACATATAAAAAAAGTGTAATAATTAAATTTTTACAGAATCTAATAATTTAGGAATAATTTAAATACAAATAAATTTTAGTCTGTGTAATATTATTTTTTATATGTATTTAAATTACACTTAAATAATTAAATTCTATAAAAATTTCAAGTAAAATAAAAATTGAACCGATCACTAGACGGGTCGAAAATTCCCGATCCACCTAGAAGGACTGGTTCTTAAAATATACAGAGACGAATAATCATCATGAACATAATTATAAAAAGTGTAATTTGAGTACATCGGAAAAGGAAAACAAATAAAACAATTTAAAAAAAATATAAAAATAGTTTCAAGCTCCAATGACAGTGACGTTCGACTAAAATTTTCTTTGTTATATCATAATTTTATTTTTTTATGCCATTAAATTATTATTACTTTTGGTTTAATACTTAAATTTTAATATATTCTTGTATTTATTGATTATTAAGTACTCATTAAAAAATAATTAAAAATTTTACTCATAAAATTAACAAATGAAAATGATAAATAAGCCAACGAACTGAATTACTACGCGCTTGTCATTACATTTTTGGTAAGCAAGTGTTTTATAATGAATAATAATATTATGTGTATAAATTTAAATAAAAAAATTGTGTATCAATTATAGGTATTGTATACTAATGAAAATGTATAATTTTTTATTTATTTTTTTTATTTATGCACACTTTTTTTTATGTATAATTTATGTCCATAACTTTATTATTTTATAATTAGGTTAAAGTTTTATCCACTGAAATATTTATGTGAATAGTAATATGCACACTTTTTTTTATGTATAATTTATGTCCATAACTTTATTATTTTATAATTAGGTTAAAGTTTTATCCACTGAAATATTTATGTGAATAGTAATATTAAAATCATGATATATTATTAATATATATATCTATCTAATAAAATACAAATTATTTTGAATTTCTCGCTCAGTTAATAAATCATTTGGGCCGTCTAAAGTTTGATATAAATTCCATCGTCCATACAATGCCGAGTCACGGGACACGTCTAATATATATATATATATATATAGAATAAAGATCAGGTCCGGACTCCCGGACGGGAGAAAATCCGGACCTGAAAAAAAATTTTTTTTTTTTTTTTTTTTTTTTGTAGAACAACTAAAAAAAAAAAAAAAAAAATTTATGGAAGTGAAATTTTTCAATAATACAGTGTTTTGGGTGTGTTTTTAACGCCCACACCAACCAATGTATGTACAGTCTGCCCAGACTGTACAGACATGTTTTGTTATAGACATCCAAATCACGCCCAAAACACTGTATAATGTAAAAATTCCAATTCCATAAATTTTTTTTTTTTTTTTTAGTAGTTTCAAAAAAAAAAAAGCAAAAAAAAAAAAAAAAAAAAAAAGGTCCGGATTTTACACCTGTCCGGGAGTCCGGACAGGATCCGGACCCTATATATATATATATATATATATATATATATATATATATATATATATATACTAGCAACAGTCCCGTGTCTCCGGCACTATGAACGGTGTAATTTATCCCAAACTTTGAACGACCCAAATAATTTATTAAGATGAACGAAAAATTTAAAATCAATTGTATTTTATTATATAGATAACAAAATTATTTCTATTTTAATAACGGCAAAAAGCACCTTTTGCCCACCGTGGTTAATGTGTTTTAACGATTTAGCCATTGTGCTTTTAATTTATTCAATTTGCCCATTATACTATTTAAAAATATGCAATTAGCCCATTCCGTCCAATTTTGCAGACGGACGGTAAAAAATTGACCTTATTTTCCTATGTGGTTTTTACAAAATAAATGATAATGATGTGTATTTGCTGATCGGGTCAGCAAGACCAATCAGTTAAGGCTGCGTGGAATGGGCGGGAGGAAATCATAGCAAATAAAAGAAAAACAAAGGCCCAAATCGATGAACAAACAAACCTTTATCTAGGGCTCAAAAGCAATTCTTTGTCTCAGAAGAAATCGAGGAAGGAGGTGGTGGTCTCTGGCGACACAAACAGACGAACAAGGTTAGGGTTCCAATCGTCTACCATAGTAAGCGATACAGACAGACAATCGCCTACCGAACAATCGTCTATCGAACAATCGTTTACCACAGTTAGGGTTTCAATCGTCTACCATGTAAGTGTAGTTTGGGTTCCACCAATTTTTGTCTGAAAAATAAAATAATGAACTTTTTTCATCTTTGTCTTCTCTTAAAAGCGAAGGTATACGGTGTTGATAGGAAGTATTTCATTGTTTCATCTTTGTTTTTTCCAATCGTAAAAAGTCATTAAGGTTTAGTGTTTCTTAAATGTTTATAGTTGTGTTTCTTTAATGTTTACAGATTTCTTTCCTTTTTTTGACCATGTAATGTTTACAAATTGAACATGTTGTTTACTGCAGCATGAACTACTTTGATGTTGAATTGTACCATGGAGGTCAGTTTGTTACTAAGGAGGATGGATCATATGTCTATGAGGGTGGTAGGAAAGAATCTTATAAGGGGGCTGATGGAGATTACATGAATGTTGAGAGGATGGAGAAGTTGGTAAAACACCTAGGGTGTGAAACCACAGATTTTATGAATAAAGAATTAATTTTCTCGAAATAATTTTTTTAATATTATGGTGTGAATTTGAGATAATATTATAGTTGTGGGTAGTATTTATAAATTTTGCAAAGTATGCAAGTTGTTATATTATATTCGATTGGTCAGGGAATATTCTTTGTGTCGGAAAAATATTCGTACGACGGTACAATTATTGGTGGATCCCACAACAGAATTATTGTCGGATTGAGAAAACGACAAAAATATTTTATTGAAAATAACGGCGGAAGTTTTACCGTTGATACTGTTGAACTACTGGGTAGTAAAAGTACAGTAATACGCGTTGTTGCATAGTAGCACACGGTATTGATTATTGATATTTATGTGAGAAGTCGCTCAGTTTAATTCAATTATTGTCGATTAATAATATGAATTATTATAGCGATGATGACGTTTTGTTTTATTCGTATTATTAACGTAATAAAACAGAAACATCTTTTTATATAAAACAGAATACTTTATTAAAGTTATTCTATAAATAGAATATATTATATTTTATTATGCATAGTGTCGCATAGTGTTTTGCATAATGTTTGCATAGTAAAAATCTTTTTATATAAATAGAATATATTATATTTTATTTAAAAGATTTTTCTTTAAATATGGACCGTAAGATTAAAGTAAATCAATCTGGACCGTTCATGGATTAGTTACTATGCATTTCATTTTCCTATAAATAGAAGCTCATTCCTTCATTATTTTCTTACGAATTCATTGAAACTCTAGAGAGAGAAATTATAGAGAGAAGCTATAGAGAGAAAATTATAGAGAGAAAGAAGAAGAGTATTCTGCTACTTCACTACTTCTATATCCAGTTTCTGTTACGGTAAGGGGTGTTATTCTTTCTTATTCATGAAGAGAACTATTGTTAATCCATTTCTTATTATTCTGTTGGAATAACCTGTATACGCGGTCTACCCTATACTTGGTGACATTCTTCTATCATTATGTTGGAACATCCTGTCTGTGTGTTTTACACCGGACCTGGTTCCGTCTTTATTATTATTCCGTTGGAACATCCTGTCTGTGTGTTTTACACCGGACCTGGTTCCGTCTTTATTATTCTGTCGGAATATCATGTCTGTGCTATACGCCGGACCTGGTTCCATCATTTATTATTCCGCATTTATTATTCTGTTGGAACATCCTGTCGGTGTGAATTTCACATGACCTGGTTCCGTTGTTTATTATTCTGTTGGAATAACCTGCCTGTGCGGTCTATCGCATGCATGGTGATTTCTTTTGTTATTCCATTCTTTATTATACTCATTTGGATAAAACTTTGACTTCTATACTCCATGAAATTAGTGGAATATCCTTGATATTTGCGCTTCATCCAGTATCTTTTCATGGAAATATTCTTCTGAGCATTCTTGAATTTTACACCACAAAACAGTATCGTGTTGACAATTTGGACGTTATTGGTTCATGGACGAATTAATTCTTGAACTTGTTTTATTGAATTCTTATATCATTGTCATCATCCTCATGTTTATTTTATGTTGAAAGTCATCTGTGGCCTGTAGTGCATAGATGGACTTGGTATGATTATGACCAGGGATTATTCGGTGTAATCATGACCGTAATATTACAAAATGATGTGGAAAAAGTCCTCATTGACCCGTAGTGCATTGATGGACAGTTTTTGGTATGATTATGGCTATGGATTCTCTTCGGCCGTAGTGCAAAGATAATTGTTTTATGGCATGATCAGGACCGTTGATGAAAAAACGATTATCTTTGGCCCGTAGTGCATGGATAATTCGTGGTCGTGATACTAAAGAATATCCTTGGCCTGTAGTGCAGGGATGATTTAATGATGTGGATTATTTATTGAGCTGAGTCTCAGCGATAAAAGTGATGAAAAACTTTTTAAATCATAAAAGAAAGTAGATTCAATTCTCTCTATTTGACTCTTTTAATGGATTGTTTATTCCGCTGCAGTTAAACTTGATGTCTATTATATTTTATCAGTTTAACATTGTTGGAGACTAATGATAGTTTATTCTGCATTATCTTAGTCATAATATTTCTTACTGGGCTAGTTGAGCTCACCCTTTCTTTCACTGTTCTCTTCAGGAAATGAGAACATAGCAGGGACTAGTCGGGGAATGGAGTGACGGTCCAGAGGATAGCATTAGTAGTCCTCACTATTCTGAGAAATAATGTATTAATAATTGTAATGAGGACTCTTTTTGAGTTTGTATAATCTCTAGTAGACAATAATTGTATTCAAACTCACAGTTATGTTTTTGTCGTATTGTACACGACAGTTGTATTAGTAAGTTGTATTTGAATTATGTATCATGTATCTGACGACCCAAGATGGGTGATGTATACCTAATTTTGGGGGCGTCACATAGGGTATAAAAGACACTTTGATATATACTTCAAATTGGTGGGGTGGAATTTGAAGGAGGGTTTAGAACTTCTTCATGATGACAATAGTGTAAGACTGCTAATTGATGAAGCTATGAAAACTGGGAAGATTGATATATACTGTGACCATGAGGATAATGAAGAAACACCTGCTGAGGTTGATGTCAGAGATGAGGAAGCACCAAAGCAGACGGATGATGATTCAAGTGATGCTACTTATGAGGAAAGTGATGAGGAAAGTGATGAGGAGTTAAGTGATGCTACTGATGATGATGAGAATGAGGAGTTGATATCTATAAGAAAAAGAAAGGGTCTGATAAAAAATTCAAGAGGACAAGAGTTGGCTTTGGATTGTGAAGTAAATCTTGATAAAGATCAAGTTGATATTGGTCAGTTACATGTTGAGGATGTTGGGGCTTCATCTATCCCAAAAAAGCAACCAACGGTTGAACCTGGTACACAAGAGAGCAGTAGCAGGGGGAAAAAGCTGGCATCCAGAAAAACTAAGGTTGCAGAGGTGGAAGTTGTACCAACATTTTCCGATGGGGAGGATGAGTTGGGGTTTGGGACAAAAGGAATGAGGCCTTGGGTAGAAACTGAAGAAAATTCTGATGAGGAGATTCCTCCAAGTGGTGATTCTAGTAGTAACAGTGAATGGGAAGGAGAGGAGCCACAAAGGAAAAAGAAAAGAGTGGTTCCTGTTGGGTTTCGGTACAGAAAAACGCAGCGAAAATTGAACAATTCAAAGTAATTTTTGAAACCCCAAAACAGGATCCATGCGAAAATTAATTAATTCAGATGATAGAAATTTTACCGATTTGATTTGCTAGAACCGATCCGGTCGAATCTCCAACGCAATTCAAGTGGACTGCGTCTCTACGGTATCCACACGAACGCTATGCACGAATCGTCCTACGATCTGCAGAAGAAGGAAGTTGTGGTACTAGCCACCAAGGATGGATTTCTGATTTTTCTCTCTAGTCTCTCTCTAAAGAGTGGCTAGGGTTTGGATTGTGAAGTGAGTTGTATCCAATGTGGAGGCTACATATCATATATATAGCGAATTAAAAACCACTATTCAAAACCCTAATTTGTAAAATCCGAATTTATATATATATATCTTAATTAAGTCTTACTTAATTAATATACCTATATATATATATTATCCTATTAATTTAAATTCGTAATTTAAATACTATCAATCATATTGATATATTTAAATCCTTTAAATTAATTCCCTTTTAATAACGTTCTATGTGTGTGACCCTATAGGTTATTATTACGTTGGCAATAATTTTAAAATCATATTATAAAATTATAAACAGTGAGCGGCATCTAGTAATGCATCACTGCTACCCAAGTAATAATAAGATCGATGATTCGATGCAACCTTTTCGTGACCAATGTTTCAATGTAATCTAATCCTTTTAACCTTAATATCCAAGATTAAACTCGAGTCATGAAATCTGTCATACTCTTCATAATTTAATCTGAGTTTTCTTGATCAATGAGTAGACTATATGAAACAAATCACTATTTGAGCATGGCCATGCATTTCATAGTCCTACTCAATCAAGAGGCCTATGGATATCGTCACTAATATATAGGAAGGTTAAATTCCATCTAGATCACTCATATTCCTTACACGATTCATGATGTACCCAATAATCACCTTTATAGTTCACCCTGTTAAAGGTGACATTTGATGATATCAAAGTACATAAATTCCCGTGTAGTAATATAGTGATTTCAGGTCGGAGGACCATTACATCATTGTCACTATGAGAATTGCCAATGACATTTTACAAAATGTTCCACGTAGAATTCTCATGGTGGGTCTGTCCAGTACATCGTTCTCTAACATATACCTATGCATTTACTTAATATCTCATATATTTATGACCATTGAGATTTGGCCATAAGTCAATCCACATACTAGTCTCAATGCATTATTGTTGTCCCATCAACAATGATACCCGACTAGGGACATTTAAGAACAATGATACTAATAATAATAATTATATAATCTCATGTTCAAGTCACATACTTGCAACTATATAATTTGTATCACTATTCTAAGGATTTTTATTATGTTGTCATTTATATAACGCAGTAAATAAAATCATAATAAAATCATTCATTTATGCAATCAAATATAATATCAAAACGTTAAGCAATTATATCAAATAATTGGCCTCTAGGGCATAATCTCTAACAGTTCCAACATATAATCCCAACACTCCAATTAGCAAGAAAAAATTTGAAGTTGATATGGTATTCACTGGTCTTGAACAGTGTAAGGAAGCTATAGTGAATTATGCAGTAGGTAATAGAAAGGGAATCCATTTTGCTGTTAATGAGAAAACAAGAATACAAGCAAAGTGTGCTACTAACTGTCCATGGGGGTTGTGGGCTAGTTATGTGCCACATGAGAAGGTGTTTCAGATTAAATCATACAATGAGCAACATTATTGTGTGAGGAAAACAAAGATTCGGATTGTTAGGTGTAGATGGTTGGTTGACAAGTTTGGGGGTACAATAAGAGCAAAACCAAGAATGAAGTTGAGGGAAATACAATCTGCAATTAAACAAAAATTTGGACTACAATCATCGTTACCTCAGTGTCGACGAGTAAAGAAAATGGCTTTAAGTGAAGTTGAGAGCACCTTAAAGGAGCATTATGGTAAGGTTTGGGAGTATGGGAATAAGATTCTAGCTACAAATCCTGGGAACACAGTCCCAATTAGAGGTGATGGGGGCACTCCACCTAGATTCCAAAGAATGTACATTTGTTTTAAAGCTGTTAAACAAAATTGGTTGGAAGGATGTAGACATATAATAGGGCTTGATGGTTGTTTCTTAAAGACATATTGTAGGGGTGTGTTGTTATCTGCTGTTGGTAGGGATGCAAACAACCAAATGTTTTCACTTGCTTGGGCAGTGGTTGAAAGTGAGAACAAGGATTCTTGGAGTTGGTTTCTAGGTCTACTTCTAGAGGATGTGGGTCTAGAATTAGGTAGAGGATGGACCTTGATAACTGACCAACAAAAGGTATTACAAATGTTTACAAATCTAATTGAACTTTATGTTTTTAATATTTGTTATTATATTTTGAACTAAACTTGTTTACAAATTTGCAAGGGTTTGGTTCCTGCTATACAAGAGCTTTTGCCAGAGGCAGAGCATAGATGATGTGCAAGACACATCTATGCTAACTGGAGGAAGAAGTGGCCAGGAGCAGTCTTGAAGAGCATGTTTTGGAGAGCAGCCAAGGCCAATAATCCTCATGAGTTCAGAAGGGCAATGGTTGACATGAGGAATGAGAGTAAGGATGCTTACACTCATCTTTTAACTATTTCTCCTAAGCAGTGGAGCAAGGCCTTTTTTTCCTGTGAAACAAAATGTGATGTTGTGACTAATAACATGTCTGAATGTTTTAATAGTTGGATCTTAGAGGCTAGATATAAACCATTACTAACTATGTTTGAAGATATAAAAACACAAGTCATGGGTAGAATCCATACAAAGAGGGATGAGATGCAAAAAATAGAGGCAAAGTTATGTCCTAGGATTATGACAAAGGTCAATAAGGCCATTGAGCTATCCAAGTACTGTGAGTATGACTGGGATGGGGGGCACAAGTTTGAAGTGTCTGATAGGAGTGGAAAATACAAGGTAGACTTGGAGATTATGAGTTGTTCATGTGGCGTATGGCAGTTGTCTGGTTTTCCTTGCCCCCATGGAGTAATTGGAATTCTTCACATGGAACAACCAGTTGAGAACTATGTTGATTCCTGCTATTATGTGGATACTTACCTGAAATCATATAACCACTTGTTAAATCCAATGGGGGGTTCAAATGAATGGCCTCCATCCAACATGACAACATTGTTGCCTCCATCCACAAAGAGAATAGCAGGCAGGCCAAAGAAAATTAGGAGGAAAGATCCTCATGAAGAGCCCAAAAGCAAGACCAAGTCATCTAGGAAAGGGATTCCTGTTAGGTGCTCTAGGTGCAAGGAGTATGGGCATAACAAGTTAGGTTGTAAGTGGACACAATCAAGGCATGAAACTGGGACACAACCAACTGAACAACCTACTCAACCTATTCAAGCTACCCCACAATCTGAAGGTGCCCCAAGGCCTGATAAGCTGGGGGTAAGCTTTTTTCAAACCAATTTTTAAAACCAGTTTTTAATATTTACTTGTATATATATTTGACATGTGGTTCTATTCTATAGGTGAAAAGAAAAGAAAAGGGTCAAGGACAGAATTCTGGAAATGGAAATCAAACTGGGCAAAAAGAAGTAAGGAATTGTAAACCTATGTCAATACTTGTTGGCAGCCAAACACTAATTGGTTTTGTCCATGTAGGTAAGGAAAAGCCCAAGACTAGCAAGGAGTGAGACTGGAGCATGTGCAGGGGAAGGGCAGCAAAGTGACCATTTGTAGCCTAGAAGAGCAGCAAGTGGACCAGGACCATCAACCAGGTGGAAAATAAGGGCTAAAAGAAGACTAGACTAAACAAAGGGCTAAAAGAATATTTTGTACTAGACTGAGCAGCAGTTATGGTTCATTATTTTGTACTTTGTTGTTCTGACTTGATCAAAGGGACCATAAGGATGTAATATTTTGGTAACCAGTTATCTATATTGAATTGGTCTCTTGATATGGTTATGTTTTGTGGTTGAACACCAAATTCTGTATTGGCTTAATATACTTTATCAGTTGGCTATGCTTAATATAATTATGGTTATGCTTATAAGTTGACTGGTTCTATACTTTATATGGATTGTTGGCTCTATTTTTAATTATGGTTTTGGCAATTGTTATTCTTCACATTTGTTGTTGGATGTGTTCAAGTTAGATTAGGATTATGGTTTGCTGTGCAATGGTTTGCTGTGACATTAAGTGTCTGATATGTTCAAGTTAGGTTAGGATGTTGGCTCTATTTTTTAACAATTAGTGTTGGCTCTGTTTTTTAATTATGGTTTTGGCTCTGTATTTGTCAACTGAAAATGGCAATTGTTGTTGGCAATAATTTTTGACAACTGATAACCAAGTTCATTACAATCAATACAACACCATTACAAAACACCACATCCATTACAACTGATAACCAAGTTCATTACAACCTATTACAACCCATGGAAATAAAAATCTTGACAACTGATAACCAAGTTCATTACAATTTTTTCCTGTAAATCCATGTCAAGATTAGAATTGTAGTGACAATCCATGAAAATACACAGATACATCTAAGTTTTGAGTTTGCCTCCTTAAGTCTATCAACTTCCATTTCCTTTATCAGTGCTTCCTTCTTCAGAATTTTCAACTTCTGCTTCAGTTTAGCATTTTTTTCCATCACCAAGCTCACCTCTTCAACTGACTTGATCATCACACTAGTTGTTTCATCAGCATTGGAAGGCACTTCAATCCATTGAAAATATCCACAATATCTCCCAGATTCCTATCAAATATATATAATTAACCAAACATTATTTAACAGAGATGGGAAAAACAGAGCCACATGCCATATTACACAAAGATAGGAATGAAATGCAGATTACAAATATGACAGAGTAAACTAACCCCATAGTTGCGGCAGCCATAAAATCTTTTTCCTTTTGACCTATCTTTCTTCGAAATACAGATTCGAGCTGGTACATCACAAAAACACTTGTGCAATTCTAAAGCAGTGGTTGACATTGAGCTAGTTCGGGATGAAGCCATATCAGATGTACAATACATTTGCACTTACCTGGAAACCAATTTTCAAGCAAAAGCCCTAATTTTCGTGCACTTTTACATAGAAATTGGGAACCCTAGTTCTTCAATTCTTCAGTTCTTCACTCGACCCACTCGATTTCACTCGATCTTCAGTTCTTCAATCGACCCACTCACTTTCGCCTCACATATGATCAAGATCGTCTCTCTCATTCAACACAGTCAAGTTCGAAGTGTCTGATAAGAGCAACAATGGTTTGCTGTGCAATGGTTTCTGCTTATATTGTCCCGATCAGCAAATACACATCATTATCATTTATTTTGTAAAAGCCACGTAGGAAAATAAGGCCAATTTTTTAACGTCCGTCTGCAAAATTGGACGGAATGGACTAATTGCATATTTTTAAATAGTATAATGGGCAAATTGAATAAATTAAAAACACAATGACTAAATTGTTAAAACACATTAACCACAGTGGTCAAAAGGTGTTTTTTTCCCTTTTAATAACGTATCACAGCTCCCCAGCTCATATGTTGCTTTTAGTATGTATGACTGACTGCATTGAAATTTTGTTGTTTATTTTCTCTGTCCAAAGCTTTATATGTAGTAACAGGCAACAAGAAGACGACAACGTTTAGGATTTGTGGTGGGGCAGGGCATGACCAGTCATTCTTCTTCTTCTTCTTCACATAGACCAGCCTTTCCACGTGAGAGGAGAGAGAAAGTGTCCCACCAGACAAGGCATCCAACGGCTCACGCTTACGGTGCACATACTCTTTCAAACCAACCTCACCTTCCTTAAACACTTAAAAATGGAGTAATAATAATAATTAAAAAAAATAATTCATCGTACAATATCACTCTTTTTCTACTGATCTTTCATGGTACTTGGCTTGGCTCAGTCAATTCTTCAGAATTAGAAATCCAAATTTTTAGCTATTTTCACCTTCATACCCTCTCTCCGGCGAGTTCTATCGTAGCTTCGGCGCGGTCGACGGCTCCAATTGTCTTTCCTTCTGTAATTACGGACTAATAGCGTAAGGTATTTATTATTTATTTTTTGCTTGCTAATATCGGGATGAATTGGATTTTGAAGTGGTTAGGGTTTTTTGGTTTAAGCTTCCACGTTACTGTTACTGCTCTATAGGTGTGTAACTTACGACTCATTTGATCTGCTGTATATTAAATTTGAGCTCAATTAATTTGTCTTGCGAGTTAGTTTTATTTTTCTATAACTCTTGTACTAATTTGTTCACTCTCTTCATTTTGGCCGTCAATTTCTCTATGTTCAAATCACTTTTTTTCCCTATTGGCTTTCAGTTGAGAACATTGGGAAAATAAAAAAAGATAAGAAATAATTGATGTTATTATTTGTTCTGGTTTTGTTTCCCATTGTTATTTCTGTCTTTTTTATTTTTATATTTCTTTACCGCAATAGCTATATGGTATTATCTTATAGTACATTTTACATTCTCTTTCCCGGTAGAATGTAAGTTTGTTGGGGTGGGGGAGGACTTGGAAATATTTTTTTGACAACCAAATTCAAAGCAATATTAAAAATATCTTGTTTGCGTAGGCCGATACAAGTTTAACCATTCTTGGGTTTGACCTCCTTTGATCAATTGTAAATTGCTCCTATCCCGAAGATTTACATCTTCCAAGGAAATTTAGATTGTGGAATGCCTAAAGGTATAAAGTTTTTCTCTTTATGGATTTATTTGTCAAATTGTTGTTATATTTGAGGTTCGGTATGGATGCATGCAATTCCATGTTCTCATTTTCATTATATTAGGGTTGTACATCCAGTTTGAGCATATATGATTTAACGGTATTACTTTAGCTTTGCTTTTATATTAAACTATTTGCATGTCGACTTTGGTCGTATTTTTTCCTCTTCCTGTTCAACTCAAGTCAGCCAGACTCTACATTATTGTGGGGTGTGGCAAAGTCCTTGAGTGATTTGAAAGAGAAACCAAGTTGGGAGTGGGTGATTTCTAATAGAATTCTCGTCCTTTTGGGCTTGGTCATACATGCGTCTAGTCAATTAGGCAATACTAAGACAGCAATGGTGTTTTCCACCTCTAAGAACCAACTTAGATTCCAACTTCCAAGTGTGCTAATTCTGCAAGACAAGTTTTACGGATACAAAAGACCAATAGCTGCAAAGAAAGGTATACCCCCCCCTCCCCTCTCCTCTTTAAAAGATGAATGGAAATAAAAAGGTTTGTTGATCAATTGGTACATGATAAGGAAAATTGGTAAGATAGAAGAATCTCCAAATCCTAAAGTGTGGCATATGAGAAATATTGACATTAACAGCTCAAGTTAGTTATGTTTAGGTCGTATTTTGTTGCGTGTTAAATGCCATAGTAGTTTTCACTCTTCAAACTTCATATAGTTGTGGCCAGAGCCTGTGAAATGATGGCAGTTCAGCACACTGTATTTGCCTTTATTCATCATGGCTGTTTTACTTGATAATAACCTCTAGTAGCTTCTTGCTTGGCTTAGTCTTACATCATCGCTTTGTATCTAATAACTTTGGAGTACCATTTGAATAGCCATCTCTGATTCTTCTGGACTGCAACTTGACTGTTCTCTACATCTTTGAGTGGTGATCCGTCTTCACTCCCAATCAACACCAACCTTCTGATGACCTTAGAAGCCTCTAAACTGTACACTTTTGAAATACTGAAACTTATTAATTAACCACTTAGCATGGCTGTCCGCTGTTGTGTCGTATAAGAGGATATCTTTCTCTTCCAGGATTTGTACAAATCTTTCCACACGGCTACTTTCTGGGCCCCACGTTGACTTTTCCTATACACCCTGTGGAGAAATAGAGAAGAGAAGATGTTTTCTATTATATATCTTACAAATGTACAATAGAGAGCCTCTATATAGGCAGAGAGCTGCAGTACATTTGGAAAGTAAATAAATCATCCCTCATGCAATCTCCCAAATCATGCTATTAGAATAATATTCTAGAATCCTCTAAATTATCTACTAACACACCCTCAAGCTGAAAGTCTGACTTACAACTTATTACAAAACATAATCCCAAAACCAAAAAGATTCAAACCAAACTTAAAAGGAAAATATTTTATCTCCAATAGTTCCCCTCAATTCGAGGCTCTCCTCAATTTGCAGGAATAATGAAAAAGAAAGAATGATGTGTATGTCCAAAGTTGATTTTCACTCTTAATACATAACTTCACATCCACTTTCTAAGGATATTATGTGCATGCAATAATGGATAACACTCGTCTCCAACAAAAACGATGAAGGACTCCTTGCCTTCCTCGATAACGAAGGACACACGCCTTCCTCAAACCTCTGCCCCATGAACAATCTTGCTCTATAATCATTAATCAACAACACATTTACATATTTCAACCCGAGAAATTAACTACTCTGGACATGTCATCTTTTTGAAAATGAGAAAAAAAAGAGGTAAAATAAACTACAACTCCAGCAAAAGAACCAAAACTGAACTTTAACCACCTAATTTTTTCTTTAAGAAGAAGTTAAACAATAAAAATAAAGATACCCGACGCGGGCTATGTGCCGTCGCCGGTGGAAGCAAGACCATTTAATTTGTTCGTCAAGCTCATTCAAGCTCAAATACCGTGTGGAGAAATAGAGAAGGGAAGATGTTTTCTATTATATATCTTACAATGTACAATAGAGAGTCTTTATTTAGGCTTAGAACTGTAGTATATTTGGAAACTAAATCAATCATCCCTTAATCATGCAATCCCCCAAATAATATCCTAGAATCCTCTAGACTATCTACTAACACACCCACATGGAACTTGGTCATACATAATTTACATGCCCATGCTGCTGAATTTTTAAGGTTTTGATTTGAAAACTTATCAGAGGTATATTGGATTCATGTTAATGGCTTTAAAATCCATGTCGACTTCATGGCATTTACAAGAAATGCAGCCTTCCCGGACCTTAAACTATCCTTTCGTTAACAAAACCAAGATATTACTTGTGGGTAGAACTGGACGCTACTGTATTCGAGTACATGGGTTCTTAGTAATTTTTCCGGTGTGCATGGGTAATCCCTTGTGAATTTATACTCCAGTCTTTGGATGTATATAATTTGGGTATTTCTTCAAACGACCAATCTATGAATCTTCAGTCTCTTGGGCCTTGGTAGGTTTTGGAGACCATAACATGTAGAAGTAAAATTGTACTTAGCATTGGGATGTTGTTTGATTTCACTTCTATCTCTATTGTTCTCGTAGTTGTGGACAAGTCAGACAGTAATGATAAATAATAGATAAGATTAAATTTTATTTCCACATTAAGAATGTTCCCATTTTTGGAGATAGATTGAGATGCTATGTTTCAGTTGTGTTGTGTATGTAACATATTCCTTTCCCTAGATCTGAACAATTACCTGACAATGTCTGAGGTTTGGGCCATTCATCATTGTCATCACCTTTTTGGAGGATCACAACTGTTACCTGACTATTTGTTGACGGTTCCTTCCCCCTATTTGATGGGAAGTGGGAACAGAAAAAGAAGACTAGTTGAAATCATGGAATTTCTCGTAGTATATTTCTTATAGTATTAGACAATCTTGATGTTAGGCAAGATTTCTACACCTTTGTTATGCTGAGGAATGATTAATGTCCTATCATACTTAAACTGAGAAGACGCAAAGCATAATATGTACGCAATAACAGTGTTAAAGGGAAAATAAGAATGGCCTTTCTGTTTATGAGATTTGTTACTTAAAGTTGATGACTAAAAAAACCAGGGGAACTGGTGTAGGTACTAAAATACCACTTTTTATTGAGCTCTTACCAATTTTTTGATTCACTTATTGCATCTTTTCAAGTACACTTCTTGTCTTTATTGTTATAGTTTGATCATCGAATTATACTAGAAATTCTAGCTTACATACTGCTCCCTCTCTCTCTCAAAAGAAGACTGAAGTACAAAAATAAAAAGTGTCCTAAAAATAGATTTCGAAAGAACACAATTCAAATGCTAAATGTTATATAAAGTCTATTTTACTCTCAAAAGTACTTGGGTAGGGTCCACTACTTAAAAGAAAAAAAAAAGAAAATCTTTGGTGTACTTAAGTGGTGCCATTGTGGGTAAAATGGGAACTTAATTGTACTATTTCCTCTACTTTTGTGTTTTCTTAAATTGTGTAAGAAGTGTACTTAAGACATCTTTTACGGGACGTAGGGAGTATAAGTTTCTATTCGAATTCCACCCCCAGGTCCTCACTGTTTTAGGCACTTTATTTTCCTTCAACACGCATTGCTGCTTTCATTCTAAACTTTTTTCCATACTGCTTCCAAGATATTTCATTAATTCAAACTATTTGAATCTCATATAACTTCAAATTTTTGGGATTTTTCAGTATTTACATTTTGTAATTTCCTTAGGGTTCTATATGGAACAACTTGTAACATGAATCATGTGTCAAAGTTTCAATTTAGTTCTGGTATAACCTTTACCTCCAAATTAACATGTGAAGATAATGGTGCCCTGGCATGAACTTATTCTATCTGTTATTAGTTCAATAGTTCAAATTCACATGGTTACTTCAAGGGAAGGTTTGTCCAATGAAATTTCTTCTGATAATTGCAGCAGAGAGAGAACTCCGTTGCTGGGTTTCATGACTCAGTATCCAACGAAAAAAGAAGCCTGCTTGTATTACTTGATAAAGAGCCACGTGAACTGCTGCAGAGAGAGATCCCTTCCACTGTACCACCGTCATCACAATTTAGTCTAGAAAGCAGCACTCTCCCAGTTATGTCGGAGAAGGTGCCATATAATCTTAAGCTGGTACAGAGCCCTGATGGTGTGATAGATTCATCACAATCGAACCAAGAAAGAAGCTCTGTTTCTATACTTCGTGAGACATCAAACCAAGAACGAAGCTCTGTTTCTATACTACGTGAGACAGAGCCGGAAAATTTGCGTCAGAGACAGAGCCCTGATAGTGGCACCGGTACAGCACAATCCTGTCAAGAAGGAAGCTCTCTCTCCACAGTACCTAAGAAAGAGTTGGAAAACATTGAGCAGACACAGAGCCCTAATACTAGTGTCCTAGCATCAGAAACCAATCAGGATGGAAGAAGTCTTCCTATTATACCTGAAAATGTGCTAGATCTGCATCCTGGTATTAGGATCCCCACAACACAATCTGATCAAGAAAAATTCTCTTTATCCATTAGGCCAGAAAAAGTTTTGGGAAAATTACCCCTGCGACGGAACCCTGACATCATGGTTCCTGCATTACAGTCTGTTCAAGAAGGAAACAGTCTTAGTAAAATACCTAAAAAACCATCAGAAGATGGATATAACTGGCGAAAATATGGGCAGAAACTTGTTAGAGGAAATCAATTCATTCGAAGCTATTACAAATGTACATTTCCTAATTGTCCATCAAAAAAGCAAGTGGAACGGTCACATGAGGGGAATATTACAAATATTAATTACCGGGGGAAGCATGAACATCCCAAACCTCAACAGAGTTCCCAAACAGCTGTGTCTATCCAGGCAAGAAGACCAAATAAACCTTCCTTGACCAAAAGTGAAGGTAAGTGGTGAAGTCTATTGCTGTTATCTGGTTCGAGTTAACCAATAAGATTCTTGACTTTTTTGTGACCTGTATTTGCAGATGAATCATCCGATGTTCATAATATAACATCTCATCAGATTGTGCCAATAGAGACCCCTAAGATCTCAACTGTTGAAACAAGTGTTGATGTTATGGTGGGTGCAGCTCCAGAATCAATTAAAACAAGAGATGAGGTTGATCATGATGAAGATCCAGACTCTAAGAGACAGTATATTCGCAAACTCGTAATATTTTGCTATGTCAAAGCATACCCTGGGCTAACATGTTAATATGTTATTAAACTGTGATTTTTTTGTACTGGCAACAGGAAGAGAGACATTTCTACTGTCGATACTTTGGCATTGGCAAATAGAATAAATGATGAATCTAGGCTTGTTGTCAAGACCACTAGTCTGGTTGATATAGGGAATGACGGCTATCGCTGGCGCAAGTATGGACAGAAATTAGTGAAAGGCAATCCAAATCCAAGGTATATAAATTTCAGTGCTCATGCCCAGCAACAACTTTTTTTCTATTCTAATTCTTCTTTGATATGCATGCAATGCCTATCTGAGTGGTACTGTATCTTCTTAAAATTAAAGTTACACCTGTAAATAAACCCTTATAGAAACTTTGCTATGAGCTGATTTCATGGGGCTGGATAGAAATTCACTCATTCAGACTTCCTGTATATTGCTTAGCTTCGTTCACCCAAGCAGCTATATTTGGCATTGCTATGATTCTATTAGTCTGTTCATAGATTGAATTTCCTGCATCTTTGTGATGATGTCTTCCTGAAGAAAAATTTCTAGATTGCAGCAACTCAATTCCAATATATGCCTGTTAATCCTTATATACAGTCGCAAACACTAGTTGTCACGCTCTTATTCCTTATTATCTCAGTACTTATCCCTTGCATCCTGCAAAGGATGTCACAATTCTGTTATACTTCCTTTAAAAAGTGAGAGCCATTTTTTGCAAAATGTAAGCAATATTAGTGTGCAAAGATTATATTTTCAATGTGAACCCCTGCAAGTACAAGCAGGGGCGGATCCAGACTGATAGTTCAGTGGGGTCAAACTTGGGAAAAAAAAATTCTTACGAATAAAAATTTCATAAAATAACTTACAAAACTAAACAATACTCAAATATTATTTATAATAACATTTTTCGAGGTTTCATTGCTTGAAATTGTTGCATGATAGCCTTATTTTTAATAGTTACAAAAATATCACGCTTAATATATGTTACTAAATAGTCATTCATCCATTCATCTGTCATTTGGTTACGAAGTTCATTCTTCACGATATTCATGGCTAAAAATGTCCTTTCAACAGTTACAGTATCAACGGGCAAAAGTAGAGCCACTTTCAACAGCAAATAGACTTAGGGATGCACATCATCCTTTCTTTTCTGAACCAACATTTGAGTCAATTCACCAATTTCTTTTATACTCGAAAAATTAGGATTTTTCTCATATCCACAATATAATTTTGGAGTTGACCATCAAGTGCCAAAAGTTCCATATCATCAAATTTTGAAAGGTAAAGTTTCGCAAATTCACTTTAGACCCTCTTATTTTTTGGAGTTGACCATCAAGTGCCAAAAATTTCACTTTAGACCCTCTTATTTTATTTTTTTTCTAATATGTCCCCTGACCCCCTGAAAATTCAGTGGGGTCAGGTGCCCCCCCCTGCCCTGCCTTAGGTGAGTACAAGTGCATAGGCTCATGTTGGAGGTGATATCTGAAATTGTGTCAAAAACTAAGACATTGATGTACAATAAACAAGTTTCTTAATCTGCATGACATTCTTTGGAAGACGGTGGTTGTAATTCTATACACATCTGTCTACACTAGCTTTGTAAATTTCTGGCATATGATAACACTACTTTCTGTGAATGTTATTTAGGAGTTACTATAGGTGCTCGAGCACTGGTTGCCCTGTTAAGAAACATGTGGAGAGGGCATCCCATGATCCAAAAGTGGTTATAACCACATATGAGGGACAACATAGCCATGATATGCCTCCTGCAAGGACTGTTACTCATAATGCATCGGGAGGCAATACAAATACGAAACCCCAGAATGGTCAATCAAGATCTGAAGCAGAAGAAAAGGAAGCGGTTGGTCTGGATATAGTTGTTCATGTGGGTGCGAACTGAGCAATAAACACCGACATCCTAACTTGTCCGCAACTGAACTCAGTTCTGATCCCAGTTACAGTAAGCTACTTATTCTAGCAAGTAGCAATTCATGATGATATTTATTGACCTAGAGCAGGATGGATGTGTGTGCATTAGAGGCATTTTGCAACTCCGTTTTCTTCACAGTTTTATCTTTTACTAATGTTTATTGTTTGTTTGTTGTCTATGGGGTTCAAATAAAAAGATAAAAGGGAAAGGGTGGGGGTGGTGGGGGGAGTGGAAATGCAAAGTATTGTTCTAGGGCTGAAAGTTACTAAAACCGTGTCTTTATTCAGTAACTGGAGATGTATGCACCTCTTTTGGCTGTAAAAATTATTCCAAGGAGGAACTATAAACAGAATGTAGACGATATCAGAAGTATCCAATTCTTCATAACCAATTATGTTTACCTGTTCATGGCTGGGTGTGTGCATACCTGATTATTGTTACTTTAACCGCTTAAATCTTAGTATAAGAAACCCTTTATTCTTTACTAAAGATATCTATAATTTCATGGACAATAGCAGATAACTACTTTTCCATTTCATCATATCATCCATATTGTTGTGGAGCCTACACGAACATGATGTTATTGGTTAGAGAATGGTTTCTAGGCATGATGCCAGATTTTTATTCTACTACTCCCTCCGTCCCAAGATAAAAATTCTAGTGGACTTTTCACGCATATTAAGAAGAGGAATAAAATGACAAAATTGTCCATAATAATGTCATTAAATATGGAGAGAGAATTAGAATAAGAAAAGTATGAGATATTTAATGCTACGGGCATAATAGGAAAAAATGTGTAAAAATTTGATTATTAAAAGAAAGTGAACATTTAACATGAGACAACCCAAAATAGTAATAAGGACTTTTATTCTGGGACGGATGGAGTATTAAATATCCCCATCGCATGACAATATTCTTTAATGTGGGCGGTGTAGAAATTACTACTAATTACTAGTAGTATGATTCTGCAAAAGTGGGGTCCAAATTCAATTGCAATTTGAATATGAATGGTAACATTGCATACCTATTTGTATTTTGTCATGTCCCAATCAAAGATTTAGCTCTTTCTAGTACATGTTAATATCTTTGGTTGAAGCTGGTCAAAATTGTCCCCGTGTTTTTAATGCTTTTTAAGTATCTTGGAGTCTGATTGATAGGATTGGCCACCAGGAGGATCCAATGACAATCTGCCCTGTACAGTTTATGTTGAACCATAATATTTGGTATAAAATAATAATAGTAAATTCTTTTTCTCCCCCAAAATTGTGTAAGCTGCCAAGTGTGGCTTATCGAGTTGAGAAAAAACTTTTCTCACTAATTTTAATATTGGCCTGTCCGGATTCAGTTGATCTTTTAATACAAAGAAAGCAAAGTTTGATGCATAACATACTACAGAGCTGAGAGATGTCATTGTTGTTATAACACTATAATAATACCAAGGAATGATAGAAAAAATTGCTACAGGTTTAATCTCAGCACCAGATCTTAATGAGATGACAAGTCAACTTGAGCTCATTTCCATGCGCAAGAAGCAACCAAATCTCTGTTCATCCAACCCAGATAGAGCGCTCCATCTCTTTCTTCGAGCCTATATCTATCACAGTAGTTAACTAGTAGTGTTTTAATGGTAGCATTCACCAAAGAACTCAAAGGGTACGGAGTAAAACCAGCCATTCTGAACCGGGACTTCCACTTTCCCAGAAGCTCATGGCGCTCCACCCTCTCGGTCCCCTCGCACGCTATTATGTTGACAACATCTCTTGCAAGGCAGTGCTGCTCGACATTGATCCGCTGCTTGTGTTCCCTTGGAAGAGTCGCGTCAATTGATTCAAACATAGCCATATAATAATCCATTGTTTCAAGAAATCGAGGAAAAAATGCAGCTGTGTTTGTGTTTGACTCTTGTTCGACAAGGGTTACCACTTTGGGGCTCAAGCTTTTTACCAACCTTAACAGCCCATCCCGATGATTTTGAGTGCTGACACTTTCATCTGGCATGTGGTGTAGCATGAAAGCAAAATTCACAGCCAGTGCTTCCCCTGCTCTAATGCCAAGATTTTCTGGCTGGACCTCACTGCCAGAAATTGTTGCACCATGGAACTCAAACGGCACCTTAAACGAATGGGCAAGCCTAGAAAGCCTCTGTCCCACAATATTTAGTCCTCCTCCACGAGCATATGCTGAAGTGGAATCATCGATACCTGTTATTCGGATATGGGGTGGCCCACCTGGCCGGGCTGCAAAAGCCTGGATCAGAGTTATCCATTGACTTCCTTGACCAATTTGGAAATCAATTATGTGAACTCTGTTTTCATCCTTCATTGCTTCTGCAATTGCACCATTTGCAGACATGTACCCAAATTTGAAGTAAGGGCAAACCTCAAACAGGATGTGCATATAAGAAAGAAGCTCAGAGCTTTCTGGTTCTTTGCATCTTAAAGATCTGTAGATCAAACTTCCTGAAGAGGCCAGCCTAGCTACAAGCCCTTCCAGCAAGTACGCACCCAAACGCTGAATTGGTTCACCAGAAACTGACACCA
This sequence comes from Panax japonicus, assembly GCA_020205505.1. Taxonomy (NCBI): domain Eukaryota; kingdom Viridiplantae; phylum Streptophyta; class Magnoliopsida; order Apiales; family Araliaceae; genus Panax; species Panax japonicus. Next base: position 31,401,668 of record CM035091.1, read on the forward strand.
TTTGCCGTAACTCAGCCATCAACCACTGTGCAGTCAACAGATCATTATCTGATACTGCTTTTGCACAGGCGATAAGAACCTGTTTCATATCCCTTCGAGGAATTGCCTCAAACATTTGTTTCCAATTGTCAATCTCTGGTGAGGCCAAGTTACAATCAAAATTGTCGAGAACATCAGAATCTGGTCCCAGCATTACAGATTCCAATTCTCTTAGCTTATGCCTCAAGTCATTCGTGTCATCAGTTACACAGGACACACTAATTGGAGAACCGTAGTTATTGTCTGGGGAGCGGTGTGAGTCAGGCGGGTATGACTGATATTCTTGCTGTGACATGGGGCTCCCATTGGGTGAGAAACTGACAGTTGATGATGAGTTGTAAACAGTGTTAAAACTGCCAGTTGCTGAAGAAGACTCCAGGGTGCAGTATTGTTCATGAGAAGCTTTAATGGAGTATAGATTTCCGTGGCTGCTATTATTGTAGCATAATTGGTTGTCTAAAGATTGAGACTGCGGCAAAGAGTAGGACTCAACTCCTTTTGTTGACTGATAGAACAATGTGTTGGACATACTCGATCTTCTGCGTTGTGATGCTTGCATTGAAGAAACTAATGTGCTGGTCTCTCGTATTACCAGAGTAACCTGGTAGTCTTTTCTGAAAGGAGGTTCTCCAAATTTGAACAAATACTGTGTCAAATGGATTGGTTATTTGTTGAACACCTTTGCTTTTATCTTATGACAGCTTGACGAACAGTCCGAATCAGAGCTCCTGGAGATTTAAAAGGACGAGGAGAACAACATGGAGAGTGCTAGCTTATAAAACTCAGGATATAGTTATCAGTTTCAAACAAGAGATCCAACTAAGCAGCTGTCGTTTTATTGTTGTTTCAAATAAATTTTATTAGGAAATTACAAATCCAGTTACTGGGAACAAAAAGTACTTGAAAAAATCATATTAGCAATGTTGCACAAAAACCCATGAATCTACATCAAGATCTAACCAAAATGTTTATCGACTTCCACATTCATTAAAAGTTTAAAGATACAATATCACATTCTCCACCACTAAATATATTAACTAAATAATGCAATGCAACAGAAATAGGGAATGGCAGTGTTATTATAAATAAAAAACAAACTGAAGAACATTCTTATTTACTGCTACCTCCTGCAATCAATGCAGTGCAGTAAAATGATAGCTAAAGCAACTCGAACAATATTTTCTTCCCAAGATGATTGTATTTTTTCCCAATACTTATGTGGATAAAATATAATCATTTCACACACACACACACACACACACACATATATATATATATATATATATATATATATATATATGTATATATCTATATATAATTTTATTTTGTTGAGTTATTTTTGCAATAATGGTCACCCAGAGAAAACCTGAAAGTCACATCCATTGGAGGACAGAGGGAGTATTGCAGAACAGGGCATTATCATTAACACCAAGAACTTTAAGATCAGCCATGTGGGGAAGAAGATCAATAAAGTAAACCACATGTACTCCGCAGAAGATCAACCGAGCAAAATAAAGGAAGAGTTGATACAAACTCCAAAGAAAAACAAACCATGGCCATTCAATCAGTACACACCCACAAATATAAATTATAAATTAACACAAATTTGGCCAGAATGAGACCCATTGACACATGTACAGTACACCCACAAATATAAGGAAGGGGTAAGAAACTCTACCTTTTGGAGATCTATTGCCAACCCATTTTCAGTAACCTTAGTCACCCATGAAAGTGGTACACATAACTCATCTTTCCCCCAAAAAAACCTGAATTTAAACCATTTGATCAACAAAATCACTCTATCAGTATTAAACAGAAGAGGGAATTTCAGGGGGGGAGAACAGAATCTGTAAGACTTCAAGCGTAGATAATAACTACAGTACCCACATAAAATTAATAGTAAGTTTGGCATAAATACCTTAAAGTTAGGAATCTCAAGCTTCCAGTTACACTCGCAAAACCAAAGTTGAGTTTTGTGATAAAAGAGAGAGCAGAGTCCCTCTGTGAAAGAGAGGGTTGTAGTATATTATAAAAAAGAATAGTTTTGTAAAAGCCCTTGAATTGATCTAAAATTACATGCCTGCCAGTGCGATTTAGCTAGCAATTAATGGCTATCTTAGCCTAAAATTAACACGTGGACACTGGACAGTGTCCATTTGAACCTAACTACTAGTATTAATCATCTACTAACAGTCTGACAGTATGGCAACATTAATTACAGATAGGGTATAAAGTTTACATATTTTTTTTGCATGTTGATAAAATATCCTCCAACAATTGATGAAAAAAAGGAAAGGAGTTGGTTGGCTTTAAAATACAAAAGTGACACTGTTTTTATATCAAAATAATAATAAATTTAATATCTATATATCGATATATACGTTTCGCAATAAGAGGGAGAATTGATCTCTTCCTTTTGAATAAGATGGTATCAGAAAGAGAAGGGCAAAATTGTAGTATTTTGTTAAACTGGTGGGCAAGAGTTTGATTGACGAGTGGGACCCACACGGTTACCCACCAATTAAGCAAAAAAAAACACGAAACGAAAGAGATGACGTGGGAACAAGTGCCTTCCACTTCATCCTACTGGCACAAGCACAACAAAACCTTAAATAAAATCCTACCCTTAATTTACCAAATTACCCTCCTATTTGTATCCTATTTATTGTTTGGGCTAAATTTTTCCTATTTTGTTTCTTCCATTATCTTGGTGGTGGTATCTGTGTTGGAAACTTGAAATGATATTCAACGGACATAATTTCATTGACAATAACAAGAAACAAACTAAAAGAATTGACGGTATAAATTGAATATCATTTTAATTAATTAAACCAACTTATTTTTAAGTCAACATTGTAAAAAGAATCTTGTCTTGTTATAAGGCAAAAAATTAAAAGTAATAACAAATAAATAATTTTGTGAAGAGTATTGATATGTATTGCGATAGCCCATTTACAATGATGAACTTATACATGTTATTGATAATTAAAAAGTCGATATAAATTTGTGAATAATTAATAAATGGTGGATATAGAAAAAAAAATTCTTAAATTCAAGTGAACTGATATTTGTGGGACCCATGTTTTAACAAAAAAAAGTGGACCTCATATCAAAAATAACAGTAGAAGTATGAGTTTCCTAAATTCAATTAATCCTATATAACCACATTGTAAAAACAAAATTTATTTAACATAATTTAACTTAGCTAGGAATATATAAGAAGGGCTGATATGGTAATTAGTAGGGACAATCACAAAGTGATTGCGAGTCCCACTTGAGATGTTACATTATTGGAATCAAATGTGCATGCAATTTTTGAAGGAATAGGGAATCTTGTTTCTTCTATGTCCCCTAGTCTCTTCAAAAAAAGTGCTCTCATGGCCCAATAGCTTATCTTCAAACACCCCCACCCCCTTACCCCTTACCCCTTACCCCTTGCCCCTTACCCTTAATTTCTCGATCCATCCATCACTTCTTCCCCCCATTTTTAAAATGCTACTTTTGGCAAACAAAAGGAACCTTAATGTACGTTGTTCCTCCCCTTTCTAATGATCAATATCTTCTTTTAGCAAACATATAATAGAGGATATATATGTAGATATACACAGAGAGGATCATGTTGGGAGAAATTTTTACATAATACAGTGTTTTGAGTGTGATTTAAATATATATAACAAAACAGATTTTAAAAGAGAGAATTCAATAAGGAGCTTTAAAATTCTTGTGATATAAGTAAATATATATAATGGGACCCCTGAACTCAAAGACGCATGCATGGTGTCTGTAACCAACCAAGGTTATCGCATCTCATACTCCAACTTTAATTTTTGTATCCACTTAATTAATTTCTTGTCTAAAGTTACGAATTTCTATGACAATAAATAAAACTTTGACTTTTAACATGGAGTAATTCCGACCAAATGTTTGGGCCTATGGAAGATTTTTGACTATACAAGACCAAACGACCAGCTCTCCTCCTCTACTTCCAAACCAACTGCGACCAAATAATTAAATTAAAATGAAAACCGGATCCTTTTTTTTCCTTCTCTTTTTGTGTCTTTACATAATTTTCTGTGTCTTATTAGAAAAGAAGCATGCAAGCTTTAGAAATTCAATTGTATTGCCATTTGCCACACGAGTCTAGCCCTCCGATCCTTTTCATGCCTAGCTAGCTAGCTGTATATGAACTCTTAACAATAATACAATTCTATTGTCAAAAAGAAAAAAAAGGGAAGAAGAAAGAAATTAATGGATCCAAGTTTTTATTCATTCAAACAAGATCAATGGATTGAGACCAAGATCAACTAAAAGTTTAAGTTATTACAAAAAAAAAGCATCAATAATATATATCATAATACTTCTTTTTGTGTAACTTAACGTGTGGATAAGAGTACGTAAATGAAATTAAGATAGAATTTTAGTCATTAAGTCATCATTACCAAAAGTCTATGTACCTAAGGAAAGTCTAAAGTCATTATACAACCTTACCATCAGACTAATTGCCGGGCCGCGACTTGTTCTTTCTTTCTTTCTTATGCCCTACAAAATTTATATTTTTATATGATTTTTTAATATTTTCACATAAAAAATTCTATAGAGGCGGACGGAGTGGGGGTGGTGGACGGGGGGAGGGGGATGAGGATTAGGATGGAGGATGTATACATAATCATCTCTTCCTCTTCTTTTCCCGAGAAAGAAGCCATGTATGTTACTAGTATAACATTTATGTAGTAGTGGAGTAGTATTATATTAGAGAGTAAATCAGTGTTTGTCGTAAACTAAAATTTTAAATTATATTCAAAAAGAGAGGTGGGTGTTTTAACAAATTTGAATTATTTCTAATAATTGTCCACAAACTTTATATATGGAAACCAGACATTTTTATTAAAAAAAAAAAAAGAAGTGTGGGAATTTCCTACACAAGGAAGCTTATCACGCCGTGGTTGGGGATATATTTCGGTGCAGTGAATTGTTGAGTCTCCATAACTCGTGTTGGTTTAATTGAAGAAGACAAAGTAGACTACTAGACTAGACTGTCACAATCCATTCTTAATATTTGATCCATCATAAGGGACAGATAAATCAAATCAAACACAAATTTCTACCTCAATTCACAAGTTGTGCAGTGTCAACCATTACTATTTGACCACTTCATGCCTACTCACTCATATAAATAAATATATATATATATATATATATATATATATATATATATATATAGAATGGATCAGGTCCGGACCTCCCGGACGGGAGAAAATCCGGACCCGATTTTTTTTTTTTTTTTTTTGTAGAACAACTAAAAAAAAAAAAAATTTATGGAACTGAAATTTTTCAATAATACAGTGTTTTGGGTGTGTTTTTAATACCTACACCAACCAATGTATGTACAGTCTGCCCAGACTGTACAGACATATTTTGTTATAGGCATCCAAATCACGCCCAAAACACTGTATAATGTAAAAATTCCAATTCCATAATTTTTTATTTTTTTTTAGTTGTTTCAAAAAAAAAAAAAACAAAAAAAAAAAAAAAGGTCCGGATTTTAACAAAATCCGGGAGTCCGGACTTGATCCGGACTATATATATATATATCTAATAAAATATAAATAATTTTGAATTTTCCGCTCACTCAATAAATCTATCTAATAAAATACAAATAATTTTGAATTTCCCGCTCACTCAATAAATCATCTGGGCCGTCCAAAGTTTGAGATAAATCCCACCGTCCATACATCTATCTAATAAAATACATCTATCTATCTAATCTATCTAATAATGATTTTGAATTTCCCGCTCACTTAATAAATCATCTGGGCCGTTCTAAGTTTGAGATAAATCTCACTGCCCATACAGTGCCGGAGGCACGGGACCCAGCTAGTATATATATATGCTAGGAGCATTATTTTAGACCGTTCATTATATAATTTAAGAGGTGAGATTCAATAAAGCTTGGGAAACTCTTAGGGTGTGTTTGATTTGCTCTTAACGCTTATTAATTGGAGTGTTTTTGATTCGATCATAGATAAAATATGTTTGGTAAAAAAAATTACCTTTTAATCGGTTAGACACAAAATTAAAACTTAACCATTTAGAGACACATCTGAATGAGTTTATATTTTTTTGGACAAAAATACTCTCTTCAATATTTTTAAATTCCTTTTGTATCCATTTTAACCCTCTTTCTCTCTCTCTTCATTAAGATCCATCACAAGCTACTCGCTGATCAAACCCTTCACAATAATCAGTTCATCATTTAAGAAATTCATGCTCCATAATCAATTCATCTTAAACATGAAGGGGCCATTAAAGAACATCTGAACCAGTGAGAGCGAATAATAGATAGCCGAAAACAGTAAAAATAGATTCGGCAAAACTATTGAAATAATCACTGTAGTTGGCAGGTTTTACTGATTACACCATTGAACATTTAATTTTTCAAATTACCCCACTAAACTAATTATTATTTTGAAATTGGGTCATTCCATTAAAAAATAAACGTACGTTAATTTTTTATCTACAAAACTAATAAATTACCCACTCTAGTTGTCATATTTTACTGATTACACCATTAAACTTTTAATTTTTTAAATTACCTCATTAAACTAATTAAAAATGATTATTTTAAATATTTTTTAAAATAATTATTATTTTTAGTAAAAAAATATTAGAAACTTTTTTTTCCATAAAATGAGTAAAGTTTCATAAAATATAGATTCAAAAAAATTAAAGTAATTTTAAATTAAATTAATGTCTACTTATGACCCATTCTTAATATTTGAAATTTTAAAAACAAAAACTAAAAATAGAAATTAAAATAAAAAACAGTAAAAGATAAATACAAAAATTGATTACATTTTAAAAAAAAAGAAATTAATAAGTTTTATAAATAAATATTATTTTCAAGAAAAAAATTGGAAAATTTTCATATTTTAAAAAAAAGAGTAAAATTTTATAAAATATAGATTCAAGAAAATAAACATTATTTTCAACAAAAAAAATAGATTTTTTTTAAATCAGTAAGGTTTCATAAAATTTTAATTTTTTTTAATCTATATTTTATGAAAAAATTTAAAGTTTCTAACATTTTTTTATTGAAAATAATAATTATTTTTAAAAATATTTAAAATATTCATTTTTTAATTAGTTTAATTGGGTAATTTGAAAAATTAAAAGTTCAATGGTGTAATCAATAAAATATGCTAACTACAGTGGGTAATTCATGTAAGACCCCGAATTTTATGAAATAAAAGTATTTAATTTTTCTTATAATTACTATTCAGTAAATGGTTAAATTGATAAAGGTAAAAGTTAAGAGAGATATATGTAAATATTTTAAATACGCAAGTGGTTATAAAATACTCATTGTTGTCAGAAAATATTCGTTTGGTCGTGGAATATTCTTTTTATCGGGAATATCCGTACGACGACGCAGTCATTTGTGGACCCCATAACAGAATAACTGTCGGATGAAGAAAACGATAAATTTGAGTTTTTATAAATAACGGCGTAGTTGTTACCGTTAACACTGTTGGAATACCTTGTGGTTAAAATACAGCAATACGCGTAGTTGCACAGTAGCACACGGTTTTGCACAGTATTTTTTCAATTATTGATTCTTACGTGAGAAGGCACTACTCAATAATTATTATAGTAATTACTGTTCAATATTTTATTTTATTGTGATTCTGTAATATTATTTGTGAATAATTAATTATTGATTTATATGATAATGAAATATTTATTTGATGTGGATATAAATGATGAATTTATTTATATGGTTATAAATGAAGGAATTAATGTTGAGGTATTTTATTAGTATTTTGTCGGATTGGAGGTATTAAAAGATCAAATCAGTGTTCTTATAGTTTTATTGTGTGAGTTATAATTTTTAATCTGACCGTTGGATCGTTGTAATTTTTGAATATGTTATACATATATAAGTTGAGTATGTGTTCACAAATTTTGAACCGTTAAAAATAAACGAATGATTTGTTATGAATTTTAAAAGGTGACTGATTAGAAAATTAGGTTTATAAATGATTTTGGTGAAAAATTCTAGAAATGGGTGGGCCCCACTTTTAGGTGTTGGGGAAGATGGCTGATTTTTGGTGGGTAAAATAGTAACAGGTAAAGCCATCAGATAGCAGGTCAAGTCTGCTTCGGCGTGCTAACATTTTCTTATAAATAGATGGCTAAGTTAGAATTGAAAAACACACCAGAATTCATAAGTTTTCTCTGTCAATATTGTTGAGCATATTTTTGTGAGTATTTAGATACTTTGAGAGTTACTTTTCAGTGCAAGGTTCCTTCAGGTGTATATTCCGATCAGAAATACTTCTCTTTTGAGGTAAGGGATAGTAAGAGATTTTAAGGGTTGTTATGTTTTTCAGTTTCGTAATTTTTCTGACCTTCGAAAAATTCTGAAAAAATTTTAAATGATAATTTGTTGAATTTTCTTGATTGTGTCCAAAAATGACGATTTTTGGATGTATAGATTAAGAGTTGTGAATTTTATGAGAAAAGACTATTTTAAAAGTAACTGCTTATAACTCCTTGTAGTTAACTCCAAAATTGATGAAATTTTTATTAGAAGTATATCTATATAATATCAGTGTACTCTGTGAATTTCGGAATTTTTGGACAAGAGTACAATTTATGATAAATGTCTAAATATTCGACTGTTTTGGCCATATAAAAAATAGTAAATGAATTTTAAAAATTCTGAGAAAAATATATGTTCAATATGGAACTATATTCTGCTAAATCTCAGAAAAGAAAATTTGTTTGTACTGATTCGGTATTTTTCATGAAAATGGACTAGTTATGAGTAAATGAATTAAATATGTTATGTGAAGTAAGAAAATTGGAAAATAGGATTTTATGGCTTGAGAATCTTATATGAGGTATATGCAGATTTTTGATGAGGGTTTTGGTTATTGATGATGAAATCTTATGAGTTTGGAATTTTAGGATGATTAAATGCATTATTTAGTAAAGTATAAACAATTAAAATAAATTGTTTATAAGTTTAAGAAATTTTATTTCAATATCATTATACCAAAATATTGGTGTGTATTTTATTGCGGAATTTCTACCTTTTTGTGTCAGGTTTAGTATTCACGAGTTACTATTCACGAAGTTATTATTCATGGATTACTATTCACGAGTTACTATTCTTGACAAAATTGGTTTCTTTTTCTAACGAAATTATAGTTAATTTATGAATATTACTCTTGAGATTAAATATAAATATTTTGATTATATTGATTTTATTATTATATATAACATTTTTATAACACTAATGATGATATTTCTGTGACGACCCCAAAATAGGTCCATTCCATCCAACTCATTCTGAGTCACCAAATACATGGTACAAAATCAAATACAACTTCAGTAATACAATCGTCGTGCAAAATACGATAACACATATACTGTGAGTTTGAATACAACTATTGTCTAATAGACAGTATAAAAACTCAAAAGAGGTCCTCGTTACAATTATTGATACGCTATTTCACATAATAGTGAGGACTACTAATGCAACCATCTGGACCGTCAATCCATTCCCCGACTAGTCCCAGTTATATTCTCATTTCCTGAAGATAACAGTGAAAGAAATGGTGAGCTCAACTAGCCCAGTAAGAAATATTATGACTAAGATAATATACAACAAATTATTATTAGTCTTCAACAGGAAAAAATCTGATAAAATATAATAGACAACAAATTTTAGATCAATAACTGCAGCGGAATAAGCAATCCATTAGAAGAGTCAAGTAGAGAAAGAATTCTACTATCTTCTATGAATTTAAAAGTCCATCATCAATATTTTATCCCTGTAACATCAATCAATACACATCTTTAATCAAATATTCATCTTTGCACTGCGGGCCAAAGATATTCATTTGTATCACCAGTTGGTCATATTCATCTCAGCACCTATTCATCTTTGCACTACGGGCCAAAGATATTCATTAGGTAATCATTCATCTTTGCACTACAGGCCAAAGATATTCATCAGTTAATCATTCATCTTTACACTACAGGCCAAAGATATTCAGTAATATCAACATTTAGGACTGAGGATGATGAAAAATATTTTAAAGGAACGAATCCAGTGAAACAAAATAACAAATATTAGAGATTCGTATTACAGTTTATCCAAGATAAATAATACTTCATAATAACAAATTTTGAAGCAAAATCTAAGAATAAAGATCAAAACATGGATGCAATCAAAGATAGTAACCATAATAGACACCTTGGATAAAAAGAAGAAAATTTATTTTTCGATGAATAGTGCCGTATTCGTGAATAGTGCCGTATACGTGAATAGTTCCGTATACGTGAATAGTAACTCCGACACTAAAAGATAGAAATTCCACAAGAAAAATCATCATGCTTCGTGAATAGTACTCGTGAATAGTAACTCGTGAATAATAACTCGTGAATAGTAACTCATGAATAGTAACCCCGACATGAAAAGTTTTAAATTCGATAAAAAGTTCCAACCAATATTTCGGCATAATGATATTGAAGAAATAATATCACTTACGAAGAAAATAACATCCTTTACCTTGCAAAGACAGTATTTCTGACTGGAATACTGGATATAGTGCTGAAGGAACTTGCAACGCTAATTAGAAACTCACAAAGTATCTAAATACTCACAAGAATACGCTCGATAATATAGAGAGAGAAAAAGAGAACTTATGAATTTTGGTGTGATTTTCAATTCTAACTAAGCACCCTATTTATAGGAAAATGCTTAGAACGCCATGGAAGACTAACCTGCTACCAGATGGCTTTACCTGTTACTATTGCCACCCACCACATTTGAAATTTAATTGAGCACATTTCTCACCAACCAATTCTAGAATTTTCCAAAATATTTTATCATTTAAACAATAATCAGAAACTTTAATAATTCATAGAAAATAGCCCGTTTATCAGAAAAATATGAATTTTATGTCCATTCTACACGAAATCGAATTCTCTACAACTCTGTAGCTTTGAGTTTTTCCAAATTCCTAACAGAAAAATACACGAAATCCACAAACGGGTGATTTTTAAATACTTCTAATCCGACAAAATACTGATAAAACATCTCAGCATTAATTCATTCATTAATAACCACAAAAATAAATCCATCATTTATATCCACATAAAATAAATATTTCCTTATCATATGAATCAATGATTAATTATTCACAAATAATATTACAGAATCACATTTATGACAACCAGTCTGTTCCCAGAAAAGAGTGGGCTTTCCAATAAGGATTTCTCCTTACTGGCGCAAAATTAGGTGACCAAACCTCTCCTTGACAGAACTTTCTAGACATTGCCAATAATGTTATCTAATAATATTATTCCAAATAATCTGAATTACTGATCTGATAAAGGAGATACTGTGCAGTAACGATAATTGAAACAACAATAATATAAAATATCAACGCAGCAATTATTGAATCAATAAAATAAAATATTGAACAGTAACTACTGTGACAATTATTGAGTAGTGCCTTTTTATGTAAGGATCAATAATTCAACAATAGTGTGTAATACCGTATGCTACTGTGCAATAACGCGTATTACTTTACTTTAACCATCGGGTATTCCAACAGTGTTAACGGTAACAACTAGGCCTTTATTCAATTTATTTGTTTTCTTCATTCGACCGTTATCCGTTATGGGGCCCACGATTGACTGCGCCGTCGTACGAATATTCCCCGACAGAAAGAATATTCCACCGATAAAATGAATATTTTATAACCACTTGCTTATTTTGCAAAATTTTCACATTTCACCCATAACCAAAGTTATTATATCAAATTAATACCTTATTATTCACAATAATAAATAAAGAAAATTTAATTTTATTCATTAAAAAGTTGGGGTTTTACAACCTCCCCTCCTGATGAAATTTCGTCCTCGAAATTGTCGTACGTACCTGGTGTTTCGAAAAAGTGAAGATACCTCGCTTTCATTTCTGATTCCAACTCCCAGGTCATCTGTGACAACCCCAAAACAGGTCCATTCCATCCAACCCATTCTGAGACGCCAAATACATGGTACAGAAAACAACTACAACTTTATTACAACAATTGTCGTGCAAAATACAACAACATAAATGTGACGCTCCCAAAATTAGGTATACATCACCCATCTTGGATCGTCAGACACATGGTACATAATTCAAATACAACTGTCGTGTATAATACGACAAAACATAACTGTGAGTTTGAATACAATTATTGTCTACTAGAGATTATACAAACTCAAAAAGAGTCCTCATTATAATTATTAATACACTATTTCACAGAATAGTGAGGACTACTAATGCTATCCTCTGGACCGTCACTCCGTTCCCCGACTAGTCCCTGCTATGTTCTCATTTACTGAAGAGAACAGTGAAAGAAAGGGTGAGCTCAACTAGCCCAGTAAGAAATATTATGACTAAGATAATGCAGAATAAATTATCGTTAGCCTTCAACAATGTTAAATTGATAAAATATAATACATATCAAGTTTAACTGCAGCGGAACAAGCAATCCATTAAAAGAGTCAAGTAGAGAATGGAATCTACTATCTTTTATGATTTAAAAAAAAATTCATCACTTTTATCGCTGAGACTCAGCTCAATAAATAATCCACAACATTAAATCATCCCTGCACTACAGGCCAAGGATATTCTTTAGTATCACGACCACGAATTATCCATGCACTACGGGCCAAAGATAATCGTGTTTTCATCAACGGTCCTGATCATGCCATAAAATAATTTATCTTTGCTCCTTTGGCCGAAGAGAATCCATAGCCATAATCATACCAAAAACTGTCCATCAATGCACTACGGGCCAATGAGGACTTTTAATTTTTCACATCATTTGTAACATTACGGTCATGATTACACCGCATAATCCCTGGTCATAATCATACCAAGTCCATCTATGCACTACAGGCCACAGATGACTTTCAACATAATATAAACATGAGGATGATGACAATGATATAAGAATTCAATAAAACAAGTTCAAGAATTAATTTATCCATGAACCAATAACGTCTAAATTGTCAACATGATACTGCTTTGTAGAGTAAAATTCAAGAATGCTCAGAAGAATATTTCCATGAAAAGATACTGGATGAAGCGCAAATATCAAGGATATTCTACTAATTTCACGGAGTATAGAAGTCAAAACTTTAACCAACTGAGTATAATAAAGAATGGAATAACAACAGAAATCACCATGCATGCGGTACTTCGCATAGACAGGTTATTCCAACAGAATAATAATAACGGAACCAGGTCAGACAAAATTTGCACCGACAGGATGCTCCAACAGAATAATAAAGACGGAACCAGGTCCGGTGTAAAACACACAGACAGGATGTTCCAAAGGAATAATAATAAAGACGGAACCAGGTCCGGTGTAAAACACACAGACAGGATGTTCCAACGGAATAATAATAAAGACGGAACCAGGTCCGGTGCAAAACACACAGACAAGATGTTCCAACAGAATAATAGAAGAATGTCACCAAGTATAGGGTAGACCGCGTATACAGGTTATTCCAACAGAATAATAAAAAATGGAATAACAACAGTTCTCTTCATGAATAAGAAAGAATAACACCCCTTACCGTAACAGAAACTGGATATAGAAAACGAAAAGTTAAGTAGCAAAAAGCTTTTCTTCTATCTCTCTATAGTTTCTCTCTCTAGAGTTCAGTGAATTCGTAAGAAAAGAATGAAGGAATGAGCTTCTATTTATAGGAAAATAGAATGCATAGTAACTAATCTATGAACGGTCCAGATTGATTTACTTTAATCTAACGGTCCATATTTAAAAAAAATCTTTAAATAAAATATAATATATTCTATTTATATAAAAAGATTTTTACTATACAAACACTATGCAACACTATGCAAAACACTATGCAACATTATGCATAATAAAATATAATATATTATATTTATAGAATAACTTTAATAAAGTATTCTGTTTTATATAAAAAGATGTTTCTGTTTTATTACGTTAATAATACGAATAAAACAAAACGTCATCATCGCTATAATAATTCATATTATTAATCGACAATAATTGAATCAAACTGAGCGACTTCTCACATAAATATCAATAATCAATAACGTGTGCTACTATGCAACTAGGGGTGATCATTCGGTTATAACCGAACCGAATAAGCTATTCGGTTATAACCGAAAACCGAAATAATGATGATTTTTCTATCCGAACTAATAACCGAAATTTAACAATAACCGAATTACCGAATACCAAATTATCGAATTGTAATTTCGGTAATTCGGAAAAAAACCGAATTACTGTTATTATTATTATTATTATTATTATTATTATTATTATTATTATTATTATTATTATTACTGTTATTATTATTATTATTATTATTACTATTACTATTATTATTATTATTATTATTATTATTATTATTATTATTATTATTATTATTACTGTTATTAATATTCTTATTATTATTATTACTATTATTATTATTATTATTATTATTATTACTATTATTATTATTGTTATTATTATTATTATTATTATTATTATTATTATTATTACTATTATTATTATTATTACTGTTATTAACTTATTATTATTATTATTATTATTATTATTATTATTATTATTATTATAATATTATTATAAAATTAATTTTTTAATAAGTAATGTTCGGTTATTCGGATACCCGAATAACCTGTTTTTCCAAACCCAAACCGTAACCGAATAGTGAATAATAATTCGGATATAACCGAAATTGTAAAAAAACCGAAAAATCGAAATAATTCGGTTAAAAAAATTCGGTTCGATTCGGTATTTCGGTTTTAACCGATTTTTGCTCACTCCTATATGCAACAACGCGTATTACTGTACTTTTACTACCCAGTAGTTCAACAGTATCAACGGTAAAACTTCCGCCGTTATTTTCAATAAAATATTTTTGTCGTTTTCTCCATCCGATAATAATTCCGTTGTGGGGTCCACCAATAATTGTACCGTCGTACGAATATTTTCTGACACAAAGAATATTTCCTGACCAATCGAATATAATATAACAACTTGCATACTTTGCAAAATTTATAAATACTACCCACAACTATAATATTATCTCAAATTCACACCATAATATTAAAAAAAAAATCGAGAAAATTAATTCTTTATTCATAAAATTTGGGGTTTCACAATAAATGTTGTGAGTTTTGATACAAATATATTCTAATTGTGATTCATGTCCCAACCTTGGATAGCACGTCACAATGACACCTTACATAAAGGTATAGTCAAAAACTGTTTTAGAAATTAGAATCTTTGGGAAGTGCTCAAGAAAACCTTCGTACATGGGAGACCATGCGTTTAGGTTATACTAGATATTATATGGCCACAGAATTATCCTTGGATGACCCAATAGACACCACAAAAAAATGAGAAGATTACTATTATTCTTCCCAATGGTGATTCTTCTCTGGACATATCATTATCTCCACTGTCTCTAATTGAGAATTATACTTCAAACAAACACCAAGTTATATAAGTAGTGCTCGTAAATATACTCAGCAAGTGGATGAGCACAATCCTGTCTTATGATGACACGAGGTTGTATGTCATTAGACATCTTGTATGATAGTGACAAAACACTCTTCCAACGTTGGGTTCGCCTCATCCTAGTTGATTCACCAAATATAACTACTAAATGATGACCACCGTTCTATTCTCCTGTTACCCCCGCTCGACCCAGCTATACTCTTATTACCTGAAAAGGAATTGTGAAGCAAAAGAGTGAGCACAACTAGCCCCGTAAAGAATATCATGACTAAAGATAATTAAATTATCAATAGCCTTCATCAGTAATAAATCAGAGATTTAAAACATATGGTAGATGATAAAAAACTTTTCAACCATAGTTGCAGTGGAACGAGCAATCCATTAGAAGAGTCAAATAGACTATAAAGTCTATTATCTTCTCCACGTTAAAAGTCCACCAATAATGTTTTATCCCTGTAACATCAATCAACAGTTCCTTTTCACAATCATATGAATAACTCATAATCATAATTGTAATTCTAAATTCCTCTTCACATCCAGGACGAAGATAATTTTCATCACATGTCTTTACCTAAAACATCAAAGATCATGGTTATACCAAATCACAGTTCCTGTTTATAATCATATTAATAAATTCATCTTTGCACTACGGGTCAAAGATATTCATTATCATTTCATCCTTGCACTACAGGCCAAAGATATTCATTATCATTTCATCCTTGCACTATAGGCCAAAGATATTCAACAACAGGTCATCTTTGCACTACGGGCCAAAGATATTCATCAATAGTTCATCTTTGTACTACAGGCCAAAGATATTAATATCTCAAAGAAATACATAATTATTTCAGAATTTATATAAACTATAATTATAACCATGTTGATCAATTCACCTTTGCACTTAAGCTAAAAATATTCAATTGTAAATTCAATGGTCATGATCATACCAGTCAACGATTCAACTTTGCACTACTGGCCAAAGAGAAGCCATAGTCATGATCATACCAATAATCTACTCATTTTTATACTCAAGTCAAAGAAAAATTCCATCACCAGGGTTATAAAAATGTTATATATGATAATAAAAACAATATGATCAACAACCTATTAATTTCAAGAGTAAGATTCATAAATCAACGATAAATTGGTCAGAAAAAGAAACCAACTTTGTCATGAATAGTACCCGTGAATAGTAACTCGTGAATAGTAACTCATGAATAGTAACTCGTGAATAGTACTCCATATTCGTACATAGTACCGTATACGTAAATAATGCCATATACGTAAATAGTGCCATATACATGAATAGTGCTGTATACGTGAATAGTGTCGTATACGTGAATAGTAACCCCAACTCAAAATGGTAGAAATTTCACAATAAAATCCATACCAATATTTCAGTATATGACGGTGAATAACATCATTAGAAAAAAATAGCATCCCTTACTATCCCTTACAATCCCTTACCTCAAAAGAGCAGCACTTCTGACTGGATATCGGATATGACGGTGAATGAAACTTGCACTGATGAATAGCAAATCACCAAGTATCTAAATACTCACAAAATACACTCGATAATCTAGAGAGAGAAAGAGAGAAAACTTGTTTCTGGTGTGATTTTCAATTCTAACTTAGCCTTCTATTTATAGAAAAATGTTAGCACATCGAAGCAAACTTGATCTGCTACCTGATGACTTTACCTGCTACTATTCCACCCACCAAAAATCAGCCATCTTCCCCAATAACCAAAAGTGGGGCCCACCCATTTCTAGATTTTTCCACCAAAATTATTTATAAACCTAATTTCCGAATCAGTCACCTCTTAAAATTCATAACAAATCATTCGTTCATTTTTAATGGTACAAAATTCGTAAACATATACTCAACTTATATATGTATAACATATCCAAAAATAACAACGATCCAACGGTCAAATTAAAAATTATAACTCACACAATAAAGCTGTAAGAACACTGATTTGATCTTTTAATACCTCCAATCCGACAAAATACTGATAAAATACCTCAACATTAATTCCTTCATTTATAACCACAAAAATAAATTCATCATTTATATCCACATCAAATAAATATTTCCTTATCATATAAATCAATAATTAATTATTCACAAATAATATTACAGAATCACATTTATGACAACCAGGCAGTTTCCAGGAAAGATGGGGTTTTTCGATAAGGATTTCTCCTTACTGGCGCACAATTAGGTGACCAAACCTCTCCTTGACAGAACTTTCAAGACATTGCCAATAATGCTATCTAATAATATTATTCAAATAATATGAATTATTGATCTGATAATGGAGATATTGTACAGTGACAATTATTGAAACAACAATAATATAAAATATCAACCCAACAATTATTGATTCAATAAAATAAAATATTGAACAATAATTACTGTAACAATTATTGAGTAGCGCTTTCTCACATAAGAATAAATAATTAAAAAAATACTGTGCAATAACGTGTGCTACTGTGCAACTACGCGTATTACTGTATTTTAACCACCAGGTATTCCAACAGTGTTAACGGTAACAACTACACCGTTATTTATAAAAACTCAAATTTGTCATTTTATTCATCCGACAGTTATTCTGTAATGGGGCCCACAAATGGATGCGCCGTCGTACGAATATTCTCTGACAGAAAGAATATTCCACGACTAAACGAATATTCCCCGACAACGATAAATATTTTATAACCATTTGCGTATTTTGAAAAAAAAAATTCATATATCACCCTTAACTTTAACTTTTATCAATTTAACCATTTACTGAATAGTAATTATAAAAAAAATTGAATACTTTTATTTCATAAAATTCGGGGTCTTACATCATCTCTTCAATAGCATGGTTTCTCTACAAAACCTTAACTTATGGTATAACCTTCGTTCGTAGGACATGTTCTTTCCTATCCAAGATCTTAACAGGTACCTCCTCGTACGTTAAATCTTCAGTTATCTCGTCTGGTTCTACCTCAATAATGTGGTTCGGGTCTTTAACATATTTACGAAGCATAGATATGTGAAAAATATTATGAACACGAGACATACTTGAAGATAATGAGAGTCTATATGCCACATTTCCTATTCGGTCAAGAATCTCAAATGGACCAACAAATTTTGGATTAAGCTTTCTTCTCTCCCCAATTCTTGTAACTCCCTTCCATGGTGCAACACGTAACAATACATGATCCCCAATATTAAATTCCACGTCCTTCCGATGAAGATCCGCATAACTCTTTTGTCGATCCTGTGCCGTTTGTATACGTTGTCGAATCGTTTGGATCTTCTCTGTAGTTATGCGTACCAACTCTGGTCCCAACAATGTTGTTTCACCCACCTCGTCCAGCATACTGGAGAATGATATTTTCTTCCATACAACGCCTCGAATGGAGCCACACCTATGCTCGCCTGATAACTGTTGTTGTAGGAGAATTCCACCAATGGTAGGTACTTATCCCAACTCCCTTTGAGATCTAGGACACAGAGTCTTAATAGATCTTCAAGAGTTTGAATAGTCCTCTCTGATTCTCCGTCCGTTTGAGGATGGTATGTTGAACTGAATCGTAAATCCGTGCCCATAGCTTTCTGTAAGCTAACCCAAAATCGTGAAGTGAATCACGGGTCACGATCCGAAACTATGGATATTGGTATGCCGTGCAATCTCACAATCTCGTTCACGTACATACTAGCAAAGACGTTTAAGGGAATAAGTCTCACGCATGGGAAAGAAATGGGTAGACTTGGTTAATCTATGAACAATAACCCAAATCGCATCTATGCCTTGAAAAACCTTGGGAAGACCCGTAATGAAATCCATAGTAATTTGTTTCCACTTCCATTTCGGAATCTCAAGTAGTTATAATGGACCCTTTGGTATTTGATGCTCCGCCTTTACACGTTGACAAGTTAAACACCTCGAGATAAACTCCGCAATCTCTCTTTTCATATTGTTCCACCAAAATGTATGTCGAAGATCATGATACATTTTGGTACTCCCAGGATGGATTACAAACGGCGTGTTGTGTGCCTCCATCATGATTCTATGCTTCAAGTCAGAATCGTTAGGAACACAAAGTCTAGAGTTGACTCGAAGTATTCCTTCTTCATCGATTCTTGCTTCTGGAATAACACCTTCTTGCACTTTCTTCTTCATACGCATTAGCTCCATGTCCGTAGCTTGAGCAGTTTTAACTTTATCGATTAACGTCAATTCTACTCGTATATTCGTTATTTTCACGTGGGTCCCTAGAGTCTTTAACTCTATCTTCATCATTTGTAAGTTATACGAAATGGGTTTTTGTGTTAACAACGTCGCACTCGTAAACGCATATGATCTTCTTCTCAACGCGTCAGCTACCACGTTCGCTTTCCCACGATGGTATTGAATGGTACGATCGTAATCTTCAACAGCTCGAGCCAACGTCTTTGGCGCATTATATGTTCGTTTTGGTTGAAAAAAATATTTAAAGGTTTTAGAAATGAGTTTTGTACTGGGGTCAATACAAAATTCAATTTCACACTTTAGGGGTAGGCTAAGAAGTCCTTCGAGAATACATCAGGATATTTATTAACAATAAAAATATCATTTAAAAACTGCGACTCTCATCCAAGACTTGGATAGCACATGAAATGAACGTTTCTACTAACGAAGTTTCAATCGATAAGTCAAAGTTTAACTTCTCTAGAGTTAAATTTAAACATTGAGCGCAAGCAAAAGAGATAAAATAATGGGTAGAACCGGTATCTAATAAGGTATAGACTTCACAAGAATTTATAATTAACTAACTCGTGCAAACTTCGTTCGGGTTACTCGCTCTTTGAGAAGTCACGAAAAATGCACTTCCTGAAACCACCGACTTTGTTTTGTCCGTATCTACTTTTGGTGCCACCGTCCCAACTGGACTTGATTTCGCTACAGGACAAAATCGAGCTATGTGACCGTCTTTTCCACAACTAAAACATATCTTGGAAAGATGTGAACAGTTTGGACTTATATGTCCCCCCCTCTCCGCATCTGTAGCATCTAACTGACGGTCGTTCTCCCCCCTAGAATTTGTTGCTGCTGTTGCTGACGTCTTCCCGTCATCGGTATATCTTCTCTTCTTAAAATTTCCACTTGAATCATTTCTTCTATTATCTTGGCCATGATTACCACCGAAGTGGTTACCATTTTTGGCATGATAATTTCCTCCATGATGGTTATCATTGTTCCGATGACCGTTGCCACCGGTACGATTATTATCGTGTTGTTGTTCGTTATCCTTCGGTTGGGTTGGCTCATTATCGCGCTCCACTAACTGAGCCCTATTCACAACATCTGAACATAAACAAAGTTTGTGAGAAATGAGGTATTAACGTATTTCGGGTTTTAAACCTCGCGGAAACATTCGTGTCATTCTTTCCTCATTATCAACCAAATGGGATGCAAATCGGGATAACTCCGCAAACTTAGCTTCGTAATGCGACACGTTCATATTGTTTTGCTCCAGCTTGATGAACTCAACCTCCTTCATGTAACGAATACTTTCGGGAAAGTACTTGTCATTGAATAATTCTTGGAACTTTTCCCAAGACATCTTCAGTACGGCAGATTGAGTACGCTTTACAGATTCCCACCAGTAATCTGCCTCTCCTCGCAACATGAAGGTGGCAAAGGGAACTTTTTGCTCCTCGGAACATCCCAAGACATCAAATATCTTGGTGATCTGCTTTATCCACGTCTCTGCTGTAAATGGTTCTTGCTTTCCCAAAAACTCTGGTGGTCCCAGTTCCTTGAACTGCTTAGCGGTGACCGACCGTGGGTTGCCATTGTTTCCACCTGCATTTCGAATAGGAACCGCTTTCGCCTGATGTTGAATGAATTGCATAAAGCCTCTGAACATCCCATCGTTCACCATTTCATCGATATTATTGTTTATCTGAGGATTATTGTCTTCCTGTTGCACCTTATCCTGGGTATTGATTAAAGGTGTCTCCACTGTCTCATTCACTCCATCGTTAATATTTCCTGATGCCATTCTTAAATACTGCCATAAAACAAGGGTCAATTAACAAATCACATATTATCCCTATACACTGACCGACCAATTAAATACCAAATAAACTTAGGTAGGTCATACTAGTGAAGGAATTCCCCGTCTCTCCCCTACTAGTTCTTGCCTCACATCTCAGCCAGGGATCATATCCCTAAGCTCTGATACCAACTGTGACGACCCCAAAATAGGTCCATTCCATCCAACCCATTCTGAGTCGCCAAATACATGGTACAAAAACAAATACAACTTCAGTAATACAATTGGCGTGCAAAATACGACAACATATATACTGTGAGTTTGTATACAACTATTGTCTAATAGACAGTATAAAAACTCAAAAGGGGTCCTCATTATAATTATTGATAAAATATTTCACAGAATAGTGATGACTACTAATCCAACCATCTGGACCATCAATCCATTCCCCGACTAGTCCCAGCTATATTCTCATTTCCTGAAGAGAACAGTGAAAGAAAGGGTGAGCTCAACTAGCCCAGTATGAAATTATTATGACTAAGATAATATACAACAAATTATCATTAGTCTTCAACAGGGAAAAATCTGATAAACAACTGCAGCGGAATAAGCAATCCATTAGAAGAGTCAAGTAGAGAAAGAATTCTACCATCTTCTAAGATTTAAAAGTTCATCATCAATATTTTATCCCTGTAACATCAATCGATATATATCTTGAATAAAATATTCATCTTTGCACTACATGCCAAAGATATTCATTTGTATCACCAGTTGGTCATGTTCATCTCAACACCTGTTCATCTTTGCACTACGGGCCAAAGATATTCATTAGGTAATCATTCATCTTTGCACTACAGGCCAAAGATATTCATCAGTTAATCATTCATCTTTGCATTACAGGCCAAAGATATTCAGTAATATCATCATTTAGAACTGAGGATGATGAAAAATATCTTAAAGAAAATGAATCTAGTGAGATAAAGGATCAAATATTAGGGATTCATATTACAGTTTATCCAAGTTCAAAAATACTTCATAATAACCAATTTTGAAACAGAATTCAAAATAAAGATCAAAACATGGATACAATCAAAGATAGTAACCATAATAGACAACTTGGACAAAAAGAAGAAAAATTTATTTTTCGGTGAATAGTGTCGTATTCGTGAATAGTGCCGTATACGCGAATAGTAACTCCGACACCAAAAATAGAAATTCCACAAGAACAATTATTATGCTTCGTGAATAGTACTCGTAAATAGTAACTCATGAATAGTCCTCGTGAATAGTAACTCATGAATAGTAAGTCATGAATAGTAACCCCGACATGAAAAGTTCCGAATTTGATAAAAAGTTCTAACCAATATTTCGGCATAATTATATTGAAGAAATAATATCACTTACGAAAAAAATAACATCCCTTACCTCAAAAAGATAATACTTCTGACTGGAATACTGGATATAGTGCTGAAGGAACTTGCACCGTATAGCAACACTCAAAGTATCAAAATACTCACAATAATACGCTCGATAATATAGAGAGAGAAAGAGAGAAAACTTATGAATACTGGTGTGATTTTCAATTCTAACTAAGCACCCTATTTATAGAAAAATGCTTAGAACACCATGGAAGACTAACCTGCTACCTGATGGCTTTACCTGTTACTATTGCCACCCACCACATTTGAAATTCAATTGAGCACATTTCTCACCAACCAATTCTAGAATTTTCTAAAATGTTTTATCATTTAAACAATAATCAGAAACTTTAATAATTCATAGAAAATAGCTCGTTTATCAGAGAAAATATAAATTTTATGTCCATTCCACACGAAATCGAATTCTCTATAACTTTGTAGCTTTGACTTTTTCCAAATTCCAAACAGAAATATACCCGAAATTCACAAACGGATGATTTTTAAATACTTCCAATCCGATAAAATACTGATAAAATATCTCAGCATTAATTCTTTCATTAATAACCACATAAATAAATTCATCATTTATATCCACATAAAATAAATATTTTCTTATCATATGAATCAATAATTAATTATTCACAAATAATATTACAGAATCACATCTATGACAACCAGGTTGTTCTCAGGAAAGAGGGGGCTTTCCGATAAGGATTTCTCCTTACTGGCGCACAATTAGGTGACCAAACCTCTTCTTGACAGAACTTTCTAGACATTGCCAATAATGCTATCTAATAATATTATTGAAATAATATGAATTATTGATCTGATAATGGAGATACTGTGCAGTGACAATTATTGAACAACAATAATATAAAATATCAACGCAGCAATTATTGAATCAATAAAATAAAATATTGAACAGTAACTACTGTGACAATTATTGAGTAGTGTCTTCTTACGTAAGGATCAATAATTCAACAATACTGTGCAATATCGTGTGCTACTGTGCAACCACGAGTATTACTGTATTTTAACCACCGGGTATTCCAACAGTCTTAACGGTAACAACTACACCGTTATTCAATTTTGTCATTTTCTTCATCCGACAGTTATCCGTTATGGGGCCCACAAATAGTTGCGCCGTCATACGAATATTCCCCGACAGAAAGAATATTCCACGACCAAACGAATATTCCCCGACAACAATGAATATTTTATAACCACTTGCTTATTTTGCAAAATTTGCACATTTCACCCATAACCAACGTATTATATCAAATTATCTTATTATTCAAAATAATAATTAGAGGAAATTCGATTTTTTTTTATAATAAATTAGGGTCTTACATGTGCCTTCTTACGTAAGGATCAATAATTCAATAATACTGTGCAATACCGTGTGCTACTGTGCAACCACGCGTATTACTGTATTTTAACCACCGGGTATTCCAATAGTGTTAACAGTAACAACTACGCCGTTATTCAATTTTGTCATTTTCTTCTTCTGACAGTTATCCGTTTTGGGGCTCACAAATAGCTGCGCCGTCGTACGAATATTCTCCAACGGAAAGAATATTCCACGACCAAACGAATATTCCCCGACAATAATGAATACTTTATAACCACTTGCGTATTTTGAAAAAAAATTCATATATCACTCATAACTTTAATTTTTATCAATTTAACCATTTACTGAATAGAAAAATTGAATACTTTTATTTCATAAAATTCGGGGTCTTACAATTGAGATATTAATATATTTGGCATGTAGTGCAAATATGAACTGTTGATGAATATATTTGGCCTCTGTAATGCAAATATGAACTGTTGAGGAATATCTTTGGCCTGTAGTGCAAAGATGAATTGTTGATGAATATCTTTAGCCCATAGTGCAAAGATGACCTGTTGTTGAATATCTTTGGCTTGTAGTGCAAATATGGTCTGTTGATGAATATCTTTGGCCGTAGTGCAAAGATGAAATTGTTAGTATGATTATAAACATGAACTGTGATTTGGTATAACCATGATCTTTGGTGTTTCAAGTAAAGACATGTGATGAAAATTATCTTTGTCCTGGATGCGAAGAGGAATTTATAATTACAATTATGATTATGAGTTATTCATATAATTGTGGAAAAGAACTGTTGATTAATGTTACAGGGATAAAACATTGTTGGTGGACTTTTAATGTGGAAAAGATAATAGACTTTATGGTCTATTTGACTCTTCTAATGGATTGCTCGTTCCGCTGCAACTATGGTTGAAAATTTTTATCATCTACCATATGTTCTAAATCTCTGATTTTTTATTGATGAAGGCTATTGATAATTTAATTATCTTTAGTCATGATATTCTTTATTGAGCTAGTTGTGCTCACCCTTTTGCTTCACAATTCCTTTTAGGTAATAAGAATGTAGCTGGGTCGAGCGGGGGTAACAGGGGAATAGAACGGTGGTCATCATTTAGTAGTTATATTTGGTGAATCAAATAGGGTGAGGCGAACCCAACGTTGGAAGGGTGTTTTGTCACTATCATACAAAATGTCTAAAGATATACAACCTCGTGTCATCATAAGACAGGGTTGTGCACATCCACTCACTGAGTATATCTACGCGCACTACCTATATGATCTTGATGTTTGTTTGAAGTATAATTCTCAATTGGAGACAACGGAGATATTTATATGTCAAGAGAAGACTCGCCATTGAAAAGAATATTATAGTAATCTTCTCTTTTTTTTGGGGTCTATTGGGTCAACCAATGATAATTCTGTAACCATATGATATCTATAATAACCTAGACGCATGGCCTCCCACGTACGAAGGTTTCCTTGAGCACTTCCCAAATATTTTAATTTCTAAAACAGTTTTTGACTATACCTTTATGTAAGATGTCATGGTGACGTGCTACCCAAGTTGGTGTCAAGAGTCACAGTTGATATATATATTTGTATCAAAACTCACAACACATGAGTTGTTGTATTTTGCACGATAATTGTTGTAATAAAGTTGTAGTTATTTTTTGTACCATGTATTTGGCGACTCGGAATAGGCTGGGTGGATTGGACCTATTTTGGGGTTGTCACAATTCATTAATTTTGTAGATAAAAAATTAACGACAGTTTATTTTTTCTAACGGAATGACCCAATTTTAAAATAATAATTAGTTTAGTGGGGTAATTTAAAAAATTAAAAATTTAATTGTGTAATCAATAAAACCTGTCAAGTACGGTGGGTATTTTATTAGTTTTGTCAAATAGATTCAATGGTAGAAATTGATTTCAGAAACTGGGACAAAGACGAATATAGGGACAACATATTACAAGAGAGAAAGTCAATTTCAAACAAACTCTATTCAATATACGAATTCAAAGCCCAGATTCTGTATTGATCTGTCGACCGGAGGAACCAACACATTCCTAGAAACTATAAGAAATTACAGTAACAAATTAAAACCCAGAAATTAATTATTATCCAAAATAGAAAATGAGTGTTTAGCAAATACCTGAATTTAAGATACCAGTCAACTAAACTTGGCAAAAATAAATCTAGATCGGCCAAGAATGGGCACGCAATTGATGAAAAACAAATGGATTTTTAATAAGATGTACAAGAACAAAAGAGGAATGAAAATATTTGTGCCTTTTCTTACGTTGCGATTAGATTTTGATTTGAATTGAAATTAATTTGCAGCCGTTGCGTAATGGAAATGCTAGGGCTCAAAAGTATATTTGATGAGTGTTTAATTATAGTTTTTTAATAAAGAAATTGAAATACATTTCGAGTTGTTTATGAATAATCTTTGTGTTTGGGAATTTTGTAGTTTATATATTTTTTTTCATTTGTTCAGAGGGTTAAAATGGTAAAATAGTGTTATTCAGACATTTTGAAAAAAAATTTATCAAACATTTTTGTCATTCAGATACAATTCTATCCAGATGCTCTGTATTATTCAGACGTCTAAACTGTTTAGGTCTTAACACTCAATTTTATCAAACACCATCTTAGTAACGGCTTACTAGCTTTGCCGCCAAGATAAGGAGATGGGATGTTTAATAGTCCATATTTTAATTGATTCTTCTAAATCGACATACTAGTTAATTATAATTACATTATAACTACAAAAATAGTGAAGTAGTGATAAATTTGTTACCTAATTTTAGTCTTGAAATTTATGATTCTATTTATAATAAACGATCACAAATAGTCATTAATTTGATTCTATTTATAATTTTAGTCTTGAAATTATTATTTTTCCCCTATAGTCATTAATTTGATAGCTAGTAAGAGTTGCACTAGCCGTAGGTCCTACCAATGGTCAGACCCAAACTATATTCAATCTCACCTCTTAAATCATACAATAATCGATCACAAATATATTAGCTGAAATAATGCTCTTACCTAACGTAACTATGAAAGGAGAATTATATGAATTCTTTTAGGAAAGTAAGTATATACGGGGGAAGTTAAGCTTAGTTGGTCTTTACTTTAAATTTGGAAAAAAAAATTCCAACAAAATGTTACCATAACTTTAAATTCTAGGTTCGATTCTTACATGTATTGTGCGAGTACATTATTCATTCTTTATGTTGGTGATTGTTGTATATTTTTAATCAAAAGTGTGAATTTTTTATAATTTTGAATGAGAAAGTCGATCTTGATAGTGAAATTTGAATTAAAGTTTCATACACTCTCAGTTTATACACAAGCAAAGTTAGAATCATAGCACCTCGGTAATGAAATATTTTTGTTAGACATTATTTTCCATCTTTTAATGATATGTCACGACCCTAACACCGGTTATGGTTTGAGTTTTTATAAATAAAAATAAAAAGAAGAAGAAACTATAAGTCAAAAGTGTATAAATTAGGCTAGACTACCTTAAACCAATGGTTCATAGTTCCTAAAACCATTGGGCTGCTCATCTCGCTGATCCATTAGTTAACAACTGAAAATGGGCAAACCCATGGACCCGATCACTAATTAAGCTGAAAAAAATCTTTCATATCATTTTTACTCCCTTTCTTTTGTTGGCTTATGGCTTTAAATAAGTGTTCTAAAAGTCGCTAGTCGGTCTCATGTCGGTTGGCTACCGACTAGCGACTAGGAGATTAATCGGATTAATCGGCTAGTCGGATTTTTAATTTTTAAAAATATATATATATTCTCCTTCCTCCTTCATAAGTTTTGAATAAGTAGAATAACATAAGTAACATAAATCATCAAATAATTTAATTTATAACTGAAGTTGAAAACATTTAAAACTTAAAATGAAATATTACAATTAACTATAAAAATTAACTAATTTAATTTATTCAACCTTTTCTTTAATGCCCACTAAGGAACTAATTAACTAAAACCAAAAAAATTAAAAAAATAATAATTTTTCCCACTTTGGCTAGTTTGCCAACAAACTGCTTATGCCTTATAAGCCTTATATCAGTATTCAGTTGATTGTAAACTGTTTACAAAATAAAATAGAGAAACTGAGAGAGAGACGAGCCGAAAAAGAACTACCTGACTACCTGATCGCCGAAAATGAGCAGCAGTCGAAGATGAAGAGCAGGCGAGCAGCAACAGTCGTCGTCGATCGAAGATCCAGTCGTCGGTCGAAGATTTAGTAGTCGTCGGCGGCAACAACAGTCGTCGTCGAAGAAGAAGATCCAGTCGTCGTCGTTGTCGAAGTTGTTCCGACTTGTTCCGATTTGCCCCGATTTTACCGACTAGTCGCCGACTTGATCCTGACTAAGTCGGCCAGCGACTAAATCAAAGGACTAGGGTCTGGTCAACTCGACGAGCCTCCGACCCCGACCTAATCGGCTGACTAGGCCAACTCTTAGAACACTGCTTTAAATTAATATCTTCTTACCACTTCTTTTAGGATACTAATGGTTAAATGGCACTCTTTAAAAAAAACATAAAAATGACACCCCATTTCTTGTAAGGGGAATTTCATTAGAAAATTAATATTTCTACAACACTTTTTAATATTTTCACAATAAAAGTATCGTTATAGGTTCTATAACGACAATTTTGATATGAAAATATTATTTTCTGTTATAAAAATATCAGTTTCCATTTATTATTCACCGCAGTACAATTTGTTTGTTTTTAATATTTTGCTCCAAATAAGTTGCTTGAGCCCAAAACAATAATTAGCGAGTAGAGTGCTTCTGTAAATTCTTTCAATATCACTCTTTTGACTTCATACTTTTTAGACCTTTTTACCCGTCATATATTTTTGTTTTATCCTTATGAGATCACATTCGAAAATTACGGTTATTTTAATATTTTAATGTCATTTAAGTCTGTAATAAATTTCCATTTAAATCTTCTGGGAAAAAATTGTGAGAAGAAATTTTTAAAAAGAATTTGTCCTCGTTTTTTTCCCTTAAAAAGCTAACAAAAGATTTTCAATCTCTTTCCTAAATTACTCTCATTCTCCTCTTTTTTTCCTCCCATTTTTAAAACTCACAATTCAGTGTTGATGTAAATATATTTTATTTAAGTTGATATAATTATTATAATTCTACAATATATAACAAAAATTATAAATCAAAAAGAAAAATTGATTTTAAATTTTTATGAATTATATTAATTTTGAAGTTTAATATACTGTCGTTTAATCTCAAAAGTCAAATTATATCTTTAATTTTAAAATTGAAGAAGTAATTTTCAATATTTTTTTTTTTTTTGGGGGGGGGGGGAGGGGGGGGGGGTGCAATCTTTTTTTTCACCAAATGAATTGAAACTTTATGGAATATACTCTATCAATGCTTTGGTGTGCTATCACATCGGTTTTTCAGCAAAAAAAAAATAAAAATAAAAATAAAAGTGGGCTCCACAAATCTACAAATCAATCAACAATAAGGCCCACATCCCCTTATCAACTTCATCAAACTCATCCATCCCCCTCTAATTATTATCGTCTTGGGCCAAAATGAAAAAAAGTGCCATACAGATGCCTAAATTACACAATGATTATAAAGCAAACCACAAGAACCAGATAGATGCACGTCGGCTCCGCAATCAAAGGGAAGGGTCTCGCAGGTGTTATACTAACTCTACTCCTGTGGGACCAAAATAGTTAGCATCAAGTTAACTTTGACCAATACACTGTATTGATCAACTTACCAACTTACCATAAAATAATTAACCAGATCCCATTTAGATGTACTTGTATAATTTAGGACATTGATAAGACATAATGAACTCGGGTTGAAAAATATAATCTAGTATAACTACTAGATTTATTAGCATTTGTAGAGATATCTACATTTCTTTTCTGTAGTCTGAACCCTGCAATACTTGCTAGTTCCTTTCTTCTTCAACTAAAGCAGACTGTACTTACATTTCTCCTAAACACTCGCAAGCCTTCTTGTTTGCTTCCTGTGATTTAACAAACTAAAAACCTTAGAAACCTTTTACATATCGGGTTTCTGTATCTATCCTCTTTCTCCTCCCTAAAGTTAACCATATGATGCTTCTCCCATGACTAGGTATGAACTTGAAACAGTTAAACCGACTGTTAAGAGACTAGTTTGATGTGAATATATAAAACCTGCTGTAGTAGTAGTAGTATCAAATCCTCGAAATCTTCTTTCGCTATTCAGTCCTCGCAAACTCTATAACCCTTCTCTGTTCTATGTTACTGTTGAAATTCCACTCGCTATTGGAGATGCAAATGGGCTATCTGGAAGATTTAGTCCTTGAGTGCTGAAATGTTTATGAAATCAATCAAACAACAAAGAGAGGAATGTATCAGAATACCAGTAGGGAGGGGGAGGGGGACAATAATGATAAAATTAAGCAAAGACATGTTTCGCTAAACAAGTTTTAACAAACCTACAAAAAGCCAAACAAAGAAAAGGAAGTACACATTCACCACTATAAATAATAATATTGATGGACCAGCGATAAGACAGAAAATCAAATAAAGGCAATGCTGGTCACGAAAAAGTAGTTGCTTTTAAGTTTTAACTAATGACAACAACATACATATATGCATTAAAAGAACCAAATATATGCTTTCAAAATGGCAAAGAAGAAAGGGCACTTGTGACTGAATCAAAATAATTAGAAAAGGCATAACTCGGTCATACCTCTCCTGGTCATTGTATTTGGTGTTTATGTGCCTAACTGTTTCTTCAGTAGTACCAGAACCATTATTCATAACATCTAGTAGATAATTGAAACGTTCAGCAGATGGGAACTCTGGTTGTTCTGCACGAGCTATGTTGATATAAAAAAAATAAATTAAAAAAAGGAAAATCAGAGAACGAATATTGAAAATGGGCTTTTACAGTTTTAAACAACGATAAAGTCGCATTAAAAATAAATAATATTTCTATTTACTGATTGTAAGATAAAACCTTCTGAAAGCTTCAATTCATTAAGTGCATAGCCAAAATAGCGCTGATGGTTCCCAGGTTTGGCTACTAACTGCATCTCAGAGAAACGCATTCTCTCAAGCTCAAGTGCATGTTCATGCTCTTCCATAAGCTGCTTCCTGAGCATCCTTGAATTATCATAAACTCTTGGAACTACAAAGAAGAATAAAACTATGTCATGTAATGAAGTATGCACACCATATAACTAACCAATAAAACAATATTTAAAATTAATTCAAGAACTATTCTCACTTGAGCGAAGCTCAGATTCTGCATCAACAAAGTGCGAACCATAGTACATTGGGTGCTGAAATTTTTCAGGGTACTTCCTGAAGAAAAGATGCTACATTAGAATAAACCTTGAAGACATCAATACACAGTTAGAAAAACATCAATGTGCAGCATTTTCCATATCTAGTTAGTAACAATATAACAAATATATCGTCCCAGTAAAAATTCCTGCAGCTACCATACTATAATCACATTTTATGAAAGTATTGACTATTGAGAATAGAATGAAGCATTGATCTAAAGTTGCAATGAATAGCGATTTGGATGGTGTCAAAGACCAAAACAGGGAAAACAAAGTAAAGATTTCCTCTCTTTAGACAGACTAGATACAATACCTCTCGGGAAGCCTAGATTTTTCCCTGTAAGGCTTCACCAGAACACGAGCACCACATACGAAATGAGGATTCCCTTTGGTCAGAATCTGTTTTACTGTCTCTGCGAAAACAAAAGTCACAAAGCCAAACATTCTCTTCTGCTGGCAAGGAATCCTAACATCTTGAACAGGCCCGTATTTGCTGAGGTAAAAAACACAAAAAGACAAAGGATCTCAAACATTTTAAAATGGGTAAGTAATTTCAGAAGTATCAGCAACTACCAGTGGCCCCAAGCGGGCAATCAGATTTACTTGAAATAATTGGAAACATCTTGCTCCGAGAAAGTGCTCTCAGCAGGAAAAGTCAGATATATCTGGCGAGAGCCAGCCACAATTCCGCCATGCTCATTTCTTTCTCCATTGTATTCCATGTATTTTGGAACATCTTCGGTCAAGATAACAGAATGCTGGCCATGAGGTCTGTAGCTAAATAACAGAAAATTAAACAAGTTAACTACTCTTTGAACGTATAACTATAAAGCATTCAAAGTCGTAGCATTTCATAAATTCCACCTGTCAATAAGACGGATGCTGTTCTTCAGACGGGCAAGAAGCTTTGTCAGGCTATAGCCAGCTTTTCCATGTCTTTGGCTCTCAGTGAGGTACCCCTCAGCCTGAAGTGTCCTCCCATATTTCTCATAGTATAGCATCGGTAAAGAAGCAATTGAAACTGGGAACCCTCTTCTCGATTTCAAAAGTTCAGTGAGTTCCATTTCTAGCTTCTCAAGGGATCCCGGTGAGAAAACTTGATCTTCATTCGCATTTTCATTAGAATTTTGATTGAACATTTGAGAGAAGCTTTCTGGCATCAGATGGCCATGGAAATACCGACAGTTGCTTCCATGCTTACAAAACCCTTTACTGAAGTAATGGCAAGCCTTGACAGGAAATTCAGGCAAACTTGGAGACCTTCGGTTGGATCTTGGACCAATTACAGATTCTGGGTAATAGTAATTGCTTAAGAAGTCAGAACGAACAGAGCTTACAGACTCTATTTGATCTTCCAATGACAAAAACTGAAGTTGGTTTTGAATGCGATAGTCATCTGGAGCGGATTCCGAGTATCCTATTGGGACAAATTCCAAGTTATGAACAGGCTGCTGCTCAGCATGGACTTGGGGTTCCCAGTAGGGATTCGGGACTTGAATGGGTACTGGAGATGAAAAGGGACGAGATGACGCTGGTGATAATGGAGTGAATTGTGATGGAAGCTCTGAGATTGGTGCAGGGTTCACCTGAGGAGGTGAACCGGCATGAGAAGCAACTGGCTTGGAGGGCAATCCAAGGTCGGCTTTAGCTTTGTTAATCAAAGAATGTATCAGTTTATCAGGGCTAAAGGCCAATCTAATCATTTCTCTCTCACCATGATCTTGTAACAAGAGATACCCAATAATCTTAGAGACATTTTCGGGTTCTAGTTTGTGGATTCTGTTGTACACAACTTTTGTAGACTCGGAAAAATCCATCACAAAATTTTACCTAACAAATGACACGTGTTGGTTCAGATAGTGTAATTAAACAAAGATCAAGTCTGTCCACAGAAACAGTTTCAAATCCCAAAATGTGGACGGAGGAAAGGCATTGACATGATGGAATTAAATCAAGAAATCAAAAGCACTCCAAAGTATTTGTGAATGGAATATTGAATTAAAATAGCTATCTTGACTATATTTACAATTAATTGTTCACAGAATAGCACCAAATCAATGATACAAGAGCGAAATAATATGAAAGCAAATAGGGTAAAATGTGTTCTTCAGTTTTCTGCCATTATTATAGCACATGTTCTACAACATTGACTATAATGGTCACAACTTGCACAATTATAGCCAGAATGGGAGACTTACAGCTACATTTACATTAACCAAAAGGAAAAAAAGTCACCACGAAATAACTGGAAGATTAACCATTCCCAGAACACCATCGGCAGGAATACATAAGTAGTCATTTACTTATAAGAAAAGGAAACATGAAAAGACCTGAACAAAAAACATGACTGGCCACACCAAAAACTCAAATTAAACCAGTTGTTCTTTTTAACATAATTAAGAAAGAGGCACTTCTTCAACATAATAGTATTAAAAAAGAACAACTCGTTTAAGAAGTGCCTCAATTGAACCCAACATCACAAATCAATGGTTGATTTGAAGTATTTTCTAAAACAAATCCATATACAAAACTGATTCCACCCAAAAAATATGGGCAACAAACCCCACCCAAAATTATTTATTGAATTTTTAAACACTTGCAAGACATTTTTTTTTATTTAAAATAAAAAAGCCTTACAAATCTTCTAATGTTCTTTTAATCTATACCATTTGGAGAAACAAACCCTGTCAAGTTCAGATTTTTCTCAAGATTCACTCTAAAAAAAGTAAGAAACTGAAAAACCAAACATGTTTAAGGAAAGATCTGAAAACCCACCAAATCTTATACCTCTGAACGCAGAACAAAGTCAGACCCACCAATCCATGGACTGAAACTCTTCCATTTCCTTGTTTTCTGTGCGTCTTCCTTCCCCTGTTTCTCTCTCTAAAACTGTAATTTTTTTTGCTAATTTTATCTTCTTCTACTTCTATGCTATTCTATTTCCTCAATCACCTATTCTTAACAAACCAAATGACAGAAAGGATATAGCTTTAAAGGCGCCTTTGTCTCTAGTTCAAATCAACTCTGTTAAATATATGCATACACAAAACATATACACCACTCACACTCCCTCATATTATAAAAATCACAAGAGAGAGAGAGAAAATAACCTTTTTCAATTAGTTATTTATAGAACAGATAACATCAGTTTGACACTCTATTTCTGCATTTAAAAATTGTGAAAATGTTGTTCTTGTTTAAGATAAGAGGGAAAAATTAATTAATTAATTAATTAATTTTTTTATAAAAAAAAAGCGTTTTACAGGTGTATTTGTCGTTACAGAAATTTGCGGGAGTTTTTTAGGAAATGCGCCAGGATTTTCGAATTGGAAGAAAACAGTCCACGTTTGAAATGACTTAAGTGCCCTTACACCAAGTCAGCCCTTTGAAATTTCAAATTAATTTTTACATTTTTACATAAAAAATGTAACTATAAAAACGATAATTTTTACATATCAATATTATTTTTAATTATGAATTTATCAATTTCAACTAATTTATTCGAGTATACCAATGTGGCTAAACCTTACCCTATTTTTATCACTTTTAAATTTAAATTCGAGTCAGACGAAATTTGGAGTGATTAATGTATATCTAACCAGACAAAATCTAAAGGTATGAGGTGGGCCCAACTTTACAAATAAAAATCGGACGTGTTTGGCTGGAGGTGCATGATACAAGTGCGATACATACATACAACTGATGGATATACATATAATTTTCTGACAAATTATAAAGTTAAATCACTAAATTAAACACATTAATAAAATATTATTATCATTTATAATTATTATTCATATACATCACAATGCAAATAAATCAACAAAAAAAGTCAATTGCATTTAGGCCACTTGTTAAGATTTGACCACAAAACTGTACTACACTACACTCTGGTGCAAGCCAGGTACATATAGAGATAAAAATCCTAACCGCTACCCTCCTCCAATTATTAACTAGTGTGGGGCCACAAAAAAAATCAACTTCCTTCCTACGATGGGGGTCCCATTTTATGTTTTTATTCCACCGATAGAATGCTGACACACATAAAATTTTATATGTATATCGGTAATTTATTGATCAATTGACCAATTTATTCAAAAATAAATTTCATATTCAAAAAATAGGATTAGCATTTTGTTAGAATTTTTAATCGGTACTGTAATATTTAGGTCTCAAGTTGCATTCTCGCGTATGTACTATAATTTAAAGTAATTTTTTAATATGGTATTAAGAAAATAGCATGCATCCCCCCTAACAAAGACTAATAAACACAATGATTGTGATTAGGAAAAGTTAACTAGGGCAGTGATGGCTATTTGAACAAGCAAAAGGAGATGTGAGGATTACTTGTTTTATTAATATATTAGCAAGAGAAATGTTTGGGCAGTTGCCTTTGAATAGGACATCTCCTTATGTACACAAACAAACTGAATAAAAAATAAATAAAAATATACAAAAATAAAATAAGATTCTTAGTTTGATTAGTATTATTCGAAATGAGATGACACTTGGGCCGTGTTCGGAGTGACTTTTAAGTTGATATTCAATTTATAAGTATTTTTTTTACTATTTGAATGTTTTATATGTTACTTGTATTTGAACTTATAAATTCACTAGGTTTCGAGAAGTAATAATTTTTTATTTTTTATAAAATGACTTATAAGTTATTTTAAAATAAGTAAATTTGACCAAATATAATATAAAAACTCTTTTGCTCTTATTTTAATGGAGTAGTATTTATAACTTATTTTAGCTTACAAGTCATTTTAATCAAACACATTTATAATTTATTTTAACTTGTGAATTGAAATAGTGTCAAACACTTTAATTTATTAGTCTAGTCACAATTTAAAATAATTTATAAATAATTTTAAATTTTAAATTAGAAGTTATTTTAAAATAAGTCGTTTCGAACCGACTTAAACTTATTTGGTCATGAGGAGGTACTCTCTCAGTCTCTCTTGTAGTTTATGAGATAAAAGTTTGTAAGTAACTTGTGGAAGGAATTTCAATATTTTTGCATTTTTAATATATTTTTTATAATTGCTAATAATATAATATCTTGTTATGTTTATATATATACATGTCATTTTTGAAATATTTTATATAATAATTATAAAATATGTCTCTAATAAAATACATCTATCTATCTAATAAAATATTCCAAAGTTTGGGATAAATCCCACCGTTCATACATCTATCTAATAAAATACATCTATCTATCTAATAATCTAATAATCTATCTAATAAAATACAAATGATTTTGAATTTCCCGCTCACTCAATAAATCATTTGGGTCATCCAAAGTTTGGGATAAATCCCACCGTTCATACATCTATCTAATAAAATACATCTATCTATCTAATATTCTAATCATCTATCTAATAAAATACAAATGATTTTGAATTTCCCGCTCACTCAATAAATCATTTGGGCCGTCCAAAGTTTGGGATAAATCCCACCGTTCATACATCTATCTAATAAAATACATTTATCTATATCTAATAATCTAATAATAATTTAATAAAATACAAATGACTTTAAAATTTCCGTTCACTCAATAAATTATTTTGGTCGTTCAAAGTTTGAGATAAATCATATTGTTCATAAAGTGCCGGAGGCACGGGACCCAACTAGTATTTAATACGGAGGGAGCTGAGTAACAAATAAGACTAATTATCTGTGTTTAAAACGTCACTTGATTAATCAGATGATTATAAATCAAGATTTTGGTCCCATATTTTAATTTTCTCATTGTTTATCTTGTCTCATCGAGCTTAATTTTTTTTTTAAATTAGAAAAATTAAGTAATTATTCCGAGACGTATTTAGTTAACTGTTAGTATTAAAATTCTAATCAATAAATAATGACATGTTAATAATATTATAAGAACAAATTTAAAACTAATATACTCCATCCATTTCAAATTAAGATCTGACTTTTATAAAGTTAATTTGAGATATTTAACATTGACATGATTCATTTAAATTTTGAAAACAATAAATCTTATAATTAGAAATATTTTTTATAATATTTATAACTGTATTGACATAAACTAAATGAATTCATATCAATTTTTAAGTTTGAAAATATTTTTTCTTATAATTTGAAACATAAAAAGTATTATTTTATAACAGTGTTGAATTAAATTAAGGGAGTAATGTGTTCTTAATGGTTAAGAATGTTTTTGGATTTTGAACAAAATAAATATAGAAAATTTAAATTTAATGAGAAAAATAGAAGAATGGAAAATTATAAATTTATAGTATTTTATTTTACATATAATTTATATACATAGCACAGCACAGCACACCACGTGCTGGTGAAAAACAAAGCGTTCCATTGTGACCGTGGGTTTAAAGTTTATTGATGAAACGGCGACGACGTCGTAGCGATGTTTGGAAACTAAACGAAACGAAACGAATCTCCGAGTAGAAGAAAGAGGACATGTACAATCTGAGCATGCTTTCAAGCCAAGCCAAGCCAAGCCAAGCCAAGCCATCAATTAGTATAGATTGTAATCTCCTGAAGTTTTTGGTACATAGGAGTAGTAGCTGATTTGGAGGAGAGATGTACCAGTGGAGGAAATTCGACTTCTTCCAAGAGAAACAAGGGGTAAAAAGCTCAATTCCCGATGAAGTCGCCGGAAAAGTGGAGTGCTGTTCGAGCGGAAGAGGAAAGATCGTGCTCGGATGCGACGACGGCACCGTCAGTTTGCTGGATCGGGGATTAAAATTCAATTTCGGATTCCAAGCTCACACTTCCTCTGTCCTCTTCCTGCAACACCTTAAGGTCTTATTTTTGTAACTCTGCCTTCATATCAAGCTTTTTTCTCTTTCACTCAGTGTTACTGTTCTGTACTAAATATATATGCAAAATTAAATACCTTTTTGATTTGTTTGTTAAACTTTAGTTGAGAAAGTGTTTGGTTTTGGAAGGGATTTTTTCATCTGATTTAATCTTACTAAAATTTTACCTGTTAAACTAGAAGTGGCTGCATTTTTAAATTACACATGTTTAGGTGCAGTTGTACTGATCTAATGTAGAGCAATAAGGCTCTACACGTAAAATTAAATGACCAACATTTTAGGGTGCATATGGTTGTCCACATTGCAATTTATCTAATTTCAAAATTAAGTTCCTGAGTTCACATGATCAATTAAATCTGGATTTTTCCAGTAACAAAATTAGAGTTACTTTTAGGGGTACAAATGTGCCGTATAGTTTTTAAAAATAATTAGGATTGGAGGTGGTGGCAAGCATAATGATATTAGGTACTTTCTGTATTCTGGTAATGTAAAAAGTTGTAAGTTTGTTTCTGGTTATGATGCCTGTTAGTGTTTTCCTGTTGTTGTAAACTAGCAACGAAACTTCCTAGTAACTGTTGGAGAAGATGAGGAAATATCCTCGCAGCTATCGGCTGTTTGCCTGAAGGTTTTTGACCTCGATAAGCTGCAGCAGCCTGAGGGTCCAAGCACATCGAGTCCCGACTGTATTCAGATATTGCGGATATTCACTAATCAGTTTCCTGAAGCCAAGGTATTTTTTTTCTAGTTACCTTTTAATTGCTTAGCTACAATAGCAGTTGCTTTCTTAGAGCATCTATCGTACAACTTGTTGCTTATGGGAATAATCTTGAGACATTGAAAATTTGATGCCATGCAGATAACATCATTCTTGGTTCTAGAAGAAACTCCACCAATATTACTTATTGCTATTGGATTAGACAATGGCTGCATTTATTGCATTCAAGGGGACATTGCACGTGAGCGTATCAAACGCTTCACCCTTCAGGTGGAGAATAATTCAGATAAAAGTCAGTTGTCAATAACTGGTCTAGGGTTCCGTGTCGATGCTCAATCCCTTCAACTATTTGCAACTACTCCAACTTCAGTGAGCTTGTTTAGCTTGCAAACTCTACCGGCTAGTCGCCAAACCTTAGATCAGATTGGATGCAATATTAATAGTGTTGCTATGAGTGATCGCTTGGTAAGATTTACTTCTTTAATCCTAGTTGAAATTTATTATTTATTTACATTACTGACCTAACATTCTCATGCTATCCTGTTATCAGGAGCTGATCATGGGTCGACCAGAGGCTGTATATTTTTATGAGGTTGATGGTCGGGGTCCTTGTTGGGCCTTTGAGGGAGAGAAAAAGTTTCTTGCATGGTTTCGTGGATACCTTTTATGTGTTATTGAAGATCAAAGAACTGGCAAGAATACTTTCAATGTATATGACCTGAAGAACCGCTTAATTGCACACAGTATAGCGGTTAAAAATGTTTCTCACATGCTTTGTGAATGGGGTAACATAATACTTATAATGACTGACAAATCAGTTTTATGTATTGGGGAGAAGGATATGGAAAGTAAGTTAGACATGCTCTTCAAAAAGAATCTATATACTGTAGCTATTAATCTTGTTCAAAGTCAACATGCTGATGCTGCTGCAACTGCTGATGTGCTAAGGAAGTATGGGGATCATTTATACAGCAAACAAGACTATGATGAAGCTATGTCTCAGTATATTCACACCATTGGTCACCTTGAACCTTCATATGTGATACAGAAGTTTCTAGATGCACAAAGAATCTACAACCTTACCAATTACTTGGAAAACTTACATGAGAAGGGGCTTGCTTCTAAAGACCATACCACTCTTTTGTTGAACTGTTACACCAAGTTAAAAGATGTGGATAAGCTGAATGTTTTCATTAAGAATGAGGATGGAGAGCTTAAATTTGACGTGGAAACTGCAATAAGGGTCTGTCGAGCTGCCAATTATCATGAGCACGCAATGTACGTTGCTAAGAAGGCTGGGAGGCATGAATGGTACTTAAAGATCTTACTTGAAGACCTGGGTAGTTATGAAGAAGCATTGCATTATATTTCTGGTCTTGAACCAAGTCAAGCTGGGGTGACAGTAAAGGAGTATGGCAAAATACTTGTAGCGCACAAGCCAGTTGAAACAATTGAAATACTCATGAGGCTTTGCACAGAGGAAGGAGAAACATCCAAGAGAGGGGTTTCAAATGGTTTGTATGTATCCATGCTACCATCTCCTGTTGATTTTCTCAACATTTTCATCCATCATCCGAATTCTCTAATGGATTTTCTTGAAAAATACACCAGCAAAGTGAAGGATTCACCTGCTCAAGTAGAAATACATAGCACGCTATTGGAGCTATACTTGTCTAATGACTTGAACTTTCTATCACTCTCACAAGCCAACATTAGTGAAAATGGTAATATCAGAGCTGAATGGTCATCAGGGGAAGTTGTGCCTAATGAGAAATCAATTGGAGAGGGGAATGATATGAACAAGGAAAAAGATTGTCAGGAAAGATTTCAAAAGGGGCTGCACTTGCTTAAGAGTGCATGGCCATCTGATCAGGAACATCCAACATACGATGTTGATCTTGCTATAATTCTTTGTGAAATGAATGCTTTTAAAGAAGGACTCTTATATCTTTATGAGAAGATGAAACTTTATAAAGAGGTGATTTCTTGCTACATGCAAGCGCATGACCATGGGGGTTTAATTGCTTGCTGCAAGAGACTGGGAGATTCAGGTAAGGGAGGCGACCCTTCTCTTTGGGCAGATTTATTGAAGTACTTTGGTGAACTTGGAGAAGAGTGTTCCAAAGAAGTTAAGGAAGTTTTGACTTACATTGAGAGAGATGATATTTTGCCTCCAATTATAGTTCTTCAGACTTTATCCAGAAATCCATGCCTCACTCTATCTGTCATTAAAGATTATATAGCTCGAAAGCTAGAACAGGAATCAAAGCTGATTGATGAGAACCGCCAAGCAACTGAGAAGTATCAGGTTGACTTTTCAATTTGTTAACATTCCTCTCTTAATTTTATTTACTGAATTCCCAAA
Organism: Panax japonicus; assembly: GCA_020205505.1. Lineage (NCBI taxonomy): Eukaryota > Viridiplantae > Streptophyta > Magnoliopsida > Apiales > Araliaceae > Panax > Panax japonicus. The sequence goes on from CM035091.1 coordinate 31,443,347, forward strand.
GTAATCAATAAAATTACCTTCACTGAAATATGGGGATTGTTCATCCGTAATCAGCCTCAGGGTAGGGTTTTATTGCAACATAAGTTTGTGATTATGTATGTATGTGTGTGTGTGTGTATATATATCATGGTAGCAACCCGTGAATTCACTTGGGGTGTTGTGATTGGGAGGGAGGGGTTGGGCTGCGTAGTTCAACAATGCTGGACTCTTGCGGTTTTCTTTTCTTTCTTTTTTTTTGTGTGGAAAAAAGTAAGCATTTCTCCCTCCGTCCAAAATTGAGAGTCCATTTTTCTTTTTGTGTGTCCCAAAAAGAGAACTAAAAGGTCACATCGTTCAATCTGAATACTTTTTGGCGTTTGGTATCTATTACTCTTTGCACGTTTCAATTTTTTGGGTTTAGACATTTTGCCCAACATGTGTCATCAGCTAATTTATTAGTTCAGATTCCTTGGCATGAAGTAAGTGCAGAAATTGTAGATCCAGGCTGCATGAAAATGAAATATTTGGAAATAACTGCTTTTGATCTGTAGATCATCAGTGAGCTGATTAATATTTTTTGAATATTTAGAGAACTGTAATGAATACCAGAGATGTTAAATGGCATCATTTTTGCATTTTAGAGATTTTTGTTTTCTCGAGCATATAGGCATCTTGGCTCAATAGTTACTGGTGTAGTGTATGTTTTTGCTGTAAATGATTGAAGAACTTTAATAACTGCTAATGGCTTTGACAAAAAATCAAAGTCTTACACTCAAACTCCTGATTTTTCATTTAAATGATAATCTCTTCTTGATGAGGAACTGAGGATATAAGTATCTAACTGAGGTTGCTGAAGTTCTAGAAGATCCTTTAGAAGAAATATATCAAATAAGCGTTCGTTGTAATTACTGATTTTCCTATAATTCTGCAGGAAGAAACATTGGCAATGAGAAAGGAAATCCATGATCTTAGGACTAATGCCAGAATCTTTCAACTTAGCAAGTGTACTGCTTGCACTTTCACCCTTGATCTCCCTGCTGTCCACTTTATGTGTATGCACTCGTTCCATCAGCGTTGCCTTGGGGACAATGAAAAAGAGTGTCCAGAATGTGCTCCAGAGTACAAATCTGTCCTGGAAATGAAGAGAAGCTTAGAGCAGAACTCTAAAAATCAAGATCAGTTCTTCCAACAAGTTAAGAGTTCAAAGGATGGGTATTCTGTGATCGCTGAGTATTTTGGGAAGGGTATTATTAGCAAAACCACCATTGGACCTGCCGGTTCTCTTAGATCAGGCAGTAGTTCTTCCAGCAGTGGTTTCTAATTATCTTAATTATTTTTGTTCTGATCAGATGAAGAGTTCTCTCTTTGTGCATTATCTGCAAATTTTGTTAGGGAATTGGAAAATCTGGGTTACATTTAAAGGCTGTGGGATTTTCAGAGTTTGATAGTAACTTGCCAAAATATTGACCTACTGGCTACTAGCATGGGTTGACAGACCCAGTTAATCCAAAAAAAGTGAACGGGTGATATTACTTCCAGAGAATGGTGTTCGAGTGTTTTATGTCTTGTCAACCTGCCTGTTGTGGTTTTGAAAGAGACGTTATAGGTCTATATTTTTCATATTCTCGCATTACTATAAACAATGATGGTGTATATTCCCTACAAGGAAGTTCACAATATCAGCCTGTATATTATGCTTTAGTGTGTGTTTGTGTGACTATGTGGCTGTACTACTTATTGTCCAACTCACGTGTCTTATTTTTATACTTTAAGCAGTTTTTGATCTGTTTGCGAGCAGAAAGAACATTGGTAATTGAAAATATTTAGATCATTTATATGGATGTCTCTCTTATAGTTCCTTTTCGCAGGTAACCAACATTAACTTGATGATTGATTCTTACCTCAGGTATGAAATTACTGCATAATATATCTATTTTGTTCACTTCATGATATCTGTAGCAAATAAAAAATTTGACGTCATGGCATGCTTGTTCTTCCATGTAACTATTTATGATTTTTGTTATAGCGTTAAGCTGTACTTGAACAAGAAACGTGTTAGTCAGCATTAGGTGGTAAGAATTTGTTGTCATCAGCTAGGAAGTTTCATAACCATTGCAGGAATACCTTGTCGTCATCAGCTATGAAGTTTCATAACTATTGCAGGAATACCTTGGAAAGTTTCAGACTTTTAAGATTCATTGCTTAGGATATAAAATTGTTGAAAGATCTGAAATTTCATCCTCGTGTAATTTCTGGTGTGTGGGGCATTACTGCTGCATGGCATATGTTGATGTAATCTGAATAGGCTTTTAGATCAGAAACTCTTATACTAGGTGATAACAAGAGTTTGTCTGATCCAGTCTTTGTTTAATCTTAATATTCTCTGTATTTTTTGGTTAGAATAGGAATAAGAAGCATGCTTGTGCAAGTTTGGATGCAATCCCTCTCGGCAGAAAACATGGATAGCAGTTGAAAGCTAGGTGGAGAAATTTTATCAAGAGTTTAGATATCCTATCCAGGTTAATACCTACTTCTTTCCAACTGTTGATAATCTGTCTAAACAACTGTTGCTCACATAGTAGTACTAGTGAGCATTTACTTAAAATTCAAGAAATCTCATAAAAGTAATTTGAGAAGAGAGATGAAGGATAGACATGAAATTTGAGAAGTATTAATAAGAATTGATTATTGAATCTAGGCCGGGCAAAATATGATTATGGGTTGGTTTTGATTTTCAAAATATGGTTATGGTTCTATTTAAGAATTAAAACCATATTAACCATTTTTAATATGGGTTATGTGGGTTAGAACCATATGGTTATGGTTAAAAATTATATTAATCATTTTAAGATGTTTTGACTTTTAAACAAAATTTTTAAAAAATGAAATTAATATATACTATAGATAGAGAGACGGATATAAATGGTGGAATTTAGGCTCCTTAAGTAATGCTATGAGATATGTTTGTATAAAAAAAAATATTTTTTCACTTGTATTAGAGAAATTAATATTCTTACGTATAACATGTGACATGCCTCTAATATTTATGTGCAATAATCTATATTAATAAAATATTGTTACATACTTATTATTTGGCTACGTTTATATATTTTAATAAATGAAATTATCACTAATCAATTAAATGTTGTCACATAATTATTATTAATTTGGCTACGTTTATTTTAATAAAATTATCACTAATCATTGTTGAATTAATCAATTTTGTGTTGGTAGGCAAGAGAGTGAGGTGGGGTGGGCATGGGGTGGATAGGGGTAGAGGGTGGGTGGCGTATACATAATCACTTAATATTAAATTTTTTTTGGAAGGAGTAGTGGGGGGTGGGGGTAGGGGTAGGGGTGGGGGTAGGGGTAGGGGGTGGGATGGATGGTGTATACAAATTATTTTTTTAGTGTGAGGGTGGGGGTGAGTAGGGGTGTTCACCAAAAACGATATTTTCGATTTTTTAGGTGAACCGGACCGATTCGAACCAGACGGTTCAAGACCAGTTCGGTACAAACTAGTTTTTGGTCCAAATTCCAGTTAGCTATTTCAGAAGTCCAGTAAATATCGGACCGATTGTACCAAATTCCAAATTCTTTTTTAAATAATTTTTTGACTTGCTTTGTTTAATTGGCTTAAATAACACAAAAATAACACAAAAAGAGAGTATTTAAGTCTTGATGAAGTTTGAATTGGTGGTCTCCCCTATTTATAAAATAGAGCTAAGACAATAGAACACAAATTAGACAATGTGGGATGCCATGTTGGTAAGACGAGAGAACCAAGTGAAGGTCAAGTCCCACATTGGTTCACTTCTAAAAGTCTAAGGAAGTTTTCCTTATAAAATGACATCCAAGTGAATCCTTAATATTATCTAAGTCCCACATTGATTCACTTATAAAAGTTTAAGTAAGTTTTTCTTATAAAAGGACTTCAAAGTTAAACATTAATAGTCAAGTCCCACATTGGTTCACTTCTAAAAGTCTAAGGAAGTTTTTCTTATAAAAAGACATCCAAGTGAATCCTTAATATCTAAGTCCCACATTTGTTCACTTATAAAAGTTTAAGTAAGTTTTTCTTATAAAAAGACTTCAAAGTGAAACGTTAATAGTCAAGTCCCACATTAGTTCACTTCACTTCTTTTTGTCTAAGGAAGTTTTCCTTATAAAAAGACATCCAAGTGAATCTTTAATATCTAAGTCACACATTGGTTCACTTATAAAAGTTTTAAGTAAATTTTTCTTATAAAAGGACTTCAAAGTGAAACATTAATTGTCAAGTCCCATATAGGTTCACTTATAAAAGTCTAATGAAGTTTTCCTTATAAATATTGGTTCATAAGTTTTCCTTAATAGCAATTTCAACATTGGTTCACTTATAAAATTCCAAGGATATTCCACATACTTTGGAAAATCCTACACTATGGCCAAGGATATTCTTTAGTATCACGACCAAAAATTATCCATGCACTACGGGCCAAGGATATTCGTGTATTTATTAATGGTCATGATCATGCCAACAACTGTCCAACAATGCACTACGGGCCAATGAGGACTTTTACCACATCATTTGTAACGTTACGATTATGATTACACCGAATAATCCCTGGTCATAATTATACCAAGTCCATCTATGCACTACAGGCCACAAATGACTTTCAACAAAATATAAACATGAGGATGATGACAATGATATAAGAATTCAATAACCAAGTTCAAGAATTAATTTATCCTGGAACTAATAACGTCCAAATTGTCAACATGATACTTCTTTGTAGAGTAAAATTCAAGAATGCTCAGAAGAATATTTTCATGAAAAGATACTGGATGAAGCGCAAATATCAAGGATATTCCACTAATTTTATGGAGTATAGAAGTCAAACTTTTAACCAACTGAGTATAATAAAGAATGGAATAACAAAAGAAATCACCATGCATGCGATAGACCGCACAGGAAGGTTATTCCAACAGAATAATAAATAACGGAACCAGGTCCGGCGTAAAACGCACATACATGATATTCCAATAGAATAATAAAGACTAGAACCAGGTCAGGCGTAAAACGCACAGACAGGATATTCTAATAGAATAATAAAGAATGGAACCAGGTCTGGCGTAAAACGCACAGACAGGATATTCCAACAGAATAATAAAGAATGGAATAACAGAAGAATTTCACCAAGTATAGGGTAGCCCGCGTATACAAGTTATTCCAACATAATAATAAATAATAGAATAACAGAAGTTCTCTTCATGAATACAAAAGAAATAATACCCCATACGGGTATAACAAATAATATTCCTTACCTTAGAATAAACTGGATATTGGAAAAGTGAAGTAACAAAATACTTTTCTTCTTTCTCTCTATAGTTTCTCTCTCTAGAGTTTCAGTGAATTCGTAAGAAATAATGAAGGAATGAGCTTCTATTTATAGGAGAATGGACTGAATAGTAACTAATTCATGAACGGTCCAGATTGATTTACTTTTAAACGGACGGTCCATATTGGTTTACTATTAAAACCTAAAGCAACGGTCCATACTGATTTACTATTAAAACTTTAAACCAGCGATCCATATTGATTTACTATTATACCTTCAACCAACGGTCTGAAAAATTAGCACATATCCTCATGGAATAATATTGTACACAAAAATAATTTGGACCGAAAAGAAATATATCTTACGGGTGAATAGTACCATATGAATAGTAACTCGTGAATAGTACTCTGACACGAAAAGTGTCCCGAATACCCGATTGAATAATATATCCTCCAGACATCAATTGTACTAACACCAATAAATCCAACACAATGGAACTATAAAATTCATCTTTAATCAACACGAACTTATTCATCATTAGTATTATAATTCACAATATTTAACAACTAGGTCTTTCCCAGGAAAGAGGAGGCTTTCCGATAAGGATTTCTCCTTATTGGCGCGCAATTAGGTGACCAAACCTCTCATTGACAGAACTTCTAGACATTATCAATATTGCAAATAATAATATGAATAACTTTGCCGTCTCAATTATTGATTTAATAATATATCATATTATGCAGATGATACTGTAACAATAATTTAATCAATAATATGAGAGATATGATGCAGCAACTACTGTAGCAATAATTTAGTATAACTGAGTGACTTCTCACATAAGCATCAATAATCAATACCGTGTGCTACTATGCAACCACGCATATTACTGTACTTTTACTACCGGGTAGTTCAATTGTTTTAACGGTAACACATCCGCCGTTATTTTTATAGAAAGATAATTTTGTCGTTTTCTAACTACGACAATACTTCCGTTGTGGGGTCCACCAATGATTGTGCAGCCGTACGAATATTCCCTATAAAAACGAATATTCCCCGACCAATCGAATATTATATAACCACTTGCTTACTTTGTAAAATTTGTAAATATTACCCACAACTATAATATTATATCAAATCAACACCATAATATTCAAAAATATAATTCGAGAAAAATTATTTTTTATTCATAAAAGTTGGGGTCTTACAGTTAACAGAGTCCATAAATTTGTTCGGTACTGGACTAATCTAAGTTTGTTTTTCATCCTAAGGAATTTGGTGTTCTTGTAAAAGAGAATTTTAGAAATGCGTAATGAAAAAAAGAGGGAAAAAGATCAGAAAGAGAATAAGATGTTTGTTGGGGTGGTATGGAATTGTGCGACAGAGCTCAAACTCATCCTCATTGCTATGCTTTTCTTCTGTTCAATCCTCACCATGTTTCAATTCCTCCTTTCTCGTTTCTCCTTTTTCAATATCCGCAACTGCATCTCCTCCACCACTCCCAACACCGAGAAGTTGACAGCGGAGCAGCCGTTAAACGCCTCAGTCGCACTATCGCCCCTTCTTTCTCATCCCCACCACTGTCTTTCGTCCAACAAGACGAAATACTTCCGAACGACGTTGTAGAATAAATACGAGTATAATGAGTTTAGAGAGAGAGAGAAAATGGATCTGATAAGATTGAGTTTAGATATAGAAAATGGATTTGAATTTTTTGGGTAACAAAAAATTGTCCAGGTGTCAATCTCGTCAACCACATTAGTCTAGGTGGCATATCCGTTTGGGGGGTACAATTGAACTTAAATTTGTAACATTAAGTGTATTTTTGAAAAAAAATGTTTAGGGTGAAAGTGAAATTTTGGGGTAAATATCAGGAGCATTTTTGCACCTTTGCCCATTAAGAAGGTTAACGTTAAAATCAGTTTGATCACTTAATCAGTAAATAATAAACTTAAATTAGCACAATAAACGTCAATAATATATATATATATATATATATATATATATATATATATATATATATATATATATATATATAAAATCACTCTAGTGAATAAGAGTAATATGTGTGTACCTCAAATTTGAATTATAGTTATTTTTATAATTTGATCACATCACCCCAATTTTTCACGCTTGTCCACCAATTAAAATAGGATCTTTATGTATATAAGTCGCATGACTGAATATGATTCGACTTCCTCAAAAATTGAAAATCGAATTAAGGGGGGTGTATTCAATTAGGATTTTTAAAGACTTTTTTTAAGTGACATACTTTTGTAGAATTTGTGGGATTTTAATGACTTTCAAAAATTTTAAAAACTCTTTTAAAATGACTTTTATAGACTCTATAAACTAAGTAACAGACTTTTATAAATTTTTTATCAAGAATGTGATAGACTTTTGTATACTTCTAATATATCTTGCAACTTATATTAATTGTTAATTAGCCCATGTGTACAACATCTCTTTTTTTTTTCATGAACTAGAGTAAATCTCATTATATTATTGTGGCATGAGATTTTATATATGTTGAAAGCGTTCATATTATTCTACTCATTTCATAATATATTTGGATACTCGGATACCAATAAAACTTTAGAAACTACAGACGCAATACAAAAATTAAGCTCAATTTTCATTGAGCTATATATACTTTATGCATATGCGTACGCTTTTTAGTAGGAATACCAAACTCTATTTTTCACAAAATAATATGACAATGAAAATCTATATGATCAAAAGTTGCAAAACTTCATACATGTGAGTAAACCACTAACAAGTAACATTAGCATACTAGTCCTTCATTCATTAGCATTATCTCGTTACCGGCCATTGTTATTATTATGATCGACGTTTCTCCACATGTCAGAAGCTATACTAGTCCTCCATTCATTAGCATTCTCTCGTTGTTGCTCTTGAGTTTCAAAAACTTGTTCCAAATTATCTCCTTGATTGAGTGGTAACGATGAAGATAGTGAAGACTCATTATCTAGTTCAATAGGAAATTCATCTGAACGGCACTCCTTACGAAGAAAATTGTGGAGTCCTACACAAGCTAGTACAAGCTCTACTTGAGTTTTATAAGGAAATGGAGGTACAGACTTGAAAATTGTGAATCTCGATTTAAATATACCAAATATTCTCTCAATTGTGTTCCTTAAGGAAGCATGACGAAGATTGAACAACTCGATTGCACTTTCGGGGTCACGACCCTGACCAGCAAAATCTTGAAGATGATATCGAACACCTCGAAAAGGAGCTAAAAATTGACGCCGATTTGGAAATCCACAATCCACACAGAAAAATTTGCCTAATTATATGCCATTTAAAAAATTACAATGAAATGTAGGATCTAAGATCAAACAAATAAAATGACAAAAAAGATAAGTACATACCTTGTGGCACTTTAAGTCCGTTCCTTCTTGTTAAAGTGTCACTTAGCACTTTTGAATCATGAGCTGAACCCTCCCACCCACTAAGAACATATATAAATTCCAAATCAAAATTATAAGCTGCTAATACATTCTGCGATATTTTTCCATGACGATTACGATAACTGCTTACATCACGTCCTTTTACCATTGCTGGAATGTGCGTACCATCAATAGCTCCAATGCAATCCTTAAATGAATTAATAGACATTTTTATTCAATATAACAATGATAAATAACAACAACAAAAACAATGATAATAATGAAATTTTCATTACTTGCCTTAAAGTACGGAAAAAATCTTGTGCTCTCTCTTATTTTAGAAGGTATTGTGGATCCAGGTTTAGCCATCATTTGAGGTGCTAGTGTGTTCAAAGCCTTCAAGACTTTGTTAAAATTTCTACTAGTAGCAAAAATGGGATCGACCAAAAGTCTCATGAGTTAAACAATATCGAGAATTTTGACCGACAGTGAGTAAAAAAGTTGTAACCATTTCTTCAATACAAATAAATCTCGTATCTTGTAAAAGTGTTTTCTCCCTAATAATATTGCATAGTTTGCAAAACACATCTGGATACATTCTATAGACCTGTCGAAAGTTTTCAGGTTCCTCATCCAATACATTATGTATGTAATTATACCCATTCGATGTAATTGGTCGTCGCATTAATGGACATCCAATATGTTCATCATGTAGTATAATCATAAGCTCGTTTAAGACATGCATCACAGTTTCAATTGCCATTAATAAGTACCTGATCGCTTCATAAAATTCTTCTTCCATTGCTTCTTCCATATTTTCTTCCATAGCATCCTCTATCTCTTCCTCGTCTATTTCATCTTTTTGTAGTACATCCTCTCCATGTACTCCATTATCTCCTTGCATATTTGCGTGAGACATTATAATTGATCTTGCAAAAAATTAAAAGTAAATTACATTGTCTAATATATCATTCATTTGGTACGAAATTAATATAATCCTAACTGCTATAATATGAATTTAGCTGTAGAAGGCAGCATGTAATAGTTACATAAAAATTGGTAGAAGCCATGAAATTGTAACACCAATTAACAAAAACCAACCACATATATTTCAACCAAATCCCATAATGTTAAACATGCTTGCACCAATTACAAAAACCAAACATCACATATCCAAAACAAATTCCAAAATGCTAATTAGGCATGCCAACACCAATTAAAGAAACCAACTAGAACATACATCAAAATCAAAATTCAGAATGTTAACAAGCCAAAACTAAATGCAAAAACCAACTAGAGCATATTTCTCAACTTGGGCCATCATCTCAATAATTGCAATCATTCTAACAATTTGTATGTTATCCAATCTGAGCGCTCTTCTGGTGACATTTTCAAGAACATGTCTTTCTTTGATTTAGTATTAAGCAATTCAACCACCTTGTAACGAATTTGGTTGTCCAAATTTGGTATCTCCTTGATAGCATCCCAACAACTACTATCTCTTTCCTTTTTCTCCAGTAGGCTATGGATTCCCCGAAAATCAGTAGCAATTGAGTCAATGCTAGCAAAAAGTTTTTCTAAAACATTAAATCGAGTTGTGGTCTCAATGGAGCTATTATTCCCTTCAAAATCAATTCTATTTTGCTTTTTCTGAGCATTGGTGGACAAGGAAACCTCTGTATTTGTTCCTTGAAACGGTAAGGGTGGAGTAGGTTGCCTGGGTGATGTTTCTTGAAATGTTTCTCCAACCTCATTCGGTACAAACACATCATTACTGTAATCATAATTCAAATCTTCTATCCCGAAATTTCTATTTTCTTCCACATCAAATGTTCTCGCATCAGTTTCATCACCAAGTGCAATTGAGTTTTTTCCAATAGCAGTTCCATTTCTAATTGCAATTTTCAAATCTTCATAGTCAACAAAAGTATCGTTCTTTAAGTATCTATGATTCGAGTGGGACTACCAACAAAAAAAGAACTCCATTAATCACAGTGTAAATAATATAAACATATAAAATAGAGTTGTTAATAATAATTATTTTAAAAAATACTAGAAGCTTACCGTTAAGTAATCCTCCCACACTTCATCCCTAGCAGTGAACTTTTTATTGATTGGATCCCACCCAAACCCAGAGCTATTACGAAAAAGCTCCACAAAATTGCCATAACGATTCTTAAACCATTTCAGTCGACTTAGGTACTGTGAGTATATTCTTTGGCAGCCAAGTTTTTGATTAATAGCAGGAAGTATCTTTTTCTCAACTGTTTGCTTACTTAGCATTCCATTACTATCACGCCATCCACGAACTGCAACATCAACCATGAGTTGTAGCAACTCATTGCTCTCTTCTAATGTCCACGAATTATAAGTTCCAACATTTTTTCCCTTTCCTTTGTTATTTCCTTGTTGATAATCTCCCATTTGTAATTACTATGTCATATATACACATCTATCTTAGTATTTCCTATAGTAGTTTATTAGTCTAAACACATAATCATAATCATATATTATACATACAATGATCAACAATTTTGTACCAGCAAAGTGATGAAGATACAATATATTGCTTGTCCTACCACACATGACCACAAAACTCTTTTTTAAAATCTAACGTAAATACTTACCTGTGATGAGTAAGTTTTATTTGTTTCCATGTCTTGTCTTCTCCTCAATTCTACCAAATTTAAAACAAATATTTTTGTTCACTGTCTTGTCTTTTAACGTATACATCCCTTTTAAAATTGAAGTATAATGTCTGTATTAAAAGTAGAGATAGATTTTGATTTTCTAAACTCAAATTGCAAAATAATAAATTTAAAATTGAGATGAATACGTGGCTGATGAATCAAGAAAGCTTTGTCCAAGCTATTTTTGTATGTTTATCTATATATATAAACCTGTTGTCATGAATTCAAGAATTCTACTAGTCATGGTTCATGAACCTATATGAGCAATAATTCAAGAATTTCCCTATATATATAAACCTGTTGTTATGGTTCATGGCTTCATGAGAATCATAGCAATTTTATGTTTATATAGTTCCAAGAGACAAGCTTTGACAACATGTTTTATTAATAATAATAATTTAGATGAAACTGATTATTGTGTTAATTCTCTTCTTATGCAATTTAGATTAAAATTTTCATACCCCTCGATTAATCTAGAGCTTAGTTAGTATCAATGAGATAATAATTCGCGTTTTATTCTTGCTAACAAATTGGCTACAAAATAACTGTATTGAGTAATTTTACGTGCAAGTTATTTTACACATACATAATCTTGGTTGTGTTTAATGATCATATATTTTCAAAAATTAACAATAATTTCATATATTATACATACATAATCATATATTAACAGTAACACATACACATCATATATTTTCTATTTTCATATATTATACATACATAATCTTTACAATTGATATGAGAGTTTTATGATTTTATCTCACCTTTGTTGAACAAATCTCTTTACTCTTTCTATTGGAAGCTTTGAAACGGCTGCTTTTTCTCTCACCAATTCAGATTAGGTTTATTTGTTTACTTATTAATATATTTTGTTAATTCTATTATTATAATAAATCTAATTATTTTTATGGCCCAAATTTTATCAAATTATTTATTCATCACATATTAATATTTATTAGCCCATATAAAATAAATAATTAGTTTGACCCAATAAAAGACAAAGTTCAATTAATAACTAGTTTTATCCACCTTTGTGTTTATTTGAAAGTCTTTAAAAATCTTTAGAGATGAGGTCAGACTTTGGATATGGGTTGATAGTTATAATTCTTCTTCTAAAGTCTGTCAAAGTCTACCATTTAATAAAAATCTGAAAAGTCTATGACTTTTTGAATACCAAAATATTTTTATAGACTTTGTAAAAATCTTAATTCAATACCACCTAACTTTTACAGACATTAAAAAAGTTGTAATTGAATACCACTAAACTTTTATAAACTCTTTAAATGTCTTGATTGAATACACTCATACTTTTAAAGTCTTTAAAAATCTTTAAAAATTCTAATTGAATACACCCCCCTAAAAGTCAATTTGAACGGTAATATAATATCTTGCCACGTGGTGTGAGTCCTCAAATCTCCGGTACCCATCAAACCACCCTCCAACAAAAACTATATTTAATCTATTTTATTTTTTGATAATCTTTTGAATGAAATTCAAATAATTAGAAAAATATAATAGTTATACACTATTTTATTTATCCCATAATTTTTTTTTCAAATTCTGAAAAATATTATTCCAATCTTATAATACTATTTAATTTCTCCAGGAAATAATTTTGTCAAATTTTTTTTTATGAGAAATGATTCATACGTTGATAAATTTTATTATGAAGTTGGATTGCGACTAAGATAAACGCGGTGCTATTAAATAAAAGACAAAGCCACATTATACACACAAACTTAAGCGACAACATTTGATAAATTACTATTAAATTCTTTTAATTTGATATATTTATATATTTCAATCTTTATAATTGACATAAATTTATTGTTATATTTAAGAATGTTGAAACTATATTTTAGTCCTCATATTACAAAAAGAGTTCTACTTTATTAAAAACAATTATTTTTATTAAAAATATTTTATTACGAAACGTCACTACGTCAGCCAAAGTAGCCTCTTCTAACCGCCAAAAGGCTAAAGGGTAAACTTGATAGAGTAGAATAATTTAGCAGCTAAAATAAAAAAAGGGGGACATTGTTCTAGTGAATTTTTTTTTGTAGTACCTCTCAAAAAATATATAGTATTTATTTAAATTGAAATTTTTATAAAAAATAATATTTAGTGTAATTTGGATACATACAAGAAATATGGTCTGTACAGTCTATACAATCTTGTTTCTTGTATGTATCCAAATTACACATAAAATACTATTTTTTATAAAAATGTCAATTAAAATAAATATTATATATATTTTTTGGAGGTACTACAAAAAAAAAGAATACTAGAATGTCACTAGAATAACCGGATAAATCAACTTTTAGCATCTTTACTGGCACACGACTTACAATTTGATACCCGATGTAAGACCCCGAATTTTATGAAATAAAAGTATTCAATTTTTTTATTCAGTAAATGGTTAAATTGATAAAAGTTTAAAGTTAAAGGTGATATATAAATTTTTTTTAAAATACACAAATGGTTATAAAATATTCATTGTTGTCGGGAAATATTCGTTTGGTCGTGGAATATTCTTTCTGTCGGAGAATATTCGTACGACGGCGCAACCATTTGTGGGCCCCATAACAGAATTACTGTCGGATGAAGAAAATAACAAATTAAAGTTTTTATAAATAACGGCGTAGTGGTTACCGTTAACACTGTTGGAATACCCGGTGGGTAAAGTAAAGTAATACGCGTTGTTGCACAGTAGCACACGGTATTGCACGGTATTTTTGAATTATTGATTCTTACGTAAGAAGACACTACTGAATAATTGTTACAGTAATTACTGTTCAGTATTATATTTTATTGATTCAATAATTGCTGCGTTGATATTTTATATTACTGTTGTTTCAATAATTGTCACTACACAATATTTTCTATTACCGGAGCAATAATTCATATTATCTGAATAATATTATTAGATAACATTATTGGCAATGTCTAAAAAGTTCTGTCTAAGGAGAGGTTTAGTCACCTAATTGCGCGCCAGTAAGGAGAAATCCTTATTGGAAAGCCCCATCTTTCCTGGGAACTGTCTGGTTGTCATTATTGTGATTCTATAATATTATTTGTGAATAATCAATTATTGATTTATATGATAAGGAACATATTCATTTTATGTGGATATAGATGGAGAAAATTTTTAAAGTGACAATTGTTGAAAATCGATATTTTATCTTTTATGATAAAATAATATTTTATTATATTATTATAATATAATAATGATGATATTTTTACAATGAATGTGGGATATATGAGTATATGAGGAGGAAGATTATTTTTGTTGTAAAAGTTGTTTAAAACATGTTAAACATGTCTGTGAGTCCATTTCTTGACTGAAATTTGATTATAGCCTATAAAATCGCCCGTTTATGAATTTCGGTCAATTTCTGTTTGGAATTTGGAAAAACTTTCTTCTGCAAAGTTGTAGATAATTGATTTTCCTATAAAAAATCGCGAGATTCAAATTTTTTGATAAAAAGACTATTTATTATGAATTATTAAAGTTCCGGATTAGTTAATTATTATTATTTGGAGTTTTAAATAAATTAATTGAGAAAAATGTTTTTTTGATGGTTTTGGTTGTTGGAATGTGCTGAAATCAGTTGTCAAGAGGTTGGCGTGAAAATTTTATAATAATAATAATATTTTATTAATTTTTCTGCTTTGGTGTTCTAACCATTTTCCTATAAATAGGGTGCTTAGGTTAGAATTAAAAATCACACCAGAAACTAAAGATTTCTCTTTCTTTCTCTCTCTATTATATCAAGCGTATTTTGTGAGTATTTTAGTACTTTGAGTATTGCTATACGGTGCAAGTTCTTTCAGCATTATATCCAGTATTCCAGTCAGAAGTACTATTCTTTCTGAGGTACGGGATTGTAAGGGAGATTATTTTCTACATATATGATATTATTTCTTCAATATCATTGTGTTGAAATGTTGGTTGAAAATTTTTATCAAATTTAAAACTTTTTCATGTCGTGGTTACTATTCATGAGTTATTATTCACGAGTTACTATTCATGAGTTACTATTTACGAATTACTATTCACGAGTACTATTCACGAAACGTGATGATGTTTTTTTATGAAATTTCTATCTTTTGGTGTCGGAGTTACTATTCACGAATACAGCACTATTCACCAAAAAATGAAATTTCTTCTTTTTGTCCAAAATATCTATTATGGATACTAGCTTTGATTGTATCCATGTTTTGATCATTCTTGAATTTTACCACACTCTGGTTATTTATGAAGTATTTTTGAATGAGAATTGTTTAAAGTACGAATCCTTAATATTTGTTCTTTTGCTTCACATGATTCATTTTTTTAAAAATATTTTTCATCATCCTTAGTCCTAAATGATGATATAACGGAATATCTTTGGCCTGTAGTGCAAAGATGAATGATTTCTGATGAATATCTTTGGCCCGTAGTGCAAAGATGCATAGGTGTTAAATGAACATGACCAACTGATGAATATCTTTGGCCTGTAGTGCAAAGATGACTTGTTGATGACCAACTAATGGTCTATTTGACTCTTCTAATGGATTGTTCATTCCGCTGCAACTATGGTTGAAAAGTTTTATCATCTACCATATGTTCTAAATCTCTGATTTATTACTGTTGAAGGTTATTGATAATTTATTTATCTTTAATCATGATATTCTTTACTGAGCTAGTTGTGCTCACCCTTTTGCTTCACAATTCCTTTCAGGTAATAAAAGTGTAGCTGGGTCGAGCGGGGGAATAACAAAGGAATATAACGGTGGTCTATAGATGTTGAGGGTGAGGTGAATTTAATTTGGAAGGGTGTTTTGCCACTATCATACAAGATGTCTAATGACATACAATCTCGTGTCATCATAAGACAGTGTTGTGCTCATCCACTTGCTGAGTATATCTACCAGCACTATCTATATGATCTTAGAGTCTATTTGAAATATAATTCTCAATTAGAGACAGTGGAGATAATGATATGTCAAGAGAAGACTCGTCATTGGGAAGAATATGATAGTAATCTTCTCGTTTTTCTTTGGGGTCTATTGGGTCAACTAAGGATAATTCTGTGGCCATATGATATCTATAATAACCTAGACGCGTGACCTCCCATGTACGAAGGTTTCCTTGAGCACTTCTCAAAGATTCTAATTTCTAAAACATTTTTCGACTATACTTTTATGTAAGGTGTCATTATGAGGTGCTGTCCACGGTTGGGACATGAGTCACAGTTGATATATATTTGTATCCAAACTCACAACATATGTGTTGTTGTATTTTGCACGACAATTATTGTAATAAAGTTGTAGTTATTTTCTGTACCATGTATTTGGCGACTCAGAATGGATTGGATGGAATGGACCTATTTTGGGGTTGTTACACCCGAAGTGAAAAAAGTTACAATCTGGTGATTGTACTCAAAAAATGTTACACTCCGTTAAACATTAGGGACACAACTTACAATTTGGTACCCGAAGTGAAAAAAATTACAAACTGGTGATTGTACTCAAAAAATATTACACTCCGTTAAACAGTAGGGTTTCATCTTTATTCTGTTTGAAAATTAGGGTTCTCTTCTTCTGTCCTTCTTCTTCTCTCATTCTTCTTGTCTCGATTCTCCATTGATTACTGGTTCCCATATATTTATTAAAGGGTTTTCAGTTTTTAATTGAAAGGATGAGCTCGTCTTGGAGTGGAATCATAAATGAAATCGTAGAAGAAGATTGTAGTTCATGCAACAAAAATGAATGGATTACACCAGATTTTTCAAGTCGGTGCCACTGTGGAGCAATGGTGCGAATGTGAGAGACAAGAAAAGATAGAATAAAACATCGAGGATCTTCTTCACGTCTACTTCGCTTCTCTCTCTGTATGTTTGTCTCTCCTGTTGGATTAATTTTAATAATTATTTAAAAATTGAAAAGTACAAGCATCAGATTATAAATTTTTTTGAGTACAATCACCAATTTGTAATTTTTTTCACTTCGGGTACCAAATTGTAAGTTGTGTCCCTAATGTTTAACGGAGTATAATATTTTTCGAGTACAATCACTAATTTATAACTTTTTTTACTTTGAATATCAAATTATAAATCGTGTCCCAGTACATATACCAAAAATTGATTTATCCCCTAGAATAATCTAGACTTATTGTAAAAATAAATGGGCCTATCTCACCCTTCAAAATTAGCAACGACAAAGAGAAAAAGAGTGGGCAAAAGTGAGAGAAAGAATTGGGTCGGTAGTCGGTAGTCGGTAGTCAGTAGCAGTGGGTACAAAAAGAACCCCACTCACACCTCTCTCTTTCTATTTTCTCTCTCCTCTCCGGCTCTCCCCTCCCCTTCGACAAATGCAGGAAAATCAAACCCTTCTCTCACGGTAACTTAATTTCCATTTCAATTTTCAATCGTTACTGTTTTTATATTCATACATATATTATATATGCTTCTAATTCGTCTTTTTTTTTATTATTACTACTACAATTGTGTTTGTATCGGTTTACTTATAATTTGGGCTCACTGTAAACATATTTTCAGTTTTTAGGTGTTTTTGGAGTGCTGATTGGGGAGATGAACAAAGAACGCCCACCTGAGCCTCTTGATTTCTTCATTTGGACCATCGAGGTATAAGTATCTCGATCCATTTTACTATTTTGCTACTAGATCCATTTTATTAAATACTATGTTTCTCAATTTTATAATTCATAATTGGATTGTTTTTGCACTGTTCGGTTAATGAGAAGATGTATGGTAAGGGGATTTGAATTTCTGGCTAATTATTCTCCATAAATTTAGTGATTCTATTTGCAGGTGAATTTAAATAGCTAATATGTTATTTGTAATTAGAAAAAGAGTCATGTTTGTTTATCTCTATGTAATTTGGGAAGATAAGATTGCTTACTGTCTGATGACCATTTTATTTTTATTTGTTTGTCGAGATGGTTCTGTTTTGGGGAAATTATAATGAGATGAATTTGTACAAAAAAAACTATTATTATTATTTTAGAGTTCAACTAGCGAATGGAACAGTTACTTTGGGCTTGGGAATTGGATTTTTTGGTTCCTTTAAATAGTTGATGCTCAAATTATCTTGGTAAAGTTTAGCTGACAAGTACACGATCTATGTGAATATTAATATTGTTATATCAGATTTCAATTTCAGTAATGTTTTTTAGATTTTGTTGAATCACCATGGTTTCATGGCTGTGTTGAATTTATTTATTTTTTTAAAAATAAATAATTCATCACGTCTGTGTTCAATTCCCCAACTGTAGCCAATCATTTTAAGATGGTAAACTAGCCATTGATCACGTAGGGTGATCATTTCATTTTGCTCTCTGCTAGTTTGCAGAAGAAGAAACTGGGGATATTTTAACTTAGGCAACCTAGTGCAGGGGCGAAACCAGGATTTGATCTTGAGGGGGGCCAAATTTTTTTTTAACAACATAGTATATATTCATCATGAAAAAGTAAAGTTTCAGTATTACAAAACATATTTTTACTAAAACAAAGATAATGTAGTAATAGATTTGCTTTACCGAAGACAACAAAATATAGCAAAAAAAGTCTTTTAGAACATATCTTCGTGAAATAATAGAGGGACTGAGGGAGAAATAGAGATACTGAGGGACGAACGTGTATATTGAAAATAATATAGTAGTTATTGGGCTAGGCCAATAACTAAAATAATATAGCGTGTATTGAACAAGTGGACTTAAAAAATTATTCACATTACTTAGCAACAAAAAAAATGCTTGGGCTCTGTTCTGTATTGCTACCATGCTACTACTAGTTATTCACGGTACCATCCTACTACTAGTTTTGTATTGCTACCATGCTACTGCTCTGCTCTGTATAGGTCAGTTCTGTATTGCTACCATGCTACTACTAGTTATTCATATCTTGGGGGGGGCCATGGCCCCCTGCAGCCATGAGTTGGTTTCACCCCTGACCTAGTGTAAATGATATGAGAAGAAGAAGTCACCCCCTCTTTATCTATTCAAATTCTGTCTCATATTCTCTATTTAAAAACAGTTTTGTTGGTTCTGCCTTTTTGGTTATTAAGCCCAAATCTTACTTCTTTGAAGTGGAATGTAGAAGATAAAATATCGGTCACTGCTAGCTTTATGCCTTAGTTGATTATTAATTTCAGTGATGAAAATAAATAGAGATATGTGCTTATACAAGCCCTCTTTTAACTTGCAAGCTATATACCGTTTAGTTTTTTGGGGACTGAATGATGACTTAAGTAATTCGTTCCCATTTCCCATCCCTGTGGATCAGCCAATTCTTGAAATTTGTGAAATAAATTTTTTCGAAGGGATCATTTTGTTGGTTATCTCTGCAAGATTTGGGGGAGAAAGAAAGAGTGAAACAGAGATAGAGCTAGGACAAGGGAGTCGAGGGAAGACAATAAGAGAAAATACAAAAGGATGAGAGAGGGGGGGAAAATTGATGTAGGACAAGGTGGGAAGAAGGAATAAGTATCTATCTCAGCAGAGAATTGGTAAAAACACACAACTTTAATCTCAAATTAATAATCAAAAAATAATGAAGTATTACAATCCTTATATAGAAAACTCAATACTTTGGGACTAAGTAAAAACCCTAATTTAGAAAGAAAAAAAATCTTCTAACTAAAATCTACTACTATAATAAACTCTCTTAATTATAATTTACTACTACAATTAAAATTCTCCTAATGAAAAACTACAACTATAATTAAAACTTCTTAAATATCCTATTAAATAATTTCATTAGTAACTTTATATTTATCTCTAAATAGTAATACAAAATTAATAATGAACTTCTTGAATTTTTTTCTTCCGTACCGCATCATTCTCCTCGCCTTTGAAAAAAAGTAGTCGTCAAGTTTTGAAATATTGTAGAATAATAAACCACGGTCCAAGAGATGCCTTTTAACAAAACATTCTATTCCGATGTTTTAATGTCATGAAAACAATTTTCAATAATAACAATGACATAATATAGAAATTTGAAGTAACTTGCAGCATTCTAAAAAGCGGCCTAGGCGGCCGCCTAGGCGCTAGACCCATCTTGGCGCCTCGCCTAGGCCAAAAAATCCCTCCAGGAAATTAGGCGGGGCCTAGGCGGAGAGTTTTTTTTTTTAATTTTTTTAATAACTACCCAAACCAGATCTTGATATATTTATTTTTCTAATGATTTACCATATTTATAATGCATGTTATAGTATATCAAATCACAACAAGAAGTGAACAAGATAAAATAAAAATAGATAATTTTGTTATAGTTATACTTTTTTGAACTTGTACCAACATCAAATTATATAAATGATGATACATTTGTAATATTTAGTTTAATTCAATATAATTCTTAAATTTATGTTTAATAACTTAAGTTTTAATATTGAATTCTTGAAATTTTATTATTCAATAACAATTTTGTTTATGAATAAAAGTAATACGTTAAAAATGTGTTTGAACTTTAAGCAAAAACCTTTATTATTTTTATTATAGATTGTTTGCTTTATATTATTATTTTGTTTGAATAAATGTAAGATAAAATATTAAAATTAATTTAAAGTAAAAAAATTCGCTTAGGCCCCGCCTAGGCCCTCTGTCACCAGCCTTCCGCCTAGCGCATTTTAGAACATTGGTAACTTGAGACTCAAATGTATCAATCGGAAAGAGAAAATCAACATGGTTGACCTCAACTTTATCTTCCTTGATGTTTTCGCATTTGAGGTTAAACTTCACTTCATTTTCCCCACTACAAACAATCTTTGAAAGTTGTTCAACACACTTAACTTTCGCTTCATATTTCTCACAAACATTAATATGTGTGAGTACTTGCTCTTCTTTATCTTCGCCAATTTTATATTGGTTGTTGATATGTTTAAGTATTGTAATACCTTCATCAATTGTCTTGTAAGAATTTACTTTGCGGGTCTCCTCTTGTGAATGCGTCGCTTTAGTTGAACAAACACGATTAGGATGAACATTTTTGCGTGTTTGAACAAAATATGGACGAACATAGCATCTAGTTATGTACTCGTAATGTGTGCCTTTAAATTTGCATGATTTGTTTCAAAAAGTGCAAGCTCATCGCATAATTTCCAATACCTGACACTGTACGTGACACAAGATCTTGTAAGTTTCTCGTATATGACAAAAGTTCGATGTTTAAGTTGATTTATCTTAACCCAAAGAAAGTCTGGATTGTTAAACCTAGAAGACATTGTATATATGTAGAGGGGTTTAATTAAAAATTTTAGAAATTTTGGAGGTTAAATTGAAAATTTCAAAAACTTTGGAGCCTAAATTGAATATTTCAGAAATTTTAGGGGTTGAATAAATTTTTTTTAGAAACTTTGGGGGTTGAGTCGAGAATTTCAGAAACATGGGGGTACTAAACTGTAATTTGGCAGTTATACCAGAATTACTGTAGCGGCTATATCAGTTTTTCCCCCTCAGATAGATGGAGATTGTGGCGATGATGATTCCTGCTATAGATTGTACTTTCGTTTCAGAAAATTGTTGTCGATTCTCTAACCAACTTTAACAATTTGATGGATGGAGGTCAAGAAAACTAGGGTATGATGTATGTGTGAATAAAGAATAAGAGTACCTATCGCTGCACAAAATCAGTAAAGAAACACACACAAAAAGCACACAATTTTAATCTTAAATCAATATATTCAATAATTTAAAAATAATGAAGTATTACAATGCTTAAATAGAAAATCCAATACTTGGGGACCAAGTAAAAACGTTAATTTAGAAAAGAAACAATCTCCTAACTAAAATCTACTACTATAATAAACTCTCTTAATTGAAATCTACTGCTACAATTAAAACTCTCCTAATGAAAAGTTGCTACTAAAATTAAAACTTCTAGGATATCCTACTAAATAATTTCATTAGTAACTCAACATTTATCTCTAAATAACAATATAAAATTAATAATGAACTTCTTGAATTTCTTTTTCCGTACCTCATCAGAGATAGATTAGGTTCATGTACTCATTCTGTGCCACTAGTTTCACACGTTGACACATGCAGCCACGGTACGATTAACATGCCATATCAGTTTATAGAAATACTTTGTATAAATCTTTAGTGTGAGTAGGGCACTCATTTCAAAACAAATAGTAAAGATGCATATTTAGAATAATTGCTCTCTGCTTTCGTTTTTGTGTATAAACCCAACTTTTTTTAGACTTTTAGTGCATTTGTTAGAGTTGATGAACATGTGAACTTGCCCCAAAAGATGCCAAAACTTGATTGTAGAAGGGTGAGGAATAATTGATGAGTATGTGAATTACTCAGCTTAAGATTCTAAACCATCGTGTCAGGAACAAATGGGCATGGTCACTGTTTTGCATAGTTTGTTTGTTTCACATCAGTTATTTGAAAAAGTCCATTAACATTTGTTGGCGTGAATTTCACTTGTAGAATAAGATAAGTAAATTTTGTTCCAGCAACTAATCTGAACCAAAAAAGCTATGCAAAAACTGTAACTTACCCATTTGTTCCTTTTACAGTGGTTGAGAAATCATAAGGTGAGGTCAACTTTCAAACCCGAGCAAAAATAAAATAACTAAAATAAAATGTGCTGACCTTAAAACTTTGTGGATAATCTAATTTATGTCATAATGAAGACTTAGGGTATAGTTTACCTCTTAGTGATAAAATAGTAACGTATGATAGTAAGTCTAATATCTTGCTCTTGTTTTGTTTTTCCAGGATGTAGGCTTGTGGTTGGAAGAGATAAATCTTGGTAGCTATCGTCAAAATTTTAAGGAAAATGGAGTCAACGGAGAATATTTGGAAGGAATGTCCATGTTTACTACCGAGCAAATACTTAGGTTTATTAGACGGTGCCACATGAAATGGGGGGACTTCATAACTCTGTGCAAAGAACTCAGACGAATTAAAGGTTGACTTCTCCCCCCTCACTTTTTCTCTCTGAGCATGCCGCTTCTTCCCCAGTCATTCAGGGATATTGTGAGATAAGTCAGTCAGTTGCTAAATGTTTTGATGATTTATAGATGTAAGAAACTGATATAACTGTATCTTCCTTGTGTGTCTCTACTGTGTGTGTATAACTGTGTATACATATTAATCTGATGCTACAAACTGTTCTTCTCCATGTGGAACATTAGTGTTAGACATTTGTGCAGCAGGCATGAATTGATGTTGCATTTTACTAATCTGCTGTAAAAAAATTTCCTTTTTGGCAATTGTATGTTTTGCACAACCAAGGTCTGTAAAATACTTTGCGCTTGAACGAAGTTGGTTCAGTTTTATCCTAAAATTTCCTTCTCCGGAAATTTTGTAGGTTTACTTGTCTAGTCGTTGCACTTTTATATTAAATGGTCCACTTCTCTATCATGTTCACTCACCGAGTTGTTTTCTCATCTTATTTCAGTCAATGATCTAGGAATCCCATATACTTAATTGAAAATAAACAACTCCCACCCAATGACACCTTGATCACAGTTTCCACCAAATTATAGTACTGTATAATTGGAAAATGAATATGTAGTAGTATAGTAACAACTAATGCACACATCATCTTTATGTCCTGCTGTTTGTTTAATCTCATTTTCTTTTATTTGAATTATCATTTGTACTGACTGTAAATAAATATTTCATTAGTGGCTTGCTTGAAGGGGGAGCAGAAAGTCCGCTGCCCTTGGTGGGCTCCATCTTGCCTTTCGATAGTCTTCATTAAGGCGGCAAAGCGCAATAGGCAGTCAAGAGTAGTTTCCTTGAAGCTGGAACCTTGATATGAAATCTGCCTATATGTAATTAAATTACCTTTCCTTTTTCTCTCAATAGAAGAAAAACAAAGTAGGAAACATTCCCCTTTTATTCTTTTTATTTTTCCTTTTGTCTGCTGCGTGTCTAAGGTATGTGGAGGCGGAGCTGTGTTGGTTCTTCACCGGAGAACTTTCTTTCATTTGCAAAGCCCTCTTACATGGAGTAATGCTGATAGGTCCCAAATAGTGTCTCAAATGGTGTCTGTTTATTACATTTGGTTGACTACATTGCTTGTGATTAGCCATGTGATAAAGTAATAATATTAAAGTATCATTTGGGACACCATTTAGGATCCTAAAAGCAGTATTCTTTTATATGTATCTCTCTCTTTTTTATTGAACTTGTAATGCAGTTGTTGTTAGTCCAGCTATTTGTGGAAAACGAATATAATAGAATGATTACAAGGAGGGCTTTAATACCAGAAGTATTTCAACATCCTAAATTTTATTTCTTGTCACAGCTCAGCGTAACAGTTGATCAAATTAAATTAATTAATTTTGTTCAAGGGAAGGGCAGGCACGTCGCCAACCAGGAAAATACATTTGCAGATGCAGTGCTGTATGGTTACAATTGCACCAATATATTATGTTCAAGGACACATAAACCCCAACACTTGCACCTGCTGTTCTTGTAATTTGTAATGTCACTAGCAGATGGTCCCACTTGCATAATAATTTGTAATTTACAAGATGTTGCTACTTATTATTATTTGCCTCGAGTGTCCCACTTGCATAATAATTCAATTTAAAGTAACATTTGGTGAACATGTGAATGGTCTAGAATTGCAATACAAAATACCATGCATTCTCTTATCTTGTTTCTCAACCATATAAACTTAACTTACAAACAAACCCATACAAAATCTTCAATCTCTTTCCACAGTTTTCATTCATTCTCATCTTAATATGTGATGGTCATGGTATTTTCTGTCTACATAAAACACTGAACAATAAGCACTTGAAGAATGGCAGGTACAACCTGCTCATATAATAATGGTGTCCAACTTCCTTCACTTAATCTGCAAAACCGGCACAAAATATACCACACTGTCACCACCACGATGATATGGGTAAAAAAGCGAGGATCAATAATTACTCAAAAATGTCACAAGGGAGTGGTAAAATGTGGTAGAGACATAGCAGATTTTATCGGAGGAGATCTTGTAAAGTTTGATCTAGGACAATGGTTATCAGACGTGGAAGAGCACAAAGCATTGGCCATCTACACACCCCATGAGGGAGGTTATGAAGGTCGGTACCTAAACCGGCTCAGGTACCAGGGCTACCATTTTTTGGACCTCACGGCTCGTGGGCTAGGTGACCCTGAGACTACACTCACCAAATTTCACCCTGTTTGCCCTGTGAGCTTCATCGTCTATCACCTTAATTAATTCTTTTTTTTAAGCTACTTTTCAAGAATCTGCATGTATGTATATATTTATTGAAATGCAGTGGTTTTCAATATATGAACATTTCAATGTTGCAGGCTCATGTTGGGAAGCAGCCAATAGCTAGGTGGTATTTCCCACCAGAAGTTGATTATAGGCTCTCTTTACTTCCTCCAAATGCCAAAGGACTTGTTGTTTGGATAATAGAAGCCAAGGTAACGTAATAATTTCGAACCCAAGAATCCGGATTTTTATGAAGTTGTCCCAAATTTACCATTTACGCGAATTCTCTTGCTATTGAAAATGCAACAAATTCCTATAGACGATAAATCCAGATCACAGATACCATTAAATTCATATATTATCCTAGCCTAGCCCTACAGCTTTGGACTTTGGTACCTGTGGCTTAGGCATTCATTATTTCCCTCTAAACTAAAACAGGTATTGTCTAAAGCAGAACTGCAATTTCTTGCATTGCTCCCAACACTCCGGCCAAGAGTCAGGGTTATTGCAGAATGCGGAAACTGGTACACTATCTTTTTATCCTTCTTACTTTTATTCAAAGAACCCAACTCCATAGAAACCATATATATATATATATATATATATCATATAGCCTACTTGGGGCTTGTTCATTTTAATTTGCACCCTTAAAAGCTCTGTTTAAAAGTTGCGTTTCGAATAAGAATGATTTTGACGAACAAGAGGTTTGGAATCTAAAGGCAGGCAGGCTCCGGAAGTCTCAAACCAAACATGCTCTTAATACATTGAATAAAGCTCTGTTTTTTCTATACAACACATGAAAATGTGAAATTTAGAAACTTCAACTGAACTAGCTAGAGAGTTTATTTTGGAGTTTGGTGCAAATTATGACACTAGCTACTTCTTCAAAGTTCTAAGCGACTGACTGATAACGTTGCCATGTATGCCTTGCAGGAGAAAGGTTTTGTGGAGGCCACTCCAAGAGATTGCAGATTTACCTGCAAATTGATCGAGGAGCTTGAGTGAAAAATATATATACATAGCAGATGCCAGAAAACTACCATCATTTGTTGTACAATATTCCAGCCAAAACCTCACATGCTGCATGCATGATGCATCACACAACTACATAAGAAAACAGGCCGGATAAAACTGGCCTGGCCTTCATCAATGATATATCAGCACTATAAAATCATGAAATTTTAAATCTGGAGTGTTAATTATCCAAATCATTCCATAGCTATTGGGTTGTCGTGCAAGTAATGCATGCATGTGCAGATGTGCTACAATATATATAATTCCTTTTCTGTTGTAATTGATTCTTTATCAAGTCAAGTTATTTTGGAAGCTAGGTATAATGAAATAATGAATGACAACCTCATATGCATATGCATGAAAAAGTTCAATAAAACTCGACTTTTTGTCAATATCAGAAAAAGTAAAAAAAAATGAAATGAAATATAGTTATTAATTTTTCATGTGTCATAAAAAACGTAGGTTCTACTATTAACGTTTTGTGCTGCTTTATGTAAATTAGTGATTTTAACATAATAGTAGTAATATTGTTGTATAAAAAATGAAGAAATTTAGTGACCAAAAAAACAAAACGAGGCTTCCTTTTATAGAAACTTGTTGCAAGGAAAACTCAAAATAATTTCATTTACACAGCTTCAGAGTTGTATTCAATTGCTTAAAGGGCTTAGATTAGTTACGTGAAAGGCATTTACCCTCGAAATTTCCACAAAATCTCATTCTATTTTAAACATTTTTATATTTTCGTTGAAACAATAAGATTTTTTTTCTGAACTAACCGAAAATTTAGGGGAGTTAGGTAATGACTTATAAATTGTTCAACCCAACATATAAGTCATTTGATTCTGTTTAAGTTTGACAAGAATTATAATTATTTCATTATTAATAAACAATAATTTCTGGCTTATTTAAAAATGACTTATAAGTAATTATTAATATATTTATATTATATTATATCATAATAATTCTTATGAAATACTATTGAATCAATATATCTTTTTATTTTTAATTTTAAGTTATTATCAGTCGAACACCTTCGCCACTTGTTTTAACTTAATTTCTCACTTATTAATTAAACCAATGCCGAACATTTTTACTTATAAATTACCGCTTAAAATAACTTATAAATCAATTTAAATTTTAACTTAGTAATTTTAAATAAGTGGTAGTTGAAAGGACCCTTAGAAATTTCAACCAAAATTCAAGGTTAGAGTTGAAATTATTGAAACTTATTAAGATAAAAAAGTGTGTTTTTGTGGAAAGTTGAAGCAAGATAATGTATTTTACCCTAACATAAGATGCAAACAATTCTACGAAACACTGTACCGTACTGGATCATCGTCTACCTTCACTCTCTCTGTCTTTCAGTTTCTCTTTCCCTCTCCTCTGCATATGTACCAAAATGAAAGCCCATTACAGCAAATTCAAAATCTCCCACTCTTTTTAGCTTTTGCGTAATTCATTGCCAAATCCCTCTTTACCAAGCTCCATTCCTACTTAACCTAAACCCCTAAAACCCTATACCGATATTTAGTCTAACAATGTTCTCTCCTGGGACGAAGAGGTCAAATTTCATCGCTAGAAAGGAGCGTACTAGTAGTAATTTGAGTAGAGCACCGGCGCCTGTTGATTCACCAATTACACCGGTTGCTGAGAACCGGAAATCGCTTCCCGGCGATTCAATACCTAACCGCCCTAGCACCGGCACTCCAGCTCCTTGGGCCTTCCGCTTATCTGTCCTCGCCCGGTATGTAAAATCGACTGTAAACTTCATATATACGAACTTATGTACTAATTATGTAGAATATTCATTGTAAAATGTTGTTATCCTAATTGAATTGCAGTTAAACACAGACTTTGAAATTTCAATACGTTTTTACAATTTTTTGGGATTTTTATGGGAGGAGTTAGTTGTGAATAATTTGCAGTATAATGTGGACTATTGGGGGAGATAGAAGTACCGGTGTCCGATTCTACTGTTTTTTATTTTACTATTCCATGGTTGAACACAAATCATTGTTTCTATATGATAGTGTCTGAGATTCTGGTGTTTTGTTACAATACCATCTGCCAGTTCTGTAGATAAACTTTCAGTTGAAGCTGTTTAATCATCTACCTTGTTAATATCTTTTAAATCATATTTGTTAGTTAAGGAACCATATGAATACTTTTACATAACTTTCTTGAGAGAGTCAAAATTCAAAAAGGATTGTTGCTTTCAGAAGCACGGTTGTTCTTTAGTAAACGGTAGTTACTAGTTAAGATGTTCAGAATGCATTTCCCGACTAAACTGAATTGTAAAACTAAAAAAAGCTTATACACACAAACATACACGGTGGTGAGCATCCTGCCATTTGTGTATTATCCAAAGTGAATTGTGATTCTGTCAGGAGAACTTGAATTTTGAAAACGACATAAATAGCTTTCAATGTACATTGCATTATGATTTCCTCATCGTTGAGAATGAAGGAAGGTCTCTCTCTCTCTCTCTCTCTCACACACACACACACACACATAGTATAAGAATTGATTCAAGTTTCAGTTTCTTTTTTCGGTCGGTAAGTTTCACTTATATTATTGGAAAAAGAAAAAAGAAGGGTGACTGATCTGTGCTCTCTTATTTAATTTTACCTATTGGGTAAGCATCTCTTATATCTTTTATGTCTCATTTACTCAGAATTCCTTCTTTGAAGAAAAGTGAGAAAGGAGATGAGGATCCAAATCAGCCCATATATGTTGGAGAGTTTCCACAAGTAGTTCGTGATGCACAAGCCGACTTAATGCGCATGCGTGTTCCAGGTTATTAGACTTGCCCCACTTTCTTAAAAGCTTGTAATTATTTAAATGAGATAACATCTTCATTTTCTCTGGTAGGTGATGCATGCGTCTCTGGAGGAATGGACAAAGTGACCTCCCTGGCATGGATTATCTGTGGAAGTAGACTTTTTATATGGGGTTACTTGTCACCTGCAACTTCAAGAAAATGTGTTGTTCTTGATCTTCCTTCTAGTATAGCAGAATTTGGAGATACAAGAAGAAATTCATGTCAGTTTAACAATTGGTTACTCTGCTTTATCAATTGGGATAGCACAAGTAAGCGCACGAGTAATATTGTTAAACAGTACAACTCTGTTGGCATTATTTTGTGTAATCAGAAAACTCGTGCTTTACTATATTGGCCAGACATCTATTCGGAAGGCATGAACAATCCAGTCACAAGTACTGACGAATTAGAATTGACCTTTTCGCCTAGTGATGAGAAAACCATCCCAAACAAGCAGCAGCAACGTAAAAGGCTCGTAAGCAGTTCAGCTGGATCAAATTCTCTTAACTCTTTGATTGCTTCTGCTGTTCCCGACACCCCTAATGTCTATATGGCTCTTGCATGTAGTTCCAATGGTCAACTTTGGCAATTCATCTGTAGCCCCACTGGTATTGAGCGTAAAATAATTCAACAGGATGTGTTAGGTGTATCCTCTCGAGGGAGTGATGGTAACCAATTCAACAGAAGCAAGGGATATCCAAGGTCATTAACTTGGCACTTTCCTAATCATTCTTTGGAGGAACCTAAAAGGCAGTTCCTTCTATTGACAGATCATGAGCTACAGTGTTTTTCTGTTAAACTTTATCCTGATTTTGAAGTGTCGAAGCTCTGGTCTCATGAAATAATTGGTCCTGATGGTGATCTGGGCATCCAGAAGGGTCTGGCTGGTCAGAAGCGAATCTGGCCCCTGGACCTGCAACTCGACAATTATGGAAAGGTAATTACTGTTCTTATTGCCACTTTTTGCAAGGACAGAGTCACCAGTTCAAATTACACAGAATACTCTCTTCTGACCATGCAATATAAATCTGGGTCAGAAATCTTGTCAGAATGCATTGAGCAAACACATGAGAGGGTCTTGGAGAAAAAAGCTCCACTTCAAGTAATAATACCGAAAGCAAGAGTGGAGGATGAGGACTTCTTATTTTCTATGAGATTGAAGGTCGGAGGCAAGCCGTCTGGCTCTGCAATAATACTTTCTGGAGATGGAACTGCAACAGTCTCACATTACTGGAGAGACTCTACCCGACTTTATCAATTTGATTTACCTTATGATGCTGGAAAAGTTCTTGATGCTTCAATTTTCCATTCAGATGATGGTGAAGAGGGAGCTTGGGCTGTGCTCACTGAGAAAGCTGGAGTGTGGTCAATTCCAGAGAAGGCGGTTTTACTTGGTGGAGTTGAACCACCAGAGCGAAGCTTGTCACGTAAAGGTAGCTCTAATGAAGGATCTACACAGGAAGAGAGAAGAAACTTCCCTTTTGCAGGTAACATCGTTCCTCGAAGGGCTAGTTCAGAAGAATGGGATGCTGGAGACAGACAAAAGGCTGTGTTCACTGGAATTGCACGTCGAACTGCTCAAGATGAAGAATCAGAAGCTTTACTGAATAATCTTTTCAATGATTTTCTTTTAACTGGGCAGATAACTGGTGCACTTGATAAGCTAAAAATTTCCAGGGCATTTGAAAGGGATGGAGAAACAAATGTATTCACTAGGATAAGCAAATCAATTGTGGACACCTTGGCTAAACATTGGACAACAACCAGAGGTGCTGAGATTGTGGCTCTATCTGTTATTTCCAATCAACTCGTCGATAAGCACCAGAAGCATCAAAAGTTTCTAAAATTTCTCGCGCTGTCCAAATGCCATGAGGAACTGTGTTCTAGACAGAGTATGATCAATCGCCTACTTTCTTAATTTTTCTGTTCTTTGTTCTTCCATTTCTTTTTCCCACACATCGAGCACTTGTTAAACTCATTCAAAGTTATTGAAGCTGTTTTTGTATATTTTTCTGTATATTAAATCAATTATGCTTAAGGAAATCCCTAACGATCTGGCATCAGTAGCTATTGGATGTTTTGTGCTTTCATTTCTGCACTTAGGGCTGGGTCTGGATTGACTCAATAGTTTCCATTGTAACATTTTGTTCTCTACAAAATAGCCCATTATTACCACCACCCTCCTAAAGATAAATGCAACTTCTAGCCACCATATCCCAACTTATTGTGCCATTCAAGGTCTCTAAATTAAAAGAAAGTGTATATGTATTTTCTGTGTTTCTGCATCAGTGTGCATGTTGTACATATAGGGAGTGGAAGAAATATTAATCTGGTATGTGTTATATGCTACATACTTGTACTTATGTACAACCTGGCTGGATAACTTTGGATTTATTTTGACATGCATATCTGTTTCAATCTATATGTTGGGTGTGGGTGTACATTCAACTTCCAATTGCCTACTTACGAGGAACATTAACTCATAGATGAGATGCTAAAGGGGTACACATCATAGTTGAGATTTGAATCCAGACCTAAGTTGAGTAATGAAAGTATAGTTTACCCTGAATACAAATGTAGTAAGTTTGGATGTGATGACTTCTGGTGTTGATAACTTGATATTGAGGTGGAAAAAGACATGCTTTTCATTCCTGTTAGTTTGGTCAAATTAAGTTATGACAGCAGCATGATAACATATATGACATTGTGAGCCTATTTCATTAGTATTAAAAGAATTCAACTTCTCATCCTGTCTGTTATGCATACTGGTTTTCTGGTTATCATAGTTTGCTAATGCAATTATGAAAATTATGAAACCTAAGATACTGTCTTTCTATTCCCAGGAAAATCTTTGCAAATTATAATGGAACATGGTGAAAAGCTTGCTGGCATGATTCAACTGAAGGAGTTGCACAACTTGATTAGCCAACACCGTTCAAGTGGACTTGGTTCTACTTACTCTGCTTCAGAAACTGAAATTTCTGGTCCTCTTTGGGATCTTATTCAGTTAGTTGGTGAGAGAGCACGCAGGAATACTGTCCTTCTGATGGATAGGGATAATGCTGAAGTTTTCTATAGTAAGGTTTCACAACTTGAAGAAGTATTTAATTGCTTAGATAGACTTCTGGAGTATATTATTACTATGGAGATGCCATTTGCAATTCAGTTTCAACGAGCTTGCGAGATGTCAAACGCATGTGTGACTTCACTTCGCACAGCCTTGCACTATAGAAACGAACATCACATGTGGTACCCGTCGCCTGAGGGCTTAACACCATGGTATTGTCAAACTGTTGTACGTAATGGGCTATGGAGCATTGCATCTTTCATGCTTCAGCTCTCAAATGAAATAAATTGCCTTGATAGGCCTAAAAAATTGGAATTTTATTCTCACTTAGAAGTACTGTCTGAAGTGTTACTTGAGGCATATTCTGGTGCGATCACAGCAAAAATTGAGCGAGAAGAAGAACACAAAAGTCTACTAGTTGAGTATTGGAATAGGAGAGATGCACTTCTGGACTCACTTTATGAGCAAGTGAAATCTTTTGTCGAACCCAAATACCAGGTTAATTTGTGCTTTCAATTTTTTCTCTCGAATGAGTCTTTTGATTGATGCATTTTTATCCATACAGTGAGCGAGGATGTAAAATTGATATGTTTATGAATCTTAGTTATCAATGTTTGACTAATGCACTTGAATACTTTGGGCTATTTGTAATAAACTAATTAACAATAGTGACCATTATAAAGGTCTATTAATATTATAGATGCTGGGGAGCTTTCTGGTTATTGGTTGGTGATCAACCTAGTGGACTTCAGGCAATATAGGCCCAAATATGTAATCATTTGGACAATCTGCTTCAGCTTTGGCTAGACACCCCTCTGCGAATAACTCCCTTAACTATAAAGTTTCTTTGGTATTATGTATTTGTTTCTCTCTTAATTATAGCCGTCTTCTTTTCATTTAACTTTCTCTCTTCCTCTCTAAAAAAAATGTCCCTTCAGTGTTACGGTACCACAATAACTGTTAGGCCTGATATGGATGTAATTAGCTGGATCATGCATTCTTTTACTGCTAGATTTATAGAGTACACATTGTATATTATGTCACCTGATGCCAATTCTAAAGGGGGAATAGAAATGAAGGGATTTTCTCCTAAAGAAAGAACTTTTTATGCAAATTACATATTTGGATTCAGATTAGGCATGGTGTTTCCAGTAGGGTTCTACTTTGGTTATTGTACTGTTGTAAGTGGCAACCAGGTGTGTTGCAAGTGTCACTTGCCAATCTGGTTAACCATGATCCATGCGCGTGGCCACTTGCCCCTAGCAACAACATTTTGTTGGTGTTTGATTGCCTCTTAATGCATCTTAACAGCCCACATCTTTGTATTAAGATGTCCTCTTAATAGTTTAGACTCATATTTGTATCTTAGAAGCATTTAGAGGGAAATTTGTTATCCCAATTCAAACATTAAGATGCATTAAGAGGTGTGATGTTAAGATGCAATCAAACACCACTATGTGTTGTCCTGTGTAGTGTTCATTTGGCATATGCTTAGTGTGGCATTATTTAGTAGCCTGTGGGGTTTGTGTTGTCTTCGAATATTTCCCGAGTGTTGGTAAATAATAATATTGCCTGCTGTCTTGTTCATAACTTTTAGTTCTGTTATAAAGGAGTCAGTTGGTGAACTTCATCATGAATTTGATCGAGCACCAAAGCTTTCCTTTGAGCAGAGTTGGAATTTACGTCACTTACCAATTATATGCAATATCCAAGATCACCGACTTGTAGCTTAGTGTTACCTTTATAGTACTTGCATTTGCCTTGAAGCTAACAATCGAGGCATCGGCAGGCCTGTTTTATAGTGGCATAGAAAGCACCAGACAAGTGTACTGATATGGGAGCTTGTGGTGACAATTTCAAGTCCTTAAATTTAAACTTAGGCTATTATACCTTGCAAATTTTAAACTAATTATAATTTCATATCCTTCCGGTAATTCTATGCTAGATGACTAACATGCAGATTTTGACTTATGATGATAAAGGTGCTTTGAAGTTTAGCACATATAATCAGACAGCAAATCGTGGCTAGCAGTCTAGCACCGTTTGACCTCAGTGACTGAGGACTTGGCATATGTACGATCCTTTTGTGAAGAAGGATAGACAGGATTTAAGTTCTTTATTTGAAAGGTGTATTACTAATGTGATGTGTGTTTTGAGTATATTGTTTTGTGGAGTAATCTTTCCTTTTTTAGTCTCTTAAATATCTAAAATGAAATTACAATTGAGATTATAATTGAGCGCTAGGTGACCCATATTTTCTCTGTTTTTTCTTTTCATCTTTCGTTGTCTTTAATCTTTTGTTACAACTTTCCCATGAATTAATGTCATCCTGGGCTTCATTTTGAAATAAAATTACAAACATTATGTACCTGTTATAATTTATGAATGAGAATTTAAGAACAGCCTCCTTATTAAGAATCCTGTAAATCGGCAGTGTAATGACTAATGCTTAACTTGCATATTGAAAGTTGAGAGCTACATTTAGTACCTTAAGCATCCATTTCTGTGTTTTAGGATTCAAGTGAAGGAGATGGAGAGCAGAGTAAAGAAATATTCAGAAAGCTTACTTCAAGTTTATTATTGATTGCCAACCGCCATGAAGGTTATCAAACACTGTGGACTATATGCTGTGACCTCAATGATTCAGAACTCCTTAGAAGTCTTATGGTACTTTTTAAACGTTGTTGCTACATCTTACTTCTTCATTTTCCTCATCTTTTTTAGCGTCTAATTTTTCCTTGATAAACTCTTTGTTTTATTGTGCAGCATGAGAGCATGGGACCAAAAGGAGGATATAGCTACTTTGTTTTTAAACAACTGTACAATAGCAAACAGTTTTCCAAGCTTTTGAAACTCGGGGAAGAGTTTCCGGAAGAGTTACTTTCTTTCTTAAAGCTGCACCAAGATCTCCTCTGGCTTCATGAAGTGTTCCTTAATCAATTTTCGTCTGCTTCCGAAACTCTTCATTTACTGGCTCTTTCTCAAGGTGATAGGTTGATTTCAGAAACCGAGGGACCTGAATCTTATGACCCGGTTGTTGAACGTACACTTACAGATAGAAGACGTCTTCTGAATCTCTCAAAGATAGCTGCAGTGGCAGGTTTTTACTCTCTCTCCAGCTTTCCTTTTGATGTATCTCTCTAGCACTTTTTCTTTCATGCATCTCTTTCCTCGCTTTTCTTTATCAAAATCTTCTTTTCTGGTTTGACCATATATTTATTCTGTTCGACTTGGAAATATAGAAAGATTCTACAACATTAATATCGTATCTGTTTTTACTAAAGTGTAAATTTTAGCAACCAAAGGGATGGCTGTCTCACTTTCATATGTAATCTTGAAGTTTCTGCAAGCCATTATTTCCAAGAGCTGAATTAAAATGTTAGAGATCATAATCTGACATATTTTGATGTTTGTCATCCAAAGTAACTAGTCCTCTCTGTACCTTTTTGTGACAATGTTGCACATGTGGTGATTTCTTATTTTTGTAGAAGACTATTAGCAATCAGTCTGGCTATAATATTGATCCATGAACACGGACTCCTTTCACTTTCTAACAACAACAATGGGGTCCAAGTTATAAATGCATAAAAGCAAGTGAGGACTGAAAATTTCTGTTGTTGTAAATTTAAGTATTTAGAATGCATTTTATGGATGGTCTTTTGAGATACAAGTGCACATTCTACATTTGATGACTTTGGGTATTTGTTTTAAAACTAATGAATGTAATTTTTTTTGCATAGCTGTCAGTTTTTATATAATATGATTTCCCTGCTCTGGAATTTCATTTCTACTTTTCCAACTGAGAATATTTGTAAAACTTGTTAATTGTTATACTCTTGCAATAAATTGTCAACTTTTTAGGGGGCTTGTGATTTTGAGTTAAAATAGATGTTGAATGCTCACTTGGTGGCAGTGAAGGACACTGATATATACATGTTGTAAAGAATAAGTACATCATTCGTGTGTTATGGTTATCAAGTAGATTCACATTGTCACTCAGTTTTTAGCTTTCAAATAGCTCCGATAAAATGTTATTCATGCCTTGTATGGCTGACATGAGCCAAACTACTCGATGCTTTTTAAAGCACACTTGCTGAGAGGATCGTTTTGAGATTTTCTTAGGAAATATAGATGACAAATTTAAGCACAATCTAAAGCTCGTTTATTCAATGAGTTTGCTTAGTAAGCACTAATCCATCAGTCCTGCAATAATTATCAAAATGAAGTTTTTAACCAAGTCATTTTTGAAATCAATATATTTGCGTTTGACACAGATTCCAGTGGGCCTAAATATGCATTACTGCCCCGAACTATTTACCTTTTTCCACTTCAGGGACCGTCTTTTCAATTTTTGCAATCAAGGTAGAGGTACACAAAAAGCCCTGAGCCCGGCCTGAAAAAAAGCCTGAAAAGAATAAAATCTAATTTATACTTTCAATTAAGATGCTGCAACGTGGGCATAACTATTTGTACTTCCATTTGGTCTCGCAATTAAGTATAGATTTTTCATAATAGTATTGCTTTTCAAAATAGTGAAATCTAATTTTGGACCCAAAATTAAAACAACTATGGCAATTATTTCAGTCTGAGGGAATAAGTTGTACTTGCACCAGATCAGTTTGTTAGATAAATTAGCCAAACTTAAGCTTGAGGCTCAAATTATTTCCTTTATGGCTTGACCTAATTCTACCTTAACTTGGCTTGTATACTCCATTATATCTCCCTAGATAGTTTCAATGCTCTTTCTGATTTCTCTTACTGAGATATATATTACACCTTTTGCTCTGTTGATTATATTACTCAAGCTTGTAGTGAATATTTTTCATTTCAATACTCTGATGTTGCGTCTCCACTTAAAGAATCTAATAAATACTTGATATTGCTCAGGAAAGGCTGCTGATTATGACACAAAGTTGAAGCGTATCGAAGCTGATCTGAAGCTTCTAAAGTTGCAGGTCTGTTGCATTTAAGAACAAAATCTTTGTTCCGATAGTATTTTAGAGTCTCTCCTCCAGCCTTAGGTTTCATACACTTTAGCTACTACATCTGAAAATCATGATTGATCTCTAATCCTGTACATTCTTCGTCGTCATTATAGAGTATTTCTGATTGTGTTCCTCGTGGTTTGGTTTTCCAAATTGTTTTGATACTCTGCTTGTTATTATTTTCCCTGTATTTCTGTTAAGTATTTGAAATCGTACATGGATATTCATTTAGGAACCTAATTTTATTCAACTATATTTTATCTACAATTTGGCATTCCTCTTCTTTTTCTTTTTCTTTTCCTTTTTTTATTTTTTTTGTCACAGTAGTTTTGTAAACCATATATTTTTTTCCCGATAAGAATTTATGCAAACCATCTTTATTTAAATATTACTATTGCAGGAAGAAATATTGAAACTCCTTCCTGATGATGATGAAGAAAAGCAAACAATTGGACAACGGCTTCTCCCTCCGCATGAGCTTATTGAATTGTGCCTTACAAGTCAGAATCGAGATCTCTCCTTGTTTGCTTTTGATGTGTTTGCATGGACTAGTTCATACTTCCTCAAGTGCAATGCAAGCCTGTTGGAGGAGTGCTGGAGGAATGCTGCCAATCAGGATGACTGGGAACATATTTATCAAACTTCTATGGCCAAGGGTTGGGGCGAGGAGGAAACATTAGGGGTTCTTAGAGATACTGTTCTTTTCCAGGCTTCAAGTAGGTGCTATGGACCGAAAACAGCAACTTTTGAAGGAGGTTTTGACGAAGTGCTGCCTCTGAGGCAAGAGAATGCTGATCTTCCATCTTTGAAGGAACTGGGTTCTTCTGTTGAAGCGATCCTGATGCAGCATAAGAATTTTCCGGACGCAGGCAAGTTGATGCTCACTGCAATCATGTTGGGAAATGTCCAGGACGATTCCACAATGGAAGAGGGTCCTTCCCCAATGGAGGGATAGTGACGATTGAGAGTGCTGCAATTTTGTTAAAATTAGCACAAGTCATTTTGATATTGCTGAACTGTAGTGATTTACGCAATCAATGGGTCTTTTTGCACCCCATTATCAATGAGGCAAAATCTCTAATCCTCTTCTCGCTTATACAGTAGGGCCGGTTGGTAGCGCCATTCCTTTTCTATGCAAGGGGGTGTGGGTGTGGTCAATTCCCCCATCCCAAAAAAACAAAATGTTGTAATTATTCTACAGCCTTGCTTAGCGAATGGGTGGTGCTATCTTTCGGACAAAGGATTAGGGGTGTAATAACTCTTAATGGTACCAAAAATAATAAATAAACAAGTTGCTCGGGTGGTTATACTTATATTTAGTAACAATAATACCCCCACGAGGTTTCTTTCCCTAAAGTTGGTCTAATGTTTATGCCCCCAAGTATGTCTGGATTGTAAGCTTGCCAAAATTGTATTGCTTGTTTTTATTTCTCAACTAATTGGCTGACTAAACTTGTGAAGCTTTTTAAAAAAAAGCAAAAAAGCTATCAAGTTATTGTTTAAATTATAATTTACAATTAAGCCTTTAAGCAAAAGTCCATTCGACATAAAAAGAAATACCACCGTTTTTTTATCAATTCGCGAAATTTTAAAATTCAAAACTAATTCGATTAAAATTTAGTAAAAACATTGACAATTACTATAACTAAATAAAAAGTAGTACTACAAAATTGTTATTTTCAAAACTTATACATATTCATATCATTTATCAATTTTAAAATTTTACAAATGGACTTGAATAGATGAGAATAGCCACAAACACAATATCTTTCATCAGAGCCACATGGCAATCCTCGGAAATGATATCCAAATCCAACCCATGAGATGTTGCCCGTGTGTAGATTTCCTAATCCACAAATTCCATGTAGAAAACACACTCAACTCTTCACTTGCAATAAGCTTCCCAAAGTGAAAACATAAACACAAAAAAGGAAAGGAATGGCACCCTCCACAATCCAACACTCCGCATTTGAAGTCGCAGAATGAGCTGGTCGGTCAGGAAGATTGGCAGCTTTGGAGGTAATCGCATCGCATCACCATGAGGCGTATCGTTAAAAAGTGTTCCTCAAAGCATATGGTAATATACCTACCTCGTAAATATAGTACTCCCTCTGTCCCTTATTATTTGTCTTTTTAAAAGTGGATACACACATTAAAAAAATAATTAATACTATGTTTTTTATAGTAAGAGAGTGTTACTTATTGGATAGATAAGAGTGTTTTTTGTAAGGCTTGGTTTGAACCCATACGTGCTGCCGATCGATCTGGCTCGGGCATGTGGTTAAACTATTTTTACGTCGTTTTTGGCTTAATTTATGTCGTTTTTGGTTTAATCATGTCTTTCCAATGGTCACAGCCAAAACTACATCGTTTTATAGATGGGAGAGGGCAGCCATTTCATTCATTCAATTCAGCAAACCATCAAGCATTCTAGTCATATAGTCTTCATTATTCATAGTTTATTCGAAAGAAATTTTCAGAGTTTGGGAGACTAGTGCTATCAACTCTGAGGATCATACGAAAGGCTTAATTGTGTTAAAGACATAGTACCAAGTACTAGTCTTAACAAATCATTTCTTCAGTTTGGAAATAGTCAAATATATATATATATATATTTTGTCCGTTCATTTTATTAACATTTGGGTCTCCCAAGTTGTGCTCATGGGCTTCGTTGAAGGGTACCGAGTTGGTGGATGCCCACTTGGTGAAGGAGTAGACAAGATTAACCTAGGAGGATCTTTTGACCCACTTGGATTAGCTGATGATCCGGACGCATTTTGCAGAATTGAAGGCTAAGGAGCTGAAGAATGGAAGATTGGCAATGACTTCAATGTTTGGATTCTTTGTCCAGGCCATTGTCACTGGAAAGGGCCCAATTGAGAACCTCTATGACCATGTTGCTGATCCTGTAGCCACTAACTTTGTGCCTGGAAAGTGAAAGTAATTAGACTTTGTCCCTTCATCAGGCTGTAGCATTACACTTATTGGTGTCATCTATGTTCTGCACTGGCCTGTGCATTAGATTGATACTAATGTAATATTACAAGCAAAAACTGCTCACCTGGAAATGTAATATTACAACCAACCGCCATATCCAAATGTTTTTTCCTCCTGCATACTCCTCTGCACAATCAGTAAATAACCAACATGATAATGAATGTCTAAGCAGGGGGAGCTAACACATCAGTAATATTCGTATAATCATTGGACACTCGTACTACTAAAGGCTGGTCTTGTTTCTCTTCATATTCAACTGTATAATAAAACTAGGAATTGTGAATGCAACGCATGACTTATGTATTCTCGAGTATTATATATTTCCTCAGTCGTTAACTTCAAATGATTACTAGCTCTTTTCCTTGTTCAGCGGACCTGAATGGGGCAATATACCTTGGACCGCGACCATGGTTTTTGAGATGCACTACTTGTTTGTTCGGTTAGCAAGTAGCGTTTGTGATTAAAATATGTTGCATTTGAAATAATTTGCTTCTAAACCAACAAGATTTTCAAGTGTCTGAAGGCTCCAAACGCACTACATATCTGGTGCTGCCTACCTGCCGTTATTTGTTTGATGCCATTGGAAAGATCGAGCTATAGCCTCCTCACTAACTAAAGAATCCAAGAACATTTGAGCTTCAGGTCAATCAAATGAGTTGTGTTTGTTTCGATCTTAAAGCATTGCCAATTCAAAAACTTCTTTCAAAGAATTATGTTATACAATGTTTGACATTTTGTTGTAGTCTTCCAGTGTATTTGGGAATCAAAAACTACCCCCAAAAAATAATTTAAAAAAAAACTTTTTTACGGGCGTTTTTAAGTCAATTACATGAAACAAAATGGTGGTTTCCACCAAGAGCTTGCTGTTGATACCATCTACAGAAGCTACCAATGGAGAAATTTTGCACAAGAAAATTATACATTTCCTCGTTCAAATTGAAACTATTACATTTACAAACAAGGGTTGACTCATAATAAGATTTTTTGTCCTCTCTCTTTAACCTTCTGTAACAGCGCACAAATGTAGTAGGTTGAAGTTCTATCGTACTAGCATTTGTGAACCCTTCACCCTGAGCAACTTTCCCAGAGCCCACCCACCCGACTCAAATCATCTCGTGCTACACCCACAAGACCTTCAGAAACAGAGCTACTAATCTTTAACTCTTCAATACAATCGTAGATATTATAAACTGCCTATTTTCAGAATTTAAATGAATGGTATTGATTTTAATTTTTTAAAAATCACAAATTGATCGATCATAAATTTTGGAACAGAGCTACTAATTTTTAGCTCTTCTTATTAAAGCACATGGTTTATTCTCAACAACGTTTCAAATTGATCACAAGTATTAAAGTGTCGGAAAAAAAACAGTTCAGGTATTATCTTGTAATAATCTGGCATTGCATGACATCTCATGCTCAACATTTACCTAGAGTTAACTAGCTAACCAACCAGCCGCAGAATATATTTCAAGTGAAAAATCCCAACACATAAAATGGTCAAGAAGAAGTACTCCATATAATAACAAGGCAACCGAAAAAGAACGTCAGCTAATTGAATTTAGATAAGTTTCTGCGTCTTTTTCCACCTCAATAACATGAACCTCCTCCAAATATCCTCCCTTAAAAAGTCCCTCCCTCCCTTTGTTTTTTTTTTATGTACACCCAACTCATATGACCTTATATTGGATTTGCAACCTTTCTTCTTGGATTTAGTTCCACAGTCGCCCATTCTGCTATCCATTGATTCCAACAGAAAAACATTCTTCAATTTCTATATAAGCACACTGGTAGCTAGCTAGCTCTTCAAACTCCAAAAAATCCATAATTAACTTCTCGAGCATTCTGAATGCAACATTTCAGCATTTGAATCCATGGGAGGGCAAAGTGGCGATCAAACTAGAGTCAGTACCTCGATTGCTCTCCTACAAGAAAGATTCAGACAGTTGCAAAAGATGAGGGAGAAGCGAGAGGACAGAGCTGTTTTGAGAATGTTATCGGAATCTGAGCAGATTATGGCAGCCACATCTTTTGAGCCTGCAAGAATATCCTTCCAAAACGACACAATTTTTCCATCTAGACCACCACCTCATCAAGATTCCCTCTCTCTTGGACTCCAATTATACAGCAATCCTACAAACTTTCCATCCATGAAGACCCCGCCCCCCATAAACTTATGGTCCAATGTTGCAGCAGCAGCAGCAGTGAGTCCATCATATACTTCTTCAGATAACTCTGATGTCGATACAACACTTCATCTGTAATCTTCAAGAAAAGGAAGAGGAATAAGGAAAGGGAATTGATATTTTGTTTATAGATATTCTCATCAACTTTAGCTTTTGGCAATTACAGGTTCTTGAGAGATTGTAGTCCCCTGAATATACATACCATCATCACTCTGAACCGAATCTTCATCGTCGACTGACCTCTTTGGCGTCTGTTATTGAATTTGACAGCTTTAACCTTTCTACAATTTCCTGCCAGCACAGCCAAGAAAACCACAAACATATTACATCTATAACAGCTACCAACTTATCCTGAAAAAAACACTGGAGTAAATGATTTGTTTCGACAAGACTTGAGTGCCTTAAAACTCTAGTCACAACCAGAACAAAATAATAATAATAATAATAATAATAAACCAATTCTTGGAGTCCAATAATGTGCTAGCTCAACGCCTCAACCTATCTAAGTAATTCTAAAAAACCATGCGGACACTTCAGTTATGGGTTCTTTCTTTCGTATGACATGTCTGACTACAAAAGACAGCATTAAAGATTATGTAAATGGATTCTATAGTACGTTGATGGACACTTGAGTTATGGGTTCTTTCGTTGCATAGGCAGCTTCAAACAATTCTGGGTAAAAATAAAAGTCTCAAATTGTAAAATCAGAGCCAGTCCGCAGTTGATCCTCTCAACGTACCCTATCTAGAATTAGAATGAAAGGTTGGTGACACTACTATTCACCATTTGGGACTTTTGATATACTTTATAAATTATTTGAGTTATTCATTTTTTAATTTTAGATAATTTTTGTAGGTCCTATTTATTGCAAAAACAAAAAAGAAAAAGAAGAAAAACTTAAACAAAAATTATGATAAATTTCTTTTTTACAATTACTCCATATATGAAACAAATCGTAAATAACCGTTTATTATTTTTTCGTATAACCGCCTTCCAGTCCCCGTTCACCTTAATGTCACTCCAGTCAAAACGAAATACTAGTACTAATTATGTGAAGAAAATATAAATAATCAATTTTCCAGAAGCTTCTTTAAACCCTTATATATATACTAAAACCCTACCACGCCCAAGCACAGCACTTTGCTCGCTGAACCATTCTTTCTTGTGTTCTCCCAACGGTCTCTGCTTTAAGTGCTTCCTTGTGCCTGCTAAAATGCACAAGCTCTCGAAGCGTACCGTCTCCGCTATTCTACGCAACGGTGGCGCACGTTACCGAAATGCAGCTGCCCCAATTTATTCTTTTAATCTCATCAATGATTCGGTATAAAATTCCAGAACTCTGGCTGATTATCACTCTTGATCGGTTTTATATATTCTTAGTATCGGTCATTATCGTCTTGTGTTTATTATGTGCCTTGAAATCTTCAACAGTGGTTGGATGGAATAATATATACATATATATATATATATATATCTAATAAAATACAAATAATTTTGAATTTCCCGCTCACTCAATAAATCATTTGTGTCATTCAAAGTTTGGGATAAATCTCACCGTTCATACATCTATCTAATAAAATACATCTATCTATCTAATAATTTAATAAAATACAAATGATTTTAAATTTTCCGCTCACTCAATAAATTATTTTGGTCGTTCAAAGTTTGAGTTAAATCATATTGTACATACAGTGCCGGAGGCACGGGACCCAGCTAGTATATATATATTATACATGGCTATTCATCCATAGCAAACGAACGTTTGCTATGGACA
The DNA here is from genome assembly GCA_020205505.1 of Panax japonicus. Classification (NCBI taxonomy): domain Eukaryota; kingdom Viridiplantae; phylum Streptophyta; class Magnoliopsida; order Apiales; family Araliaceae; genus Panax; species Panax japonicus. Next base: position 31,487,792 of record CM035091.1, read on the forward strand.
CTGTTCAGCAACCAAGTTGATTACCGTTGATCTGGACAAAAAGGAAAAAGGAAGCTGTAGCGGCAGGGGGAATATTTGACCAATCTCAGCCTTTCATTGTGTTAATCAACTTGGTTGCTGAGCAGTGTCCATAACAAACGTTTGCTATGGATGAATACCCATTATACAAACACTTATTTGTGTTAGATTTGTTATTGTAGCTATGAGTATGTTAAATTATTAATATGTGCACGTGCTTATATTGAAACTTGTTTGATTGCTTAAGTTACCAATCTGCATACTGACAGATAAACATACTGAACCATTTCATTTAAAGAAATACTGAAGATAATCACTAATAATTTAATTTGGTGAAGCCTTTTTTAAAAAAATCTAGAAATTGTGTTATTTTTAAATTAAGTAAAACTAAAAATAAATACTCTGTAACAGTTTCTACTTTGTTGCAAAAAATGAGATTCCATTGTAAAATATTTCAACTTTGACATAATCAACAGCCTAGACATTTGCCTTTGATTTTTAAAGTACTCTCATTTTGGTAGAGATTGCGTACTATATGTTTTTGTTTGGATTTACATTTGAATACAAGGTATTTGCTTGTGGACAAATAATTTGATGATTATTGCCCTCCTTTCATGTTTGGTTTTGTTTTTGGAGATTGGTGCTAATTCAGTATTTGCATTTTAAAAGACAAAATTTTTATCTAAATAAGATTATACAGGCAATAATGTTTCAATTCAATATATATTTGTTCTCGATTGGTTATTTTTCATAGACTTGGTACTTCAATTTCAATGTCTCCTATTGTTATATTAGGTCTTTATATTATCTGTTTGTATATTGCTATCACAAAGCTCATTTTCAGCTATTCATCTGTTATTTTTAGTTATATGTGAAAAAGGATAAATGTTTACCTATGATGATGAAAAAACTTGGGCTTGATATGCTTGTTGATGTTTTCCCCCTCCTTCACGATGTTTACTATAATCAATGTTTTACTCTCCACATGCTTACTCAATTTGAAACAGACAGGAGAGATTGATGTCCAACCTAGGTGGTACTCTGTCTTAACGGCTGGGAGATGTAGCGGTTCTGAATTCACCAAACATATTAATCCGACAAATAAGCAGTTTCTAGGCAATCGATATGAGTCAACTGCAGTGGCTTCTGAATCAACTGATGCACCAACTGAGAAATATGAGTATCAAGCAGAGGTGCATTACTGGAACTACATATCTTACTGAATTCCCTTTTTATGACTTGTTTTTCCATCTTTCTCTATTTTGAATCTGTAGTTGATATTGTTTTTTGCTTTGTGACAAGTCAGTCGGCTCATGGACCTCATTGTCAACAGCCTCTACAGCAATAAAGAGGTGTTTCTTCGAGAACTTATCAGGTATGTCTTGAGCTGTAAGAAAATCTCTGATCTTATTAATGTATGATTGATTCCAAACGGCTGCAAATATATTCCGAGATCCAAAAGCTGCACAGCGTTAAACAATATCAATGGAAAATGATTATTAATTGCTGCCTGCATTCCATTTATTGTAGAAAAGTTCTCTATCTCACTTTTCTAGTTATGCTGGTCAGTTTTGGAAATGTTATTTTAATGTATTTTTTCTTACATTAAAGAGCGTTATAATTGGGGTACAAAATACAGAAAGCAGGATCTAGAATATCTGCCTTGTGCTTTAAGAACCAAAAGAACTAATATAATTAGCCTAGTGTAGTTTGGTTCATTGCTTGCACTTGTAATGTAGCATTCAGATTTGGTTTCATTAAGCAGTAAAGAATGACTGGAATGTCTTACTCCCCTTCTGCAAAGAATGAGCTACTAATGATTATTTACAGCAATGCAAGCGATGCCTTGGACAAGCTGCGGTTTCTTAGTGTTACCAACAGTGAGCTTATAAAAGATGCAGTTGATCTCGCTATCCGCATCCAGACCGATAAAGATAACGGGATAATTACAATCACGTAAGCTATGTATTAAAAAATGTTTCAGTCGATGAATTTTCTACTCAATGAGAGTGTTGTGACCTATAATTCTTTATTCAGGGATTCTGGTATCGGTATGACCCGCCAAGAACTTGTTGATTGTCTGGGAACCATTGCGCAAAGTGGGACAGCAAAATTTCTAAAGGCGTTGAAGGTGCAAATTTTAGAATATTTTTTTTTGTCATTTTTAACATCCCGTTTTTGTGCTTGCATTGCATAAATTAAGTCCTTGACCAAAGCCATAGTACTAATAGAAACCACATTGTCTCACAGGAGAGCAAGGATGCTGGAGCTGACAGCAATTTGATCGGTCAATTTGGTGTTGGATTTTATTCGGCCTTTTTAGTTTCTGATAGGGTATTTCTTGTCATGAGCTGTATAATCTGCTCGTTCTTTTCTACTTTTTTACTTGGAGTCTTTTTCATCATATTGTTGTCTCACGGGCCTTTCTATTTAAAGGTGGTTGTCTCTACAAAGAGCCCAAAATCTGATAAACAATATGTATGGGAAGGAGAGGCCAATTCTAGCTCCTACAGTATCCGAGAGGAGACGGACCCTGAAATGATCATCCCTCGGGGTACCCGCCTCACATTATATCTCAAGGTTTGTACACACTTTATATGTTAATTGTTTTTACTATTTGATACTTTTTGATATATTTAAATATATATATATATAGACATACATAGACATATATATATATATATATATATATATATCCAAGCTTATCCTGATCTATTTCTCCTTGTATTGTGCTTTAAATCAGCGTGACGAAAAAGGTTTTGCCCATCCAGAAAGGATTCAGAAGCTCGTGAAGAACTATTCACAGTTTGTTTCATTTCCAATTTACACTTGGCAGGAGAAGGGATATACTAAAGAGGTGACATAGTGCTTCTGGTACCTCTCTATCCTTTTGCATTTACTATCCTAAATATTCTACCCTGCACAGGTTGAGGTTGATGAGGATCCTGCTGAGGTGAAGAAGGATGAACAGGATGCAGATGCTGAGGTAAACCGTTATCCACTGACTTACTAAATCTGAGTTTTTTGTGAGCCATCTTTTTCTTTTGAAAGGAGTCCTAACATACTGGCATTTTTCAATTGTATTTTCTTATAACAGAAGAAGAAGAAGAAGAAGAAGAAGAAGAAAACTAAGACAATTGTGGAGAAGTATTGGGATTGGGAGCTCACCAATGAGACACAGCCTATATGGGTTAGCTTTGAATTGTTAATTCACGTTAGCTCATATATAATACCTGTCCTCCAAACTAAGTTATAATGCTGTTATCAATGGCAGCTCCGGAATCCTAAGGAAGTAACTACTGAAGAATATAATGAGTTCTACAAGAAGGCCTTCAACGAGTACTTAGAGCCTTTAGCATCTTCACACTTTACAACAGAGGTGTGATAATGATGTTTAAAATTATTTATTATGTTTTTAATAATTTCGTTGACTGTAGTTTGATTTTCTTTTAAGTAAATTATGCCGGTTGTGCGGCATCACAAAGTTTTAATTATGCACAAGGGTATATCTTCAGTCCCCAGAGGTTATTTGGCAATAGAATTGATACACTATGTTAAATTTTAGTATTTTTTCGGTGCTTACTAATTTCCATTCCCCTTCCTTCTCCTTTCTCGCAGGGAGAGGTGGAGTTCAGGTCTATACTCTATGTGCCTTCTATTGCTCCCATGGGAAAGGAAGACATAGTCAATCCCAAAACAAAGAACATAAGGCTCTATGTTAAGCGTGTATTCATTTCAGATGACTTTGATGGAGAATTGGTAAGAACAATAACTAACTGTTTTTAAGAAAAGGTTTGAAAGGGTTTATGATAAGAAAGCAAACTCATTTTCTGTTTTCCTTCATTGGATGGAGTAGTTTCCACGATATCTAAGCTTTGTGAAAGGTGTTGTGGACTCAAATGACCTTCCCCTCAATGTGTCGCGTGAATTACTCCAAGAAAGTCGTATTGTAAGTGTATTTGATTCATTTAATGATATTGAGGTGTTTTACCCATTTAATTTTAATTTTTAATTAAAAAATCTCTATCATCTGACACTTATTTTCTGCCATTTAAGGTACGTATAATGCGGAAACGTTTGGTACGGAAGACATTTGAAATGATTCAACGTTTATCTGATAGTGAGAACCGTGATGTATGTCTTATCTTTTTCCTTTTTATCTACATTCTCAATCTTGTTTGCAAATTTCTTTTTCTTAGAGAATTCCTTTCACCTTCTGCCACAAATTCTACGCCTTTAAATGTCAACATTTCTCATAGCATATAATTTTACTTCTATTAGTGCCAGTTCATTATCAGCTCACCTTAGACTGTTTTTTCTTGTTCTAGGATTATGAGAAGTTCTGGGAGAACTTTGGCAAACACATAAAATTGGGATGCATTGAGGATCGTGAAAATCACAAGCGCCTTGCTCCATTGCTTCGATTTTTCTCTTCACAGAGTGAGGAAGATATGATCAGTTTGAATGAATATGTTCAGAACATGAAAACTGAGCAAAAGGATATATATTACATTGCTGCTGACAGCTTGACGAGTGCAAAGAACACACCCTTCCTAGAGAAGCTTCTCGAGAAGGATCTTGAAGTATGTGTGGGTATTGAATTATAAGGAGTTGGCTTTGTTTTTGTATGCTGCTAGTTTTTAATTGTTTTGGCCTCTTTGGTGCAGGTGCTATTCTTAGTTGATCCCATTGATGAAGTTGCAATCACAAACCTGAAATCATTCAATGAGAAGAATTTTGTTGATATTAGCAAGGAAGACCTTGATTTAGGTTAGTTGATAACTTGGTATATTGGATTCTTGTCAACTTTAGGAATAATTCAAGGTTTGTAGGATATGAAATTCATGCCATTTCCTTTCAATGTGCTTTGGGAAGGACAGCTTATATAGTCCCTCCGATAAGATAAATTTTGACTTAATTGAAGTCGATTAGAGAAATCTTCAAATTCAATATTTAGTGTGATCCTTTTAACTTTTTTAAATAATAAATCTTGTGACTAATAGTCCTTTTTAGATAGTTTACAATATTCATAATTGTCTCGACCAAGTTATAAATCCATCTATATTTTAAATTTGAAAATGTTTCAAACTGACTTCATTAAGTTAAATTTGATTTTATATTTTGGAACGAAGGGAGTAGAGCAAAGATGGCATGGTAAATATGGTAAGACCTAAGCTCTTAGAATGAATTGAGGTATACTACCTTTTCATTTATTCAATAATTGGATATGCGAATTAAATTAACTTGATTTTTAAAAGTAAACTGAATTTGCTATGTTTGTCATGGAACTTTCTTGCTTTTCTTTTATCTTGTTGGAACTTGGAAGTCTTCTTTTACTGATGGTAATAGTAGCCCCTTTCTCAATGTTTTTTTATAGGTGATAAGAACGAGGATAAAGAAAAGGAGATTAAGCAGGAATTTGGCCAAACTTGCGATTGGATAAAGAAGCGATTAGGTGACAAAGTAGCCGGTGTTCAAATGTCTAACCGTCTAAGTACATCCCCTTGTGTTCTTGTATCTGGCAAATTTGGTTGGTCCGCCAATATGGAGAGGTGAAACGGCAACTTTTGCCGATACAGTTTATTTTTTCCCTAGATTTTCTTTTTGACATCCTCATCTAAAGCTTGGATTTGTTACAGGCTGATGAAGGCACAGACTGTTGGTGATACCGCTAGCCTTGAGTTTATGAGAAGTAGGCGGATCTTTGAGATCAATCCTAATCACGCAATCATAAGAACTTTGGATGTATGGTGAATGATCCCTTGGATACTTCATACAGTTCCTTTCAAATATTTTATTATAGTAAAGTTTGATTAAAAAAAAAATTACTGGTGAATGATCCAGGCCGCATGCAGAAGTAGTCCAAATGATGAGGAGGCCTTGAGGGCTATTGATCTTTTGTATGACACCGCGTTAGTTTCCAGTGGCTTCACCGTAAGTAATCCATTTTCAACTCTTTATTCAATTCACATTGAGTGTGCCTAGACTAGTACTTTATCCATACATTGTTATTCGGGTGTGGTTCTGCATCATGCATGTTACATCTCATGTTCAGGATAGGATTATAAAGCATTTCTCTCTTGTAGGCTTGAATAATAAAGCATCTCAGTTGTGTTGTGAGTTGTAACGTTATAAGCTAAATTAATTTTGGGACTGGTTCTGGAGGGGTCTATGCAGCAAATAAATGGGCATGACACTACGTATAGGGCCTAGGGGACTACTAGTTCTACATGTTTAATTTGGCATGGTCCACCCCAGACATGACTTTTCATGTGTGAGAGGGAACGTCGAGGAACTACCCTACTTTCTTGTGGAAGTAAGATGCTCCCCAGTTTAATGAGCGACCTGAAAAAAAGTATTAATGTAAATGATCTGTTGTGATAGATGATGCTTTTTGTGTTGTGTTATTGATATTCTTGGGATTCATGCAGCCTGAAAGTCCAGCTCAACTTGGTGGGAAGATCTATGAGATGATGACCATGGCTCTTACAGACAAGTGGGCAACACCTGGAATAGCCGAAGCCAAGATAGTTGAACCAGCTCAAGCTGGTTCTCAGAAATGAGGACTATTTCATAGTTGAGCTCATGAGAAGAATAGGCCTCATTTTCTATATACAAAGTAGGTTAAGAAGAGGGAATTTTTAGTTGGGTTTAAAAGCAATCTTTATTTTGAGAAAATGAACATATGAAGGGTTACTTCTTACTGAATGATCCATCCAGCTTATGGGATTTTGCCAAAGTGATAAATTTTATATATTCTGATTGTATCTTGGGAGTATGATCAAGTTTCCTCCCTAACCATTGACTTGTGATTTATATTTCTATTTTCACAAGGTGAAATATTAATTTTTACAAATTAGAAATCATTTTCAGCGTATTCAAAATAGATGTTTATGTTTTTATTGGTGCTACTAAATCTCCTCAAGTGTTGGTTATTTTGTCAAAGCATGTCATTGTCTAGTGAGGGAGGAACAATACGACCTCTTATTCTGTAACCTTGTGCATTTTTTTTTATAAATAAAAATGTAATTACCTGTCAAACCTAATAAAAACTGCATTATTTGAGTTTTTTAAGATCTCTGAGCATGCACCGGCACGACAGCATGATTGCAGGCCGCTACTTTGGATTTTCGGGTACCAAATGTTAGAAACAAATGATATTAATTATCAAGTTAAACCTTGTCCATCACGGCCATACATGTTCCTTTTGGGGTCTATTTGTCGGGAGTGGTTAGTATGAAATTTATTTTTGGGTAAATTAGTCAATTGATCAATAAATTACTGACACGCAGACGAGACTCTGTGTGTGTCAGTATTTTACAAGCCAATTTATCAAAAAATAAACTTCATACTAGCCGGATTCCTATGCGTGTAAAAAAAATTCAGGATAATAATTGGATGGTAGTCAACCGTTCGTCAAATGATATGAGGGTAACAACGAACATGTTATTACAAATTATATGGGAATTAATTCATAGCAACCAGTTGTCAAGGACACTATTTGAGCAACTAAATTTATAACTGTTGATTAGTATAATAGATTGCAAGAATTGAATTAATTAAAGGCCCTACTACTACAACTTGTAGAGGCAGTCACTCACAATTACATAATTGCCCCATTCTGATTTAAATTTGCAAGCTTGGTTAATTCCTCCTTACCGCTAGATGTTGTAACAGCAGTGTCATGTTTAACTAACTTTCCAAATTTTCATGACTGCTGACTTTTTGTGTGTACTAGATATGTCCCGTGCCTTCGGCACTGTATAGATGGTGAGATTTATTCCAAATTTTAAACGGCTGAAATGATTTATTTAGTGAACAGAAAATTCAAAATTATTTGTATTTTATTAGATAAATATATATTGGGATTCTCGTGTTAAATTAATTACGGTGATTAATTATCTGATTTTAATTTTTTGGGTCATTGCCCATTTTAATAAAATATTTCTAAAAAATGATTGTTCTACAAATATAATTTAATTGGTAATTATTTTTTTTAAGGTTAAAGATGTATTTCATTTTCATGTTCGCCCTTAAACGTTAATAATTTGTTAATTAATTTGGTAGTTGTGATCTAATAATAAAATTATGCTTAAAAAATTGAAAATATTAAGCGTTTTATATAACTTTAAAAAAAAATTATATAATAAAATTATTTGAGAAATGAGACTCTTTTTACGATGGCAGCACAGATTAATGCACAGATTACTGATCCAAGGTTGTCTCTAATATGTCAGTTTCGGACGTTAACAAGTTGTCGTTTTGAAGATTAAACTATAATTAATTAATAAGCATTAGTTAATTGCTTCTTACAATTTACAATTTTCTTCATGTCTGTTAACGCCAAGTTTCGTCGACGCGTCCAATCACAGAATCCACGCGCTAGAACCTGCACAATAACAGATCACACAGAAGCTTGACGGCTTGTGCCGCCCGGGGATAGCCCCGGTGTGAGAATGAGTACAGGCCGTCACAAGGTTTAAACAATGAAGGCTAAGTGTTTAGTGCTCAAAAGTATGAATTACCTCTTAATTGTAACCCTGGCCTGGTATTTATAATAATCTCACCGCCTTAGAATCCTTCTCCTAATCGGTTAAGGACTCCTAGCTATGGTAGTTACCATAACTTGAGTCCGATACAATCTCCTTAAAAGATACAAGTAGAATCCAATCTAATCACTACCTTTGGAGCAATCATATTTAATTGTAATTGGGACGTCCAACCCTGCACGCAGGAAGACCCATTGTACAGGCCCAAACTATCCCACTGTCAGGTCTAGGCTTCGGCCCAAAGGATCCGAAGGCCCGACTCCCGACAACACACAACAGGATAAGGCTCCGGCCCAGGGGGCTCGGATGCCGAACCCGAAGATATCCACCAAAGTGAGGGTCCGGCCCAGAAGGACTCAGACGCCGACCCGAACACCTCGAAATCCACCATGGGCTTCGGCCCAATGTACTCGTACAACTCTTCTGATGTCGGACCTCAGCCCAAATGAAGGTCAGCAGAATGCTCCCGAACAATGTCTATTGTAAGGGCCCATTCCACGCTTGGCTTGCATATTACTACTACTATTATATAGCAGTCCGTTTCTCCAGCGAACGGGAGGGAGCGAACTAAGAACGAACCGGTTATAACGACGGATTTTTTCTTCGCTATAACATAGAAAGTCAATTTTTTATGCTATAGTGACGGAAAAACCGTCGCTATAGTCGGTTCATTCTTAGTTCGCTTCATCCAATTCGCTAAAGAAAGCCGAGCATTATATAGTAGTATTAGTGTGTACTACTTTCTTATTTCATCCCCTCAGTTTGACGATGTATGTTTTGTTTAGTTAGGAAAATAAATTACCTTAATTTTAAATAAACAATTTTACTTTTGTTTAATGTCATTTGGAACCTTGTATCTTCTTCATCGTATAACATTTTGAAGCTCATAATTTCCAAATGAGTATACAATAATACAAATATATACTCCATCCACTCTAAAATTTCTAGAAATACGGATACATTTATTAAATGACGATTTTCTAAGAAAAATATTCTTAATACATGCATGCATCAATGAGAAATAGAATAGATTTTTAGGAAAATGGTATATATTATGAATATTTACGTTGATTTTTTGATTGACAGTTACGTGAATAAATATTAGTGGTTATTTTTTAGAGAGATGAGTAAGAAATTAGGCTCTCTTATAATTCATATCAATCTCATATATTAATAAATTTCATAGTTGTAATTATGTGTAAATTTATCGCAATATATAACAAGACTCGAATTTTTATCAGGAAAATGATATATAATGCAAACGTACTTTTTAATTATCGGTTACTTAGATAAGTATTAATGGTAGTTTTTTCTAACAATGTTATTATCACATAAAAAAGGGTCACATAATGCTCACATACACACACATGCATATTTGTGGGCTCCACATGTCAAGCGGGGGCCCACAATATTCATGTGTGTGTATGTGAGTATTATGTGACCTTTTTTATGTGATAGTAGCATTATTTTTTAAGAAAAATGTGTAATAAATGGTATCCTCCTATAATTTCTAATATCATATATTGATAAGTTTCGCAATTATAATTTGATATAAATTTATCGCAATATATATTAAGACTCTTTTTATTAAGTTATCTAACTTTTAATATTTTTATCCATTGCGAGTTATATGGTATTTAATTGCATCTTAAAGGCTCTTAAAAGCCTTCCTCTCATTCCGTAAGAGGATGAAGTTTATTTGGCAAAAAAAAAACAATCATACCTCTAAGTGCCTCTAAATCGGAGAGGAAGAAAATTTAGTCCAAATCATTAAAAGCTACTGCCTCCGTCCCTTAATATATGAAGTTTTAGAATTATGCACAAGTATTAAGGAAGTGATTGTACTCCCTCTGTTCCTAAAAGATTGTCATTTAAGGTTAATGCACACAGATTAAGATATACAATTAATATCTAGCGAAAATACTATATTACCCTTATTAATTGTCTCAACCAATTATTCTCTTCCCAATGTTTCTTATTCAAGTCAACCAATTACTTCTTATTCAACCAATTACTACTTGGATTATAGCATTTAATTGAATAAGAATCATTGGGAAGTGAAGAAAACTTTAAATAGGAGAAAGCTTTAAATAAAGATAAAGTAGGAAAAAAATAACTAATGTGTATTGATAAACTCAAAACGATAATCTTTTTTGTAAGACCCCGAATTTTATGAAATAAAAGTATTTAATTTTTCTATTCAGTAAATGGTTAAATTGATAAAAGTTAAAATTAAGGGTGATATATGAATTTTTTTTCAAAATACGCAAGTGGTTATAAAGTATTTATTATTGTCGGAGAATATTCGTTTGGTCGTGGAATATTCTTTCTATCGGGGAATATTCGTACGACGGCGTAGCTATTTGTGGGCCCCATAACAGAATAACTGTCGGATGAAGAAAATGACAAATTTGAGTTTTTATAAATAACGGTGTAATGGTTACCATTAATACTGTTGGAATACCCGGTGGTTAAAATACAGTAATACGCGTTATTGCACAGTATTTTTGAAATTATTTATTCTTACGTAAGAAGGCACTACTCAATAATTGTTACAATAATTACTGTTCAATATTTTATTTTATTGATTCAATAATTGCTGCGTTGATATTTTATATTATTGTTATTTCAATAATTGTCACTGTACAGTATTTTCCATTATGAGATCAATAATTCATATTATTTGGAATAATATTATTAGATAGCATTATTGGCAATGTCTAGAAAGTTCTGTCAAGGAGATGTTTGGTTACCTAATTGCGCGCCAGCAAGGAGAAATCCTTATCGGAAACGTTCTTCTTTCCTGGGAACGGCCTGGTTGTCATAATTGTGATTCTGTAATATTATTTGTGAATAATTAATTATTGATTTATATGATAAGAAAATATTTATTTGATGTGGATATAAATGATGGGTTTATTTATGTGGTTATAAATGAAGGAGTTAATATTGAGGTGTTTTATCAATATTTTATCGGATTGGAGGTATTAAAAGATCAAATCGGTGTTTTTAAAGCTCTATTGCGTGAGTTATAATTTTTAAACCGACCGTTGGATCGTTGTTATTTTTGGATATGTTATACATATATAAGTTGAGTATATGTCCACAAATTTTGAACCGTTAAAAATGAACGAATGATTTGTTATGAATTTTAAGAGGTGGCTGATTCGGAAATTAGGTTATAAATGATTTTGGTGAAAAATTCTAGAAATGGGTGGGCCCCACTTTTGGTTGTTGGGGATGGTGGTTGATTTTTGGTGGGTGAAATAGTAGCAGGTAAAGCCATCAGGTAGCAGGTAAAGTCTGCTTCGGCGTGCTAACATTTTCCTATAAATAGAGGGCTAAGTTAGAATTAAATATCACACCAGAAACAAGTTTTCTCTCTTTCTCTCTCTAGATTATCGAGTGTATTTTGTGAGTATTTAGATACTTGGTGAGTTGCTATTCTTCAGTGCAAGTTTCCTTCAGCGTCATATCCGTTATCCAGTCAAAAGTCCTGCTCTTTTGAAGTAAGGGATAGTAAGGGATATTAAGGGATGTTATATTCTTCATAATGATGTTATTCTTTTAATATCATTATACTGACATATTGGTATGGATCTTATTGTGGAATTTCTACCTTTTTGAGTCGGAGTTACTATTCACGTATTCGGCATTATTCACGTATACAACACTATTCATGTATATGATATTATTTATGTATACGGTACTATGTACGAATACGGAGTACTATTCACGAGTTACTATTCATGAGTTACTATTCACGAGTTACTATTCATGGGTTACTATTCATGAGTTATTATTCACGAGTTACTATTTACGAGTTACTATTCACAGGTACTATTCATGATAAAATTGGTTTTTTTCTGACCAAATTATCGTTGATTATGAATCTTATTATTGAAATTAAATGCAGTTGTTGATCATATTGTTTTTATTATTATATATAACATTTTTATAATCCCGGTGAAGAAATTTCTCTTTGACTTGAGTGTAAAAATGAGTAGATTATTGGTATGATCATGACTAGGGTTCTCTTTGGCCAGTAGTGAAAAGTTGAATTGTGACTGGTATAATCATGACCATTGAATTTATAATTGAATATCTTTAGCTTAAGTGCAAAGGTGAATTGATCAACATGGTTATAATTATTGTTTATATAAATTCTGAAATGATTATATATTTCTTTGAGATGGAATATCTTTGGCCTGTAGTGCAAAGATGACTTATTGATGAATATCGTTGGTCCGTAGTGCAAAGATGAATTATTGATGAATATCTTTGGCCCGTAGTGAAAAGATGACCTGTTGTTGAATATCTTTGGCCTGTAGTGCAAAGATGAACTGTTGTTGAATATCTTTGGCCTATAGTGCAAAGATAAACTGTTGATGAATATCTTTGGCTTGTAGTGCAAAGATAAAATTGTTAGTATGATTATAAACAGGAACTGTGATTTGGTATAACCATGATCTTAGATGTTTCAGGTAAAGACATGTGATAAAATTTATCTTCCTCCTGAATGCGAAGAGGAATTTAGAATCACAATTATGATTATGAGTTATTCATATAATTGTGGAAAGGAACCGTTGATTGATGTTACAGGGATAAAACATTGTTGATGGATTTTTAATATGGAGAAGATAATAGACTTTATGGTCTATTTAACTCTTCTAATGGATTGCTCATTCCGCTGCAACTATGATGGAAAAGTTTTATTGTGACGCCCCCAAAATTAGGTATACATCACCCATCTTGGGTCGCCAGATACATGGTACAGAATTCAAATACAACTGTCGTGTACAATACGACAAAACATAAACTGTGAGTTTGAATACAAATATTATCTACTAGAGATTATACAAACTCAAAAGGAGTCATCATTACAATTATTATCACACTATTTCACAGAATAGTGAGGACTACTAATGCTATCCTCTGGACCATTACTCCGTTCCCCGACTCGTCCCAGCTATATTCTCATTTCCTGAAGAGAACAGTGAAAGAAAGAGTGAGCTCAACTAGCCTAGTAAGAAATATTATGACTAAGATAATGCAGAATAAATTATCATTAGCCTTCAACAGTGTTAAACTGATAAAATATAATAAACATCAAGTTTAACTGCAGTGGAACAAGCAATCCATTAAAAGAGTCAAGTAGAAAATAAAATCTACTATCTTTTATGATTTAAAAGGTTTTTCATCACTGTTATAGCTGAGACTCAGCTTAATGAATATTCCACATCATCGAATCACCCCTGCACTACGGCCAAGGATATTCTTTAGTATCACGACCATAATTATTCATGCACTACGGACTAAGAATATTTGTGTATTCATTAATGGTCATGATCATGCCAACAACTGTCCATCAATGCACTACGGGCCAATGAGAATTTTAAATTTTCACATCATTTGTAACATTACGGTCATGATTACACCGAATAATCCCTGGTCATAATCATACCAAGTCCATCTATGCACTACAGGTCACAGATGACTTTTAACAAAATATAAACATGAGGATGATGACAATGATATAAGAATTCAATAAAACTAGTTCAAGAATTATTTTATCCAGAAATTATTAACGTCCAAATTGTCAACACGATACTATTTTGTAGAGTAAAATTCAAGAATGATCAGAAGAATATTTCCATGAAAGGATACTGGATGAAGCGCAAATATCAAGGATATTCCACTAATTTCATGGAGTATAGAAGTCAGAATTTTAATCAACTGAGTAATACCGAATACAATAACAAAAGGTATCACCATGCATGCGATAGAGACCGCACAGACAGGTTATTCCAGCAGAATAATAATAACGGAACCAGGTCAGGCGAAATTCACATCGACAGGATGTTCCAACAGAATAATAAATGCGGAATCATAAATGATGGAACCAGGTCCGGCGTATAGCACAGACAGGATATTCCGACAGAAATGTAAAGATGGAATAGTAAATGGAATCAGGTCTGGCGTATAGCACAAATGGGATATTCCGACAGAAATATAAAGACAGAATAGTAAATGGATGTCACCAAGTATATGGTATTCTGCGTATACAGGTTATTCCAACAGAATAACAATGAATGGAATAACATAAGAATTTCACCAAGTATAGTGTATACCGCGTATACAGGTCATGTATAGGGTATGCCACTTTTACAGGTTATTCCAACAGAATAACAAAGAATGGAATAACATAAGTTCTCTTCAAGAAGAAAGAATAACACCCCTTACCTTATTAGGAGATTGAATACTGCAGTAGTGTAGTAACCGAACACTCTTCTTCTTCCTCTCTTATTCTCTCTATACTTTCTCTCTCTATAGCTTGAATGAATTCGTGAAAAATAATGAAGCCCTAGGCCTCTATTTATAGAAGATTTCTAGCTTAGCACTTGCCATGTGAAAAGGCAAGTGGCTTGACGACTGGTGATGTGAAAAGAAAAGTGGTTTGATGCTTGTAATGTGAAACGACAATTGGTTCGACGCCTGTAATGTGAAACGACAAATGGTTCGACGCCTGTAATATGAAACGGCAAGTGGTTTGACGTCTGGTAAAGGTAATTACTATTTACGAAGGTAATTACTATTGACGAAGGTAATTACTATTGACGAAGGTAATTACTATTGACGAAGGTAATTACTATTGACGAAAATAATTACTATTGACGAAGGTAATTACTATTGACGAAAATAATTACTATTGACGAAAAAGACTCTTAGATGATGACATATGGGCCCCCCATAAAATAACCAAACTTACCACAAACGTCTCATAACAGACTCTTTATACACATCAAGGATTGAATAAATATTACCATAAATTAATTTATTTTTAATCAACACATAATTAATCTTTCCACAATTATTAATCATTTATAACTTGTCGTCTCAATTATTGATTTAATAATATAACATATGACACTGTGACAATAATTGAATCAATAATATAAGATATATGATGCAGCAATTACTGTAACAATAATTGAGTATAGCTGAATGACTTCTCACGTAAGCATCAATAATCAATACCGTGTGCTACTATGCAACCACGCGTATTACTGTACTTTTACTACCGAGTAATTCAACAGTTTTAACGGTAACACCTCCGCCGTTTTTTATAGAAAGATAATTTTGTCGTTTTTTACTTCATTGTGGGGTCCACCAATGATTGTGTCGTCGTACGAATATTCCCTGACAAAAAGAATATTCCCCGACCAAACGAATATTTTATAACAACTTGCGTACTTTGCAAAATTTATAAATATTACCCACAACTATAACATTATATCAAATTTATTCCATAATATTCACAAATAATAATTATAAAAAAAATTCATCTTTATTTATAAAAACTGGGGTCTTACATTTATCATCTACCATATGCTCTAAATCTCTGATTTATTATTGATGAAGGCTATTGATAATTTAATTATCTTTAGTCATGATATTCTTTACTGAGCTAGTTGTGCTCACCCTTTTGCTTCATAATTCCTTTCAGGTAATACGAGTGTAGCTGGGTCAAGCGGGGGTAACAGGGGAATAGAACGGTGGTCATCATTTAGTAGTTATATTTGGTGAATCAACTAGGGTGAGGCTAACCCAACGTTGGAAGAGTGTTTTGCCACTATCATACAAGATGTCATGGTGACGTGCTATCCAAGGTTGGGATGTGAGTCACAGTTGGTATATATTTGTATTAAAACTCACACCATATGTGTTATTGTATTTTGTACGACAATTATTGTAATAAAGTTGTAGTTATTTTCTGTACCATGTATTTGGCGACTCAGAATGGGTTGGATGGAATGGGCCTATTTTGGGGGTGTCACATTTTTGGAACACAAATTACTTCCTAAAACGACAATCTTTTAGGAACGGAGGGAGTATAACATTAAATATAATGTCAATTGTCTATATTGTCTTTGTATTGGGAAAAAATGGTGTTATTTATTGGGCATAAAATAATGATAAAATCAAAATTATATTTAATACTTGAGATAATATTAGAAATTAAGCAATTAGTACTTAATTGAAATTCTCAAACGACAAATATTAAGAGACAAAAATATTTATCTAAAATGACATTTAAAAAGGGGCGGAGGGAGTACCTCTTATTAAAAATAATTAAATTTATTGACAAAAATAACTTCAAAAAATATTATACTCTATCCATTCCAAATTCTAAGATCATTATTGATTTTTGAAAAATCAATTTGAGATATTTTTAAAATTAAAATTGAGATGATTAAAAATTATGGATGAGCATTACTTTTTCGATATTTTTTAATATTTATCATTATATGAAATAAAATCAAAGAAATTCATATCGATTTTGAATATGAATTTTTTTTATATTGACTTAAAAAACATAATAATGATCTTATATTTTAAAATGGAGAAAGTATAATTCTTCTTTTGAACTATTATGTTATGTTATTGTTTTATTAAACTTTGATATATTTTTTATTTAATGTAATAGTCATTATATTATACATTGTTGCTAATTTTTTAAGTGATTTGTATAATATTTATTCCCTAGAGTATATGAATATTTTTATATAAATACATTCAACAGTATTACTCACTTGCTTTTTTATTAGACTATATGTTTAGAATTACCAAATAATTTTTTTAAACAATTCATACAGTCAAAATAGTAAAATAATATTATTCAGATGTTTTACACATATTAGTTATCAATTTTGTTTTAAATTCAGATACTATTTTATTCAAATAATTTAATTTATTAAGATATACTAATAATTCAGATATTAACTATTCAATTTTATCAAACAACACCTTACTATTAAACCTATTCAATGGGCTTTGCCAGTAAAAGTCCATATTACCCTTGAAGCATGACATGTGACAGTTTATTATTGGTTTATTGTTTCATCATTTGTGTATGAAACTATAAATTCATGCATCAGTTTTGATTTTAAATCTTTGGACTTTTGGTCAAAATGGTTATTAAGTTGGGTATCCTTGATATTAATAAAGAAAAGAAGAATTAGGTACTACTACTCCAATAAAAGTAGCTGCTTGTACTTGAAGTTAGAATTAATAGACGGACAGACGGACAGCCTCTTTTCTTCTTTCCAAAACACATGCCCTAATTCCCTTCTTTCTTTCTATTGGTAAGGAGGAACAATCTTTTCCTTCAATTATTTCCTCTATTCATCTAATGGGCTATATGTATATATACACAGATGTGTATATATTATACAGTCGAGGTATGACGTCGGATTTTTCGGGCTATGGCGACGGTTCATCCGTCGTCGTAACCCAGAATAGCTATAGCGACGGGTGAAACCGTCGCTATAACTCAAAAAATTATCATCATAGTGGACTGTGTACTACACAGTTGTGTACATACATTTTTCCCATATATATATATATTGTTTCTTTAAAAGGGAGAATTTTATATTGGTTAGTTAATATATTAACAACATACTAATCTATTTTCTTAATGATAACGTACGTGTACATTACAATATAGGGATCTGATTCGTATAAAATGATGGGTATAAGAGTTTATATGTTCAACACATTTTACTCCTAATTAACAAAATTTAGCAAAAAAAACCTCGAAGCCTTTTGCAACAACCATGTGTTGTGGCAAACGGAACCACCTACAATAAAATAATGATATTGTATGAGGGTTTTGTTTTTAAATATTTGTGATCACTAGATCTGACAATGAACAATGTAAGATCTCACAATCATAAAAGATATTATAACTACTATGTTCAAGGTGAAGAAAATCTAAATGTCATATTAGGAAAATAATGACCTAATTTTAAAAGACAAGGAATTGATTTTGATTCTATGCATAAAAAGAGTAATATGAAAATGTTAAACTCAAAATCACGTTTTAGCTTAAATTATTGCTCTCCTTTCACAACTTGCAAACATTGTGGTATTAAAGGTCATTTAGATATAAATTGCTTTAAGAAACGAAATAAGGTTAAAAAGGTATGGATTAAAAAGAGTGATTTACTTGCTACTAACATAAATGGACCCAAAAAGATATGGGTACCAAAAAGATGAACTATCTTTTCTTGACAGGTATGTTTAAAAGCAAGAGTTCCATCTCAAAAATGGATTCTTGATAGCGGATGCTCTCGTCACATGACTGGTGACAAAACAAAGTTCGTGGAGCTAAAAATCAAGAAGAAAAATGGTACAGTTACATTTGGAGATAATCGAACATGCGAGATAATCGAAAAAGTTTCATAAAGAGAAGGAAATATATATACTATTGACTTTGAGCAACATGATGAAGAATTATGTCTAGCATCTGTACAAGATGAGGCTAACTTGTGGCACAAGAGGATGGGACACGTTCACATGGATTTAATCAACAAACTATTAGCCATGAATTTTCAGCACCAAGGACTCCTCAACAAAACGGAGTGGTGGAAAGGAAGAATAGGACTCTACAAGAGACAGCTAGAACTCTATTACAAGAAAGTAAGCTTCCAAAGAAATTTTGGGCCGAAGCCGTAAGTACATCATGTTATGTTTTAAATAGAGTACTCATTCGTCCTATCATTTTGAAAACACCTTATGAGCTTCCAAACAATAAAATTCCAAATATAAGTTATTTCAAAGTTTCTGGTTCGAAATGTTTCATTTTAAATACAAGTGATAATTTGGAAAAATTTGATACTAAATCATACGAAGGAATTTTCATTGGTTATTCTCAAAATAGTAAGGCTTATCGTATCTTTAATATTAGAAAGTCATGTATAGAAGAATATGTTCATATCACTTTCAATGAGACTAACAATGATCTGCCAAAAGAAAGTGAAGATGATGCAGGAAATTTAGAGACAGTCATAATTTCAGCAAACCGAAACGATCAAATCAGTATACCGAATGAACAGTTTCAGGAAACTGAAATGGACAATCAGCAAGAACATGAACCTGAAAATTTCCAAGATGCTGAAGATGAGTCACATGATCAAGAGGAAGTTTTGAATGATATTCAAATGCCAAAAACAGCTAGATATGTGAAGAATCATCCTCCGGAGAATATCAGTGGAGATATCAACAAAGGTGTAACCACACGAAGAGGTTTACAAAATCATTGTGCATTCTCTGCATTTTTGTCACAGATTGAGCCAAAGAATGCAAATGATGCAGTTCTCGATGAAAACTAGTTATTGGCAATGCAAGAAGAACTTCAACAATTCGAAAGATGCCAAGTATGGGAACTAATGCCTCCTCCAAAAGATGCCTCCATCATTGGTACAAAATGGGTATTCAAAAATAAGCTTGATGAGCACGAAACAATCACTCGAAACAAAGCAAGGCTAGTAGCCCAAGGGTATAACCAACAAAAGGGAATCGACTATGAAGAAACCTATGCACCAG
The DNA here is from genome assembly GCA_020205505.1 of Panax japonicus. Taxonomy (NCBI): domain Eukaryota; kingdom Viridiplantae; phylum Streptophyta; class Magnoliopsida; order Apiales; family Araliaceae; genus Panax; species Panax japonicus. The sequence continues at coordinate 31,507,747 of CM035091.1, forward strand.
TAGCTAGGTTAGAATCAATCCGAATTTTGTTAGCATTTGCATGTTACAAAAAGTTTAAGTTGTATCAAATGGACGTAAAGAGTGCTTTCCTCAAAGGATACATTAATGAAGAGGTGTATGTAAAGCAACCTCCTGGATTCGAGCACGAAAAGTATCCTAATCATGTGTACAAGCTAAAGAAAGCTCTTTATGGCTTGAAACAAGCTCCAAGAGCTTGGTACGAAAGATTGAATATCATTATTGTTCAAATATATGTAGATGATATAATTTTTGGTGCTACTAATGATCATCTTTGTGAGTGGTTTTTCAAGTGCATGCATAAAGAATTTGATATGAGCTTAATGAGTGAACTCAACTACTTTTTGGGACTTCAAATCAAGCAAACGAAGGACGAAATTTACATCCATCAAACCAAATACACAGAAGAATTACTCAAGCGATTTGGCTTTGAAGGATCTAACTCAAAAGGTACACCAATGAGCATATCAATAAAGCTCACTACTGATGAAAAAGGTATTGATGTTGATATAACAAAATATCGAGGTATGATTGGATGTTTACTATACTTAACTGCTTCTAGACCCGATATAATGTATAGTGTTTGTCTATGTGCAAGATTTAAGGCAAAACCCAAAGAATCACATTTAAATGTTGTCAAAAGAATTTTAAAATATTTATGTGGTACATTAAATTTAGGGTTATTTTATCCAATCTCCAATCACTTTGAACTAATAGGTTATTCAGATGCTGACTATGCAGGATGTCAAATTGATAGAAAAAGTACGAGTGGTGCTTGTACTTTCTTGGGACAAAGTCTCGTATCATGGCATAGTAAAAAGAAAACCTCAGTTGCTCTTTCAACTACTGAGGGTGAATACCTAGCTGCAGGAAGTTGCTGTTCTTAGATATTATGGATGCGACAAACTCTATGTGATTTTGATATATTATGTGAATGTGTGCCTATTTATTGTGATAATTCAAGTGCTATAGATATATCTAAAAATCCTGTGTTGCATTCACGTACAAAGCATATAGAAGTTAGGCATCATTTCTTAAGAGATAATGTGTTAAAAGGTTTAATTAAGTTGATTTTTATTCCAACTGAAAATCAAATTATAGATATTTTTACTAAACCATTAAGTGAAGATAGGTTTTGCATGCTGCGAAGAGAACTTGGGATGTGTACTACATGATTTTTTTAGTATTATCCTAGTATTGCATGTATATCATATTAACTGTTTTAATTAGGATAATTATGTTTTTCGATTGTTAATTTGAATCATGGACGCGAGAATCAAGGAATCTATCATAATTAGCTTTGGAAACCGAAAAGACCGGACGGCTGCCTAGTTTTTTGGGAGACGTATGCGTACATGCCTATCATCATGGTTTTTGAAAATTGAAAAGACGAGTCAGCTGTGTTTCTCGGGAAACGTAAGGTCTTGGGAGACGTATGGTTTTAAGAGATATCAAGATACATACATGCATTCACTTTTATATATTTTGTATCTTTCCATTCTCTTTCTATCCTCTGATTATTACTCTCTCATCTTACGCCTCATTTATTCTTCTCATCTAACATCTTCAATCACCATGAGAACTCATACAAACAAGCGATCACTTATCAATTTTGACGATGACCAGACGACGGTTCCATCTCACTCTACTGCCGGACCATCTAGACAGAAAAAGAAAATGAAGAGGGTTGTGTCATCCGAGGAAGAGTATTTGGAATCTTCGGTGCCTGAAGCGTCCACTTTCAGTCCATCATTGCCTAAGTCTACCGGACCCTCACGGCGACGACAGACTCCGTCTTCCAAATCGGAAGTTTAACCTCGTCATATTTCGTGTAAACATTCTACTGTCACAGAATGGGTTCATTGCAACTGGCTTGCTGAATACATTGGTGAATTCCTTGACATGCCCTTACTTGCTGGAACTTTCATTCCAAGACCTCCTCATTTTGTTGCTGATCTAAGTGTGGCTAAGAAGGTTCATCATGCCAATCACCGTCTTTATTTCACAGAAAGGGCTGCTCGGCGCGCGGTTGTGGTAGATCTCGAAGAATGACTTGCTCTCCTTTTTGTTTGATGGCAAAGGGGGAGAGAAATGATATTATTGCATGGATTTAGGGGGAGCTTATTCTGTTATGCATATATTCAGGGGGAGCTTATGAGAGTTAAAACAATTTTGGGTTGTCATCATCAAAAAGGGGGAGAATGTTGACTTAGTCATATTCTAGCCTTATGTTTTGATGATGAGATGTTTAAATTACTAAATTGTTTTATGGTTTTTCAGGTATTTTGGTGATAAAGAGCTTTGATTGGATATTCAAGGAATTGAAGGATTTTCTCTTTTCTAGGAAAATCAATGTAAGGTCAAATTGCATAATAATTGATTTTTTATTTAAAGGCTCTAGGACATATTATTTGCATTTTTGTGTCTTAAATGAAAAATGTTTTTAAAATGATTTTATATTTGCATTTTTATGTCTTAAATGAAAAATGTTTTTAAAATGATTTTATGAAAAATATTTTATTTTAATGGGTTACATGTGTTTTAATATCATTGGAACATTTTGTTTGTCAAACGTGGGGCTCTATGAATTTTATCCAAAAAGATTACAAGATGGAAGTTAGAAAAATGTTTTTAAAATGATTTTATGAAAATATTTTATTTTAATGGGTTACATGTGTTTTAATATCATTGGAACATTTTGTTTGTCACACGTGGGGCTCTATGAATTTTGTCCAAAAAGATTACAAGATGGAAGTTATATATAGGATCTGTTGCTTGTGAGATTTTTTAAGAAGATATTATCCTACATTGATTATCTGATTATAATATGAATATTTCCTAGCTAACCGTTTGTTATGATAAAGATGTATTTGAGTGTTTCTAGGAAAAGCTTTTATAATTATCTTGGACTCCTAAATGACTGTTGCTTTGGATAGATAATTGATTGATGTGGTTTTATCTTTTACGTCATTTTGATATGAGAAGACTAAGTCATAGTTAATATCTCTTAAGTCTTTTGATTTATTCAATCTGTGGTTACTAACAGGAAGTTAATGGACTTAGTCTTTGAACTCAACCGTTGAGGATATTATCGTTTGATTAAATTAGTACTCATCTTTTACTAACGGTAATTCGTGGGTGGCTATAAAAAGAATATTTTGATGCTTGGAATATATACAGAACTCACGAATTATACTTGCACTGATTATTATTATAAAAGCAATCTGATTTTGTCAAGTGCAAACTTTTGAGAAGCTAAGCAGTTTAATTTTTGGTATTATTTGAGGTGATATTCGGTAATAAATTAATTGCTTATTTTGTGCTACTTGATCATTGCATATAGTTGAACCTTTAATTGTTAAATTGATTATTCTTGCATTGATCATAGACCTCTATATTGTATTGATTTTTCTATTGTTAGACTAAGTGTAGTCTAAAGGTTTTAATCCTGGTGGATTAGAAAAGTAGTTTACCAACAGGTTCAAGGAATCAAAGGTGCTTGAAGGGTGCATCGGTGCACAAGGAGCAAGAGAGCTCAAGGGAAATTAATTGTTTATTAATTTTTGAATCTGTTGTGTAATCTGTATTTATTTATAACGAAATAAATAAAGTGAGTCTCCAATACTAGTTGGTATTGGACGTGGACTAGGCTATTATCATAGAGGGTAATAGTTGAACCACGTAAAAATCTTGGTATTGATTTTATTATTTACTTTACTTTAAAATCACATAAGTTACTTAATTATCTTAATTTGACTACTTGCATTATATTAAGATAATTCTTTACACATCAAGTATTTTTATTCAAAAGACTATATTAATTCAGTAAACTGATTTCAATCATTTTAGTAGCCTGAAATTAATAGTTTTTAAAAGTTGGCCATAGATTGCTCCTACACTTATTCAACCCCTTCTAAGTGTGCCTAGTTAAATTTCAGAATAAGTCAAATTTGAATATCTTTAATATTTCGAAAGAATTATACTTCAATATTAGTTGGTCACTTCACATACAAATGAATATATATATATATATATAGGGATTTTATCCACAGTAACCGATTGTTGGAAGCAACCCATTTTTTGCCAGCCGCTACAACCTGTAGCGGCTTATAAAAAAAATTTACATAAGGGGCAGTACAGGTTGTAGCAGCTTACCAAAAATGGGTTGCTCCCAACAACCAGTTGCTATAGATGGAATCCTGTATATATATATATATATATATATATATATATATATATATATATATATATATATATATATATATATATATATATATATACGGTCAGGATCAAGAGCATTCTCCTTAAATAGTATTCCGCCTTAAATAGCATTCCTTTATCAAAACGACGTAGTTTTGGAGGGACGCAGTGACGTTTTTGTAAATAAGCGGTGATACTATATTTACAAAAATGTCATCGCGTCCCTCCAAAACTACGTCATTTTGATAAAAGAATGCTATTTAAGGCGGAATGATATTTAAGAAGAATACTCTTGATTCTTACTGTATATATATCGGTTATATATATCAGTCCATTTCTTAAGCTCACCCTTATTGAGCTCACCCCGAGCTCACCCTGTCTTTTTTTTATAAAAAAAACATAACTAATAAAAAATGTATAATAATTTTTGAAATTGAATTTTTTTAAAAAAAAAAGTGTTTTGGGTGTGATTTGGGTACATATAACAAAACAGTGTTGTACAGTGTTGTAAATGAATGGAAATGATATTTTCAAATTTCTACACATTCTTCTTTTCGTTTTCAATGCAAATGTGTGCCGTTTAAATACTATATAATTGAGAACTACAATATATATATATAGAGTCCGGATCAGGTCCGGACTCCCGAATTTTGTTAAAATTCGGACTTTTTTTTTTTTTTTTTTGCTTTTTTTTTGAAACAACTAAAAAAAAAATTATGGAACTGGAATTTTTACATTATACAGTGTTTTGGGCGTGATTTGGATGCCTATAACAAAACATGTCTGTACAGTCTGGGCAGACTGTACATACATTGGTTGGTGTATGTATTAAAAACACACCCAAAATACTGTATTATTGAAAAATTTCAGTTCCATAATTTTTTTTTTAGTTGTTCTACAAAAAAAAAAAAAAAATTCGGGTCCGGATTTTCTCCCGTCCGGGAGGTCCGGACCTGATCAATTTTCTATATATATATATATAGAGAGAGAGAGAGAGAGAGAGGCTGGATCAGGTCCGGACTCCCGGACCTGATCAAAATCCGAATTTTTTTTTTTGCTTTTTTTTAAACAACTAAAAAAAATTATGGAACTAAATTTTTTACATAATACAGTATTTTTGGCTTGATTTGGATGCCTATACCAAAATATTTCTGTACAGTCTGGACAGACTGTACATACATTGGTTGGTGTAGGTATTAAAAACACACCCAAAACACTGTATTATGGAAAAATTTTAGTTCCATAATTTATTTATTTTTAGTTCTACAAAAAAAAAATTAGTCCGAATTTTGATCAGGTCCGGACTCCCGGACCTGATCGTTTATATATATATATATATATATATATATATTGAATAGGAAAAAATTGCGTTAAAATCTCAGTTTCCCAAATAAATACGTAGTGTTATATCAAATATTAACCTAACGTTTCAAATTTTTGTATTAAAATAATATAGTCTCATTTTTGTTCATATCCAAATATCCAATCTTGTGTGACAACATATTTATCTTAATATTTTAATTTCAGCAAATAGCATCTTAATTATGCTCATGCTACTTTATTGGTCTCCCAACATTCAGCTTCATACAACATTGAGCCTGTCTTATAGACCATTTAATTCCTTCAACTTGGAGACATCGCACAACATGCATTTTTGGATGTTTCACCCACCCACCCACCCACCCACCCACGTTCCTTTAATGAAAGTGATTAGTAGAAATTATAATCAATACAGTGTCGATATGCAGGTCGAAAAATAATTTCTCTGCGTTTCAGTACTATATTGGTCAATTAACTAACTTACCATGAAATTAACCGAATCCATCTTCAATCTTGTATTTTTTATATCCTCATCAATATCTCTTCCTTGTCTCATATAAATTCCAAATATTTAATCTATCCTTTTTTCCCAGTTTCCTAATAAATAAATAAAAAGCTATCATCTAAATGGATTAATAAGCCACATGTCTAAAAGCTTTATGTACACATACACATAGTGATCCTTTTTTTAAAAGTTGATATGAAATATTTCAAAATTCAGAAGCAGTATCATTCATTTAATTCTTTTAACACTAATAAATATTGTAATTACTTGAACCAATTAAACAATTCATATTTTTTACAATTATACTGTCTAAAATTAGATTAATTTTGAATACAAAATATCATAAATTTATTTTAAAAAATCAATTTTAAACGTATATATTAATTAGTAATTAATTAAAATTAAGGATGCCAGAACCAGAACAGAAGGCCTCGTCAGATACGTACTTTAATGTAGCAATTAAAAAGTCAGTTTTCAAATAAAGACATTCTTTGATTTTCTTTACAAAAAAGTTTTCTTTCCTTTAATTAATTAAATAATTGTGAAGGAATAAAGCCAAGAATGTTCGTGATAGGGTTCTAAATTCTTGGAGAGGAGAGATGCATCGACGTGGATAATATTATGTGCTTTAAAGTTAAAAGGGATGGATACCACAATTTCATTTTAATTTACTCCGAGTGCTTCATGACATGTTATATATATATATATATATATATATATATATATATATATATATATATATATAGGGTCAGGATCAGGTAAGGACTCCCTTATTTTGTTAAAATACGGATTTTTTTTTATTTATTTTGGTTTTTTTAATAACTAAAAAAAAAAGTTTAATATTTTATGGAATTGAAATTTTTTCATAATACAGTGTTTTGGATGTGATTTGGGTAAGTATAACAAAAATATGTATGTACAGTCTGGGCAGACTGTACCACCACTTTTTGGTATAGATATTCAAAACACGCCCAAAATATTATATTATGGAAAAATATCAATTCCATAAAATATTAAATATTTTTTTTAGTTGTTTAAAAAAAACCAAAAAAAATCAAAAAAAAAAGTCCGCCTTTTAACAAAGTAAGGGAGCTCTCACCTGATCCGTTCTGTATATATATATATATATATATATATATATATATATATATATATATATATATATATATATATTAGATGTATCCCGTGCCTCTGGCACTGTATGGACGGTGGAATTTATCTCAAATTTTGGACGGTCCAGATAATTTATTGAGTGAGTGAGAAATTCAAAATTATTTGTATTTTATTAGATAGACAGATGTATGGTGAGATTTATCTCAAACTTTGGACGGCCTAGATGATTTATTGAGTGAGCGAAAAATTCAAAATTATTTGTATTTTATTATATATATATATATATATTCCATTTTAAAATATACAAAAATGGTATTAATTAAAAATTACGATAATTAATTGCTATAATCCATTACAGTGGAGGGAGAATCTTTGTTTCTTTACCACCATTGCCCATTGGAGTTATATAAAGCTACGACTCTCAATGGCTACCATTACCAAATGTTAAATTAAGCTTTCCCCGTTTGTTTTTTTTTTGTAATTTTGCTTATTTTCGCTACTACAAATTCGACTTATAGTGACGGTTACAGACTCACCTTTAAAGATAGTCTATTCTGAGGATCATAATTCAGCCGTCAATATAGAGGTTTTTTAGGCACATTTTCACTTGTTCCATTTTCCTTCTAAAGAATTGTGAGATTTTGTAAACATTTTAAAAGAATTGGGAGGGAGCTTTTTTAGGCCCATTTTTAAATATTTTTTTAATTTTAATAATTTAAATGAACATAATTATAATTATGTTTAATTATATTTATATTTTAAAAAAATTAAAATAATAATTATATTTAATATTTTAAATAAAATATTTTTTAATAATTTTAAAATAAATATTGTTTTTAAAATTTAAAAGAAAATATTATTTTTTTAAAAAATAAAATAATAATTATATTTAATATTTTAAACTAAAATATTATTTTAAAAATAATAATTATTTTTTATATTTAAAAATAAATATTATTTTAAGGAAAAAAATATTATAAACTTTTATTTTTTTTTCAAAAATGAGTATAATTTCACAAAATATAGATTCAAAAAAACTAAAGTTAAATTTTTTTTAAATCTTAAATATTTTTATGAAAATTTAAAAATCTTTAAAAAATAATAAAAAAATATTTTTGTTTTATGAAAATAAAGTTTTATTTTTTTGAATCTATATTTTATAAAACTTTACTCAATTTTTTTAAAAATGAAAAATGTTCTAAAATTTTCCCCTGAAAATAATAATAATTTTCAAAAAAAAAATTTCTAAAAAAATTGAATAAGTTTTTTATATTTATCTTTTACAATTTGTTTTATTTTTATTTTCAGTTTTAAAAAAAAATTATAATATTAAGAATACATATAATAATGGTAAAATTATTAACGATTTTTTTTCTGAAAATGATTTTTTTAATAAAAAATGAAAAAAATGTACTTTTTTTAAATATAATTTTATTTTTTTGAATCAATATTATATTAAATTTTACTCATTTTTAAAAAAATAATAGTTTATAATATTTTTACCTTAAAATAATAATTATTTTTATAACTTTTAAAAATAATATTTTATTTTAAATATAAAAATCATTATTATTTTAAAAATAATATTTTAGTTTAAAATATTAAATATAATTATTATTTTAAAAATAATATTTTCTTTAAAAATATTAAAAATAATATTAATTTGAAAATTATTAAAAAATATTTTATTTTAAATATTAAATAAGATTATTATTTGATTTTTTTTAAAGATAAATATAATTAAAAAAATATAAATCAAGATAATTATTATTTTAAAATTATTATGTTCTTTTAAAATATTAAATATAAAATTATTTTATTTTAAAATTTTAAAAATATTATATTATTTCAAATAATAAATAATGAATATAATTATAATTTTTAAAATAATATTTTATTTTAAAATATTAAAATTTGATGTTAAGTCAAACTGAGCCAGGTTGTGTCAAAATTGATCGAGTTAGGGTCAAAACAAATAAAAATAATATAAAATCGAAACAAAATACCACTTTAAATATCTAATTGGCGAAAAATGTACTTCAGCCCTACAAAAATTAAAGTGGTGGTAATTTAGAGTGTAAAAAATGTCATTTAGCCCTACAATAATGATAGGTATAGATTGAAAGAATAAAATAAACTAATCTATTCTAAAATGAAAATGAAAATAAAAAATAAAAATAAATTATTATTTTTAAAAAATAAATTATATGTCAAAATATACTACTCCTTCTGTCCCAAATTAACTGTTCAATTTGATCTTTTTAAGTCAAATTGACTTTTTTTAGAATTAATAATTAAGCATATATAAATATATTTCTAATATTATAAAAATTGGAGTTAGTAATAAATTGTATATATTTTCTTTTGGTTATAATCTCTTCACCTATATTTTAACAAAAATAGTAAAAAGATTATTTTTAAAAATGGTCAATTTGACTTTAAAAAATCAAAACTGAGTAATTAATTTGGAACGGAGGAAGTATTTTTTATTAGATTCGCTTCTCTATTCTATTTGTTAACGCTTTATTATAAATAAAATACAAAAAAAATAAAAATCTAGTACTTTTTATTGTGTGAAAATAAAAGAAGCACCTCTAAAATTTTAGGAGCTGACATATATGGATGGGTACATTGTGCTGGTGTGTGTTATTTCAAAGGAGAGCAGTGTCCTTTAGTCTAGTCCTACACCCCTACTCTCCTAAAGACATAACTCTACAACAAGCAGCAGCAGCAAAAAGACAGAAAACTCCAGGTGGGACCCATTCTGAATCTAAATATCTTCCCCATCTCTGCAGCCGAATTTACCAAAAACATATTGCGGATCCTCAAATTAACTGCCAGTAAAACGGAGGGACTTTTTCGTAAACTCCGACCTACGAGACAAACGTAGGCACAGCTACGGTTACTTCTACTGTGTCGTTTAGTAGGTGATTGTCTCTCTCCTCTCATGCGCCGTACGATCAATTGGTTACTCCTCTCCTAACCGAAGAGAGGATGGTCAGGAGGGTCCCACCCTGACGACGTTGACGTGTCACCCGCCGGTGCCTTCCCCGCCTATTTTTTTTATTTTTTTAAATATTATTAGTATTTAGTTTAGTGAATTGTCTAACAAAAAAACAAATGATGTGTCAGAGGCAGCTGTCTTGGGCCCGACGAATTCTGTCACGTCTTCCAATGGCTTTTAGGCGGCAAATAATCGGAACCATAAGCCTTTTTGGCGTATAACAAAAACAAACCAACTGATGGACTGAATATAACAACTCATCATTTCTTACCGGCATATTATTGGCTTAAAACTTTAAACAAAATGCAAGAAATTTGATTTCATTAAGTTTATATATATATATATAATTCGGATCAAGGGTCAATAGAGTGTTGACACGCAGGCGAGGCTCAATGTGTGTCAGCATTCTATTGGTTAATTGACCAACTTATCTAAAAATAAGCTTCATTTATATAATACACATCTGTGTATATACATATAACCTTTTTTCAATAGATTTTGTAAAACATGACGAGGTAAAATATACAACCTTTAATTTTGTCTTATGTTATTATTTGGGAATTATTATTTTCAAATAAAAGTAAGACTCAAAATATATTCACGTAAGAGATCAAAATGATATATAAATATCAAAAATACATATAAAAATATAAATAGTCTTTTATTTAAGTTTAATCATTCTAGTTCACTCGCATAAAAAGTAACAAGTACATGTTATTCCACTTCTTTTTCCTATTTAAACTTATATTATAGTCAAAAATTATGAATGTACAAATTTTCATAATTAAGTTACATGCATATCATAATAAAAAATAAAAATGAAAACCATATACACACAAAAGCCCTCATTGATTTGTTTTTTAAGGAGGGATAGAGATATTATGAAGACAAGAAAAGTGGTAGCTGGAAATGTCTGGACGCATTTGGTAGAAAAAAGGTTCACATCATTCACACTATTAATTATTACTTATTATATATCTTGCTTATTTAAAGACCCAAAGGCAAATTAAATAACAAAATTGTTAACTCCATGATATTTTTTGTTATTTTCACAACAAAAATATTATTATAGATGTACAATGATGGTAAAAACGGTCATTATAGGATCTATATCGACACTTTTATTGTGAAAATAATATTTTCTATTATGGATTTAATAATTTCCATAAAAATTTCTGATATTATCATTTTTTCACTTTATATTATACGGAGTTTGTTCGACGTTTGGAACGCATTAAACGCAGTTTGAGAATCTTGTTTGTTTATAAACAATTTATTTAACTCACAAACCCTATATTTGGAGTCTAAATGCAACACTCCAAAAAATTATATATCCAAATAAACGGTACCCTTCTCCAGCGAACCAAATGTATTGAACAAAAAACAAACCTGTTATAATGACGATTTTTTTTTATCGCTATAGCATACAAAGTCGATGACAAAGTTATGTTGACAGTTCAAATCGAATTGTCGCTATAACCGATTTATTTTTGATTTATTTTTTAATTCACTATGAAAGAGACTATCGAAACAAATTCATGTGTATATATATATATATATAGCAATAATTATATAAATCTTTGCTACTATTAACATAATTAACGAACTGTATTTTATGGATCACCACAACAAATCTTCTTTGGGAGGATGATATACATAGTGGGGGGTCTAAGTCTAACAAGATATTGTAATTATTGAGCCGAAGGAGTTGTTGCCTTATGTGGCCCATGAAATGGGACACTTTCTTTGCATGTACTACTCCCTACTCCCTAGTCCTAGCCAATGCTAGAAACAAAGTAAAAAGGTAGAAAAAAGGATAACAAGAAGTAATAAAAGATTCAATTGGTGAGGATAATATTAAATTTCTCACAAGCCCATAATTCAATAGTATTAGCAATAGATGAACAATAAACACTGATCCAAGAATGAAATTTATTTTTGAATAAATTATTCAATTGACAAATAGAATATTGACACACATATAATTTTATCTGCGTATTAATATTGTATTAATCAATTAACCAACTTACTCAAACAACCATGAACCATAATGCTCAATTTGTTACAACTCCTTATTCTTCACCCCCATTATATATTTTTGTAACCCCCGGAATATTACGTGTATTCCGTGATTTATTAAGTTCATGTTTAATTATAAATTATATTTTATAAAAAAGATGAAGAATAATTAAGCGTTAATAATGTACTTGAAAATAAATTACTTAATCTATCTAATAAAATACAAATGATTTTGAATTTCTCGCTCATTCAATAAATCATCTGGGCCGTCCAAAGTTTGGAATAAATCTCACCGTTCATACATCTATCTAATAAAATACATCTATCTATCTAATAATTTAATAAAATACAAATGATTTTAAATTTCCCGCTCACTCAATAAATTATTTTGGTCGTTCAAAGTTTGAGTTAAATCATATTATCCATATAGTGCCGGAGGCACGGGACACAGCTAGTTAGTAGATATTATAGTAGTGTTTAATTAATTGAAGGAGAAATTTGATTTGTCGGTGGACATTATAATAATGGAATTTATATATGGTGTGAAATCATTTGGTACTATCCGGCGGCGACAAATATTTTTGACAATAAATAAATAAATAAAATAAAATAATGAGCTAAACTTCATTTACAAATACCTAAATAAAAGTCCAAATGTTGGAGCTAAATAAACTCATGATGTATGACCTACTTAGGATTGACTGATTCAATGATTTTTTTCATTAGTTACAAACTAATTAAATCATTTGCATCGATTAATTGGTGTATTAAGGTTTGTAAGACATAATCAACCAACAAAATTACTATTTTAACTTAACCTGTCCAAATCGTTAAGAATAATGCTAGAGACACAAACTATTTTACAAATTGCTGATATGGCATACTCCACCTCAGCATATTGTGTGGGAACGAAAACTATATTGAAATAATTTATTGATCAATATACTGAGGTGAAGTATGCCACATCAGCTATTTACAAAATATTTATAAAATAGTTTGTATATGTAGCATTACTCAATAGTTAATACTTAATAGAGATTAGGTAATAACATAAGGTCAATTATGTCAACTTCTTCCACCTTTGCATCACCATTCCGCGGCTTCCGTAATAAATAATTATATATTGCTTTAGAAATTAAAATCTTTTCAGTTTCATAACCACACATATAATTGTATATATTGGGTTTTAATCTTTTATTAAACCTATATTATTAAGATTGTAGAATATAATAATTAGTCAATATGTTTTAATAAGGTTACAAATAGTCAAATCTATTAAGCATGCTAAAACGATTTATATTCGTTATATCTAAATTTGTTTTTGTATTTTTGTCGAAATAACAAAATCTATTCATTTCATATAAAAGCAATATGATTTGCAATATCTTCAAATTTATTATCCTTGATTTTTTATAAATTTCATAAATAAGATCAATTTTATAGTCAAGATTATCTTATCAAAACCTAATACTTCTAAATGAGATTAATTATTTTTAGAAAATGAAGAGAGTTTCGAATAATATAGTCTATACAATGAATGTTTAACGAACCGGTTAACATGAAATTAATTAATCAATACAGTGTAGACAAATGTGTGTTGACACTATTTAAAAGACTCTTGAATGTCCCATCAATGAACAGAACATCTTAAAATTGTGCTAGCCAACGATACCGGGCTAGGAGGAAAAAGAGAGAGGAGAAAAAGAGAAGCCTAGCTATAACAAAAAATGATGGTCAAACTAATCATAACTTTGATTTTAAGTCATTAATTTAATTGTGCTTTATTTAGTCCCATTACTAAGCTCTTCTAATATTTAAATTATTTAACACAAAAGTCAGGTTTAAAGCGGACATTTACGCGTCATGAATTAGTACTAGTACTGATTTTTATTTTTTAAAATATAAAATTCTAGTAATAAAGTGTATGTTAACAAATTTATATACACACGGCGCATGTTAGCAAAAGACCCATTTCCCGATTAATCGACGATCTTTTTTGGTATTCTTAAAAGCATAGATGCCCCCCTCCCCCTCTGTCTTCTTTTTTTTTACTGATATCTCTGAACTGAACACACTGGTTTCTTCCCCAACTCCACTTTTTCTACCATTTCTCTCTCAAACTTTTTTATTTTTTATTTATATATTTGTGTGTATAGGACTCTATATTTATCTAAATACCCGTATAAACAAATGCCCCCAACCCTCCAAATCTTTTACACGCTGGATGGTTCTGTCTCTGTCAACTCTCTCAAAAGCAAAGCAAATGTAGAAGAGTGAAAAACAAAGTTTTTATGAACTGATTAAATAATATGAAATTATGAATATTACAGTGCTATAATTTGGGGGAATTTTTTGATCCTTGTTTTTGTTTGCTTTTTATTAACCCACCCCACTAGATGATGAGATAATGATGTACACAGCCTCAACAACATATGCTCAAAAACAAAAAATATCAAGAGAGAGAAAGAGGGGGTTAAAGAGGAAAAGAAAAGGACCTCTTTTTATCCCACATTCTGATCATTGATTCCAGTTGGGTTTGCAGTGAAACCAACTGGGTTTCATCCAAATTTTCTTCATCATTAGTTTTGTTTGAAAAAGTTTTGATCTTGATGCTTCTTTTGGCCATACAGAGCTCTCTGTTTGTGTGTGAGAAAAATTGTTGTAGGGATAGAGAAGCCATAATTTATTTTTTCCTGTGTCATAAATGATTCCATTACAGCTTGCCAAAACAGTCACTGGGTTTCAAGCAGCCTGTTTTTTGGCATGATTGCCTTTATTCCTTTGTGGTCTCCTCAAGTGGTATGTTTTGATGAGTCTTTACTGCTTGGAAGAGTGAAGAGGAAAATATAGAGAACAACAGATAAGAGATCAAAGAAAAAGGGACCAGCATATGCACATACATGCCAGGTAGTGTAATTGGAGCTCTATTTGTTGAAGAATCTACTGGGGTTTCTTGTAATTGCACTTTTGTGGTTCAGCTGTCCTAGATAATTTCTCCCAGGTTCTGCTTTTTAGTTTTCAAGGCTATTTTTTTGGGAGCTGCACTAGTTTAAGAATCAGGGGTTTAAGCAAATTTTGAAAAATTCATGGAATTCCAGTTGTGAGTTGTGACCAAGTCTTTACAGGGGATTTGTCTAAAAAGGTCTGATTTTTATGAGTTTATTTACTCTTTCTGGAGTTTTCCTTAAGCTTTCAAGGCTCATTTTGAAGGTATGTAAGTGGGTTTTGGTAAAGATGTCTTTGAATTGCAAGGTGTCGCCCGGCACAAATAGCAAGTTGTCTGCCAATATCAAGGTCAAGAAGGCAAATGAACCTTTGCATGGATCTAATTGTGGCTGGATATGGAGAGCACTACTTTCCTTTATGTTCCTTCTTGTTCTTGTTGGGCTCATTTGGTTCATATCCTGTTCGAATGATGGGTTTTTTAGGAAGAACGGGGACACTAGAGATTTTTGTGAAAACAAACCTGGAATCTTGCTTGAACATTTCAATGTCAGCAAAGAACAACTTGACGCGTTGGCTTCTTCTTTCTTAGAATCGGATCAGGTACTGTTTTTGCAACTACACTTTAAATCTAATCTATTTTTACTTATCAGGCTGAGGTTATTAATACTTAGCAACAATTTCTGTTAGTTACCAATTGGATTAAGTGATTAACACGCAGAATGATACAGATTAGTCTTTGCTAACATCTGATCTTTGGTGGTGTTATATCTTTAATTGGTTGGTTTAAAAATCTTTGACATTTTGTGTATTTTAATTTGTAATTCATCAAAGAATGCTTATAGTGAGAACTAAGTGTTAACAAATGATAAAAGTGAAGCTGCAAGTGGGTATAATTCAGTTAAGATGTTGTAAATACTATTGTGTGTTTCAAAATTCAAAGGCTCACAGGTACTTAAAGAAAAAAGAGGTGAAAAAGAAGAGGATAGGCAAATCTTTTTTTTCCATGTTGCTGAAATTCTATGCAAGAGACCTATATTGATTTGCATCCTCTCCCTCTCCTCCCTCTCTCCCATCCCGTCCACTCAATCTCCCCTCCAACTCTTCACCCCCCTCCAAAAAATAAAATAAAATAAAATAATAAGTCCTGGAACTTGCATGATTTAGTGCACAACAAAAACTTAGACAATTAAAACGTAATAGTTATATTATTCTTGAACTTTATCTGCCACCTTCCACAGGGATAGAAAAGAAAATGTCATCTTGTGAATTATTTAGTTGTCTCATTTGTTGCTTAAACTTGGAGTATTTGTACATTTTCCATGATTTATTTGTTATCAAACTCTTTTATCCAATTAGATTGTTTGATATTTTGCAACTGAAAGTGCGCAAAGTAACTAAAGTTCCTGAGCATTATTTTCTTTCTGATAAGAGTGTTTATATTTTAACTTTTTACTTTTGAAAAGAACTTTCTGATGGTGATAGAGTGATGTCAACTGAAAAATTATAACTGTTGCTAAAGATTATAATTATATATAAGATTTTTATTCTTAGCTTGTTAATCTATGTCTTGCAGATCACGTCTTTGAAATGTACCAAACAATCAGAACTTGAAATGCTTCCCTGTAGTAGTAGTATCAATTGTGCTCTTGTTGTGCCAACTTTAGATAACCAAGGTTTGGAGAAGCAGCATGGTTGGGATGTGAAGAATGTAGAATGGCAAGACCAATGTCCTGTCAGATATGAGAATTCTGACCCACCATTGGAGGAGAAAAAGTCTGTATCAGTGGTTTTGCAGTCCACAACTTCATCAACCCAATCAAAATTTCAGATTTCTGAAGTGGTAGAGACATTTAAACCCATTCCTTTTTCTTTTCAGCATTTTAGTATAGAAAATCATTAAGTTAAGTTGTTTCGTTCTATATGTTATGGAGTGCCTACTGAGTTAAATATGATGATAACCACATCCTTTTGTCAACTTTGTCAATTTATCTGAGTTGGAAAGGGGT
This sequence comes from Panax japonicus, assembly GCA_020205505.1. Classification (NCBI taxonomy): domain Eukaryota; kingdom Viridiplantae; phylum Streptophyta; class Magnoliopsida; order Apiales; family Araliaceae; genus Panax; species Panax japonicus. Next base: position 31,524,878 of record CM035091.1, read on the forward strand.
AGAGCCCTTCCCGTAGTCTATAATTTCTCATTTTCTTATCAAGAAAATAAGACTCTCTTTCTTCAGTTTTTCCTCTTTATTTTGCATATTGAAAATTAACATGCTCTTATGGACGCGTGTTATTGAAATATGATAATTATGGCTATCAATTAGAAGGGAATGAATCTAATTGCAAAAACAAGAGAATATCTTCTCTACTTTTGGAGACACTTTTGTATGAATCCAAATTTCTATTGGATCACTTGTTGTGTATTATTTCACTGCGTTATTGTCAAAGTTTTTTTTTTGTGGGTGGGTGGGGAGAGGAGATTATGCTATGCAGGAAGTCAGATAATTTTTATGTAACTAACCTTCTAGCCAAATAAAAATTAGTTAAGCCTCATGTATGCCACAACTACACAAACTTATATTGCTGTCTAGGGTCAAGGCGTAGGAGAGAATAAACACATAGACGCATCCTTGCTTTGTTTCTTCTTTGGTTAGTAAAGCTGAAGCTGAATTTGAATTGTAAGTTGTACTATGAGTTTCAAACTAGCGTTTTTTCAAGAGTTGAGCAGAATAATATATGACTTAATTAAGCTAGTAGAAGTACGGATTCAGGAAATAATGTTCTAAAACTCGAAATACCCAGAACTCGTATATAGATTATTTGATTCAGATGTGATGATTTCACAGCTTTGTGACGCATTTCCAGATTGCTGATTCTGTTGGCTAATCTATTCTGCAGTTCTTAAATAATTAAGTTAATTGGTTATGTTGCGGTTTTGGCTTTGATCAGAATATGGGAACAAGGGAACCTGCAAATCTTGCAAGAGAGCATTGCAAGAGTATGTCCTTTTGTTTGGTGAAAGTTTTCTGGTGGGTCCTTGTTGGAGTGGCAGTGAGCTGTCAGATTCCTGGTTTCAGTTATAAATTGTGGAGGACTCAAAAGGAGATACCAGTTCAGCAGCAGTCATTGCCTCAGCACCAGCTGTTCCAGCATAAGCAACAACAGCAAGCCCAAATTTCTTCTAGAAGCGCTGGGAAGTGGAGGAAGAAGCTCCTAATGACGTTTGTCTTAGCAGGGGTGACTGGATCCATTTGGTTATTTCGGCACATGAATGCAGATATCATTTTCAGAAGGAAAGAAACACTTGCAAACATGTGTGATGAACGAGCCCGAATGCTACAGGATCAATTCAATGTGAGCATGAACCATGTTCATGCCTTGGCTATTCTTCTCTCCACATTTCACCATGGAAAAGATCCTTCTGCTATTGATCAGGTAATGTTCGCATCTCTATATGCACTTAAATACAGTTGCAAAACACCATGCTTAAAATAATTCAACTTTATTCTTGTAATATTTACCATCATGATGTTTGACCTTGACAATCTATTCTTTTATATCCAGAAAACATTTGGGGAATACACTGAGAGAACTGCTTTTGAGAGGCCTCTTACTAGTGGTGTTGCCTATGCTTTGAGAGTTCTCGACTCTGAGAGAGATCAATTTGAGAAGCAACATGGATGGAAGATTAAGAAAATGGAAGATGAGGACCAAACATTAGCTCAAGACTGTATTCCAGAGAATTTGGATCCTTCACCTATTCAAGATGAATATGCACCAGTTATATTCTCTCAAGAAACTGTCTCCCATATTGTGTCTATTGATATGATGTCTGGCAAGGTATGCTTCATTTGCCTCATTCCCTTATTTATTGAACAACTTCCATATGTTAAACCCTTTAACCAATGACTTCAAATTTTCCTCATCTACCTTGCATTAATTTATTTAAGGTTTCCACTTTCCACAGAGTTGTAGAATGAACTTTCGCTTTTCATGATAATGTAGTCTTAAACCTGTAAAAGCCAACTGTGGCTTTAACCTCCAGGTCTAAAGGTCACACTCATGGAGCCAAACTTGAGATATTGCAATTCTGAAAATTCCAGTAATGGAATAGAAAGAACGAAAGGTTCCATGGTTGATCAGTTTGCAAACCAGAAGGGATCTTGGCTGGGATATAGAATAGCTAATTATCTGTTTGGATTGAAATATTTAGTGACGGGTGAACCAAGTTTTTCCTTGCGTACTTGTTCTCACTTCTATAATTTCCATTTCAGTAAACAAATAAAGTGTATTAGAAACAATGCCTGTAACAGGGATACATGTTTTTTTACATCAATCAACCATCTATAAACACGAAAATGTTATTTCAAAAAGAGAAAAGCCGCTGTGCAAGCCTGTAAAGGACTCCCCTGACCAGAAAAACAACAAAATAACACATCCACAAAAAACAAAAACCAGCAAAAATAAAAGCAAAATCTTGGCTGTAACTAACTGCACCCCATCCTTGCATGTTTCTGCTTGTGAAAGAGGATATATTTTTCCATTTGGTTACTCTAGTACCAAAATATCTCATCCATATATACTCATTGTTATATAGGAAGATCGTGAGAACATCTTGCGTGCAAGGGCGTCCGGAAAGGGTGTCCTGACATCTCCTTTTAAACTATTGAAATCCAATCACCTGGGTGTTGTACTTACTTTTGCTGTCTATAACAGTCACCTTCGTCCAGATGCTACTGCAGAGCAACGTATTAATGCCACTGTTGGGTAGGTTTATCTCCTTGCAGTACCTTGGTTTCTCTTACTAGACCTAAGAATGAAGTACTTCTTGATTTTCTTTTTTTGAGATTTGTTGTATATTACTGAATATATAATTCTTCACTCTTTTATACTTTTGCCTCTAATAATAGGTATCTAGGTGCGTCCTATGATGTTCCATCACTGGTGGAAAAGCTCCTGCATCAGCTTGCTAGCAAACAAACCATTGTTGTGAATGTTTATGATACAACTAATAAAGCTGCACCAATTAATATGTACGGTACCAATGTGACCGACACGGGACTCCTGCACATTAGCACACTTGATTTTGGGGATCCCACTCGGAAGCATGAGATGCATTGCAGGTCAGGTTTAGCTGGCGATTTAGTGAAAGCAGTAGGGACCGCACATACTATTTTTCTGTTACAAATTTTTTTCTTTCGTTCTTGTTTACAGGTTCAAGCAGAGACCTCCTCCACCTTGGACTGCAATAACAGCATCAGTTGGAGTTCTTGTAATTACTTTGCTTCTTGGTCATATATTTCATGCAGCCATAACCCGAATTGCTAAAGTAGAGCATGGCTATCAAAAGATGATGAATCTTAAACATCTTGCTGAAGCTGCAGATAAAGCAAAATCTCAGGTGCACAAGTCTTCAATGTTATGTCATATATAGTAAATAGCTAAGTTTAGGTCTGAATGACTCTTAATAGATTAGCCTCTAATTCGGTCAGAGGCTAAACTTGTTTGGTAATTTTTTTTTTGCCTCTTAATGACTCTTAATCGGTAAGATTCAAATCTAATTCTAAACCATACATAGCCATGTCTGAGCGAGTTTATAATTTTTTTGGACAAAAATAATCTCTTCAATATTACAAAATCCCTCTTTTATCCCCAATAACCCTATTCAATCTGCATCTCAACAAATTTCAAAGTGGGCAAGGCATCATCATTTGATATGGAAAGAGGAAGACCGAAGGGACCAGAATCATGAAGAAGGTATTGAACAAAGGATTAAGGAAGTTCATGAATTAAGGTTTTTATGGAGGTTGATTTGAATTTTGGGTAACATTCTTGAATCTGGCATCTATTTACTTCTTCCTTCATCTTCCAGAAGTGGGTAAAACTGTTGACCAATAATCCGCCATTAAAAACTCCCAAATTCTACCATCCCACCATCCGATCCAGAAAAAGAAACACATTCATACATATATATCCAGAATAACAAACCAGATCTACACTTTCATCCGTATTAATTTTGACAAAACCATTGGGAGGAGTTCAAGTATCAGGAGTTTTATGATAGGCAAGGCAGGCTGCTTCATCAACTTTCTAGGCCAAAAAATTTGGATTTTTGGAGGCTGATAGAAAGATTTGGATTTTTGGTGGGATGGACTGGGACCATATCCAAGTCCACAAGGAATTTGAGCTGTGTGATACAGGGGAAGTTAAAGAGCAATTTCCCCCACAAAAAGGCCAAAAGTGAACATCATCCGAACTAATCTGGAGCAATTTCATGTAGATACCGGGAAAGATGAAGAGACAGAGAAATTGAGATATGAGGGATGGGGAAGAAACAGGGAGGAGGAACTGCAGGGAAAGTGAGGGTTTTGGTTAAGGGTTAAAATGGTAAAATACATTTTGAAAAAAATTAATTATCAAACAACAGTGCTGTACATTAACATTCAATTTTATCAAACACAACCTATCTGTATCTGTGTCATCTTTACATCTTTCTTCATTGTATAAGACTTCCTAGTCATTTATTTTGTACATTTTTCCTGGAGTTTTTCACTTGTGATATTCTTCCTCTTTCCTTTCTCTTTTTTTTTCTTTCCCTTGGTGTATGTTTTCGTGAGATTCTCATATTCTTCCTCTTTCTCTCTGTTTTTTTTCTTTTCCTTGGTGTATGTTTTCATGAGATTCTCTAATCAAATTGTTGGTTCTGTATTGTAGTTTCTCGCAACTGTTTCCCATGAAATCAGGACTCCAATGAATGGGGTTTTAGGTGATTGAAAATCCTTTTAGTTAAGATTTATGTTATGCACATTTTTTAATAACAATTGATTTACCAGATCTTCCGTTTGACTTCAGGCATGCTGCAGATGCTTATGGACACAAATCTAGATGCAAACCAACTAGATTATGCACAGACTGCTCATGCTAGTGGAAAAGATCTAATCTCGCTGATTAATGAGGTTCTGGATCAGGCTAAAATTGAATCTGGCAGGCTCGAGCTCGAGTCTGTACCTTTTGATCTGCGTGCTGTTCTTGATAATGTTTTATCATTTTTCTCAAGCAAATCTCATGAGAAAGGGATTGAGGTAGGAAGTGAGATGCCAACTTCACATTATCTAACTGTCAACATTTACTCTTTTTTTAATAAAAACCTTCCCAGGTCTGTTTTCATTGTTTTTGTTTATATCTATGTCTAATCCAAAATTTGCTTTTTTGTGGGAGAAGTTGGCCGTTTATGTTTCTGATCAAGTTCCTGAAGTTGTCGTTGGAGACCCTGGGCGGTTGCGGCAAATAATCACAAATCTTGTTGGAAATTCAATTAAGGTTAGTTGAGATTCTATATTGAATTTTTAGTCTTTCTGCAAATGAATGTACTTGATTTTATTATTTTTTATTTTTAAAGTCAGTTTGGTTCGTATTGCTGAAAAACTTTATAACAATGCCTTGTCTACTGGTAAAGGAAAAGTAGCATTTTCTGTTCTCCAGTATAATAGCGGGTAGAGCTGTGGAGGTTTTGTGAAACAACCACTGAACTTTCCGCTTACTTACTAGTATTGCAATCACTGTTCTTATTAATTTCACTAAATTAACACAATGCATTCTTATTTTGTTGACCAACAATTAACGACTAAACCCAAGTTGCGAGTTCATTTTTTCCCCATAGTAATAAATTTTTCTATATGAGCCTCTGAAATTCACATAACTAATGCTACTTGGAACTTGGGCTTGCATTGAGGAATGCAATCTGTTGGGCCAGCACGTGGTACTCTGACCCCATAGGCTCATTTAGATTTTAGTTATTACTGTTGAGTTAATGACGACTATTGTTCCAAATATTTTGTGGGAAACACTATGTATTCTATTCACAATGAGTACTTAAAGTGCGACGTCATCATCCTTTTCATGGAAAATTTTGTCGCATAATTTGTATTCTTGACATGCCTCCATCCCCTTGTTAGAGTCCCCACTTCAATTTTTTGTTAATTTTAAATTTTTATTTTAAGCAAGTGTTAAGTTACCAACTGCTCTACTCTATATCATGCCTTAACACTCCTCTCCACGTGCAACGCCCACTCGCGCTGCAGGCAGAGAGACGAATAGAGGTGCATCATAATGCATAAGCGAAACAAACAATGTATATCATGCTTTCACATATTCTCATATAGTTTAGATATCCTAAAAGGTACAACTTTCCTTCACTTTAATGTAATAAAAGGGTATGATTACAATTTCTTACATTAACTTTGATTTTTGTTGTGGAATAATAAATACCATCTCCTAGTCTTTAACAAGATATTCTACTAATAGTGGCATGTGACATGAAAAGGAAAATCCATGATTCTGTTTACCATTATTCTTTAAAATCATGCATCTCTCTTTTTTGAATGTAATGTTGTTGGTAGCATTTTAATTTTCTATCTTTACTTTTTAAAAATTGCAGTTCACACGAGAGAAAGGACACATATTTGTCTCAGTGCATCTAGCAGGTGAAGTTCAGTGGCCGCATGATGAGCAGGATGAAGTGCTGAGACGAAGCTTGACTCTAGTTCAAGAAAGTTTGAATTATTCTAATAATACATTGAGTGGATTTCCTGTGGTTGACAGATGGAAAAGCTGGGTGGATTTTAAAAAATTATGCGACACAGAATCGACTGAGGAGAAGGAAATGATCAGAGTTTTAGTTACAGTTGAAGATACAGGTGTGGGGATCCCTCTAGAGGCACAAGACCGCATTTTTATGCCATTTATGCAGGCTGACAGTTCAACATCACGGACATATGGTGGAACTGGGATAGGCTTGAGCATTAGCAAGCGCTTGGTGGGCCTTATGGGCGGAGAAATTGATTTTGAGAGCAAGCCTGGAACAGGCAGTACCTTTTCGTTTACCGTATCTTTCACAAAAGGAGAACTAAATTCTCTTGATACAAAGTCTCAGCAGTACCATCCAACTGTTTCAGAATTTAGGGGATTGAGGGCACTGGTGGTTGATGGGAAAAGCATTCGAGCAGAGGTCACTAGATATCATCTTCGGAGATTGGGGATATCCGTGGAAAAAACTTCCACTCTGGATTCTGCATATTCTTATCTATCTTCTTACTCCAAGACAAGGTAGATTCTTTACTGAGCAGAACTTGAAATAACTGACAAAGGCTTTAACTGAAATAATTTGTTACCCTTTCAGTTATATTTTTGATTGAACTTATCAGAAAGAAGAACAATAAATCGTTGTCATGATTGAAGAATTAAACAAAACCTTAGAAGGTTCTAACCTTAACTTGTATAGATTGAGTATATGATAATTTATTGATATCAAAGATACCATTTTACAAAATCTAAACCATACATAAGCATTAAAATCTTGTTCCAGATTTTGAAATAACTAACTTGAACTTAAACCAAATATTCAATGATGTAATATGTCTGGAGTGATAAAGAAAACAATAGAGAAATAGTATTTTCCTATCAAGAATTATTAAGGAATTTGAGAGCTTTCGTTTCATGAAATAGTAGAGTAGACAACAATTTCTTTATGAGGTATATATGATTTTTTTTTCTTTCCGTAAGGAAATAAATGAGATTTATATATTAGTTATTTAGATTCACAAAATCAAATTATGGTGTATTTTGCACATAATACTCTCATACTTATTTCCTTACAGCATGATAGGTTAAATTTAGTTGTCTCATCTGAACTTTATAATATCTTTTGCGATTATTATCCTTGCTTGGATATGTTTTTTTTTCCTTCTTAAAAGACACTCAAGTGTAATGTTCTAAAAGGCGGGAAGCGGGCGGTCGGGGGACCTAGCGCCTAGGGGGTCTAGACGAGATTTTTTATTTTAAGCCAATTTTAATATTTTATTTTATATTTTTTCAAACAAAACAGTAATATAAAACAAAACAATCTATAATAAAGATAATAAAGGTCTTTGTTTAAAATTCAAACACATTCATATTGCTAATGTCAAAACGCAAACATGCAATTGTTCAAAGTTCAAACATATTTTTAACGTATTAGTTTTATTCATAAACAAGATTGCTATTAAATAATAAAATTTCAATAATTTAATTCAATATTAAAACTTAAAAAACTAAACATAAATTTAAGAATTATATTGAATTAAACTAAATATTACAAATTTATCATAATTTATATAATTTGAAGTTGGTACAAGTTCAAAAAATTACAACTATAATAAAATTATTCATTTTGTCTTGATATTGTTCACTTGTTGTGATTTGATATGCTATAACCTGTATTATGAATATGGTAAATTATTAGAAAAATAATTATATTAAGATCTGGTTTGGGTAGTTATTAAAATAAAAATAAAAACCTCTCCGCCTAGACCCCGCCTAATTTCTTGGATAGGCGGGAATTTTTAGAACACTGCTCAAGTGTCAAAGACATGCTTATCTAGATTTAGTGGCAAGAAAGGGTAGCTGATACATTAAATATATAAGTTTGAATGATTGAATCGTACTTTTTGTTCTTGATTGTGCATATGATAATAAGTCATTTTTCTGCAGTGCATCGGCTCAATTAGCCATGATTCTTGCCGACCAAGATGTGTTGGATGAGAAGACTGATATTACATACCTCCAAATGCTCAAAGAACTGAGACCAAATGGCAGTGTATATAATAATCCTGAAACTTGTCCAAAATTTTTTCTGTTGGCAAACTTCAGAGGCTCTGCAATGGGCAATGAGCTCAAGTCAGCTGGTTTAGTGGATACTGTTCTAACAAAGCCTCTTCGGCTAAGTGTGTTAAAAGAAACTCTTAGAATTGGAAAGAAGAGACCTATGACAAGTGAAAAACCGTTGAATCTTGGGAATCTACTTAGAAACAGGCGTATATTGGTGGTTGATGATAATGGTGTTAACAGAAGGGTTGCAGAAGGTGCTCTAAAGAAGTATGGAGCTATTGTTACCTGTGTGGAGAGTGGGAGAGCTGCTTTGACGATGCTTAAGCCACCCCACAACTTTGATGCTTGCTTTATGGATCTCCAGATGCCAGAATTGGACGGGTAATCAACTTGACTGCCATGTTGACCTCTAATTTTTGTGATTTATTGACGCCCAAGAAGCCTAAAGCCTATAGGAAAAAATTGTAACCTATGGATGCTTTGGAAGCTTGAATGAACTAAGTTTTTTTAATTAATCCCATTTTCAATCTCCTTGCATAAGCTATAGGCAAGCTTGAAACTTGGTCTGTTATTTACTTGTTACCCAAAACAAAATATCTTCATCACTAGCATCTGCTATAACAGACCGTGTCTTGTTATATTGACTGACACAATGTTCAGTTCTAAACCCGTATATATAATTAGGTCTCTGATATTTGGTTTCTGCATGTAGCGTCTGTGCTTGAACTATTTGGTTTGGGGACTAAATCTTAATGGTTTGACTAAAATGTGCTCATGCGAAGATCCTGAACAAGACTATAGGTTTATCTAATATAAAGGAAAAGGAAAAGAACACTGATAAACGGTTAATGTTACAATCTCATTATTTAGCATCTCTTGCTACTTGTATTACTTTTGATGAATCTTTTGAAGTTCTATAGATAGTTTTGACCTTCTTTTTGTTTTAACTGTACAGATTTGAAGCAACACGGCAAATCCGCAGTCTAGAGAGCAAGGTTAATGAAATGATTGATTCTGGTGAAGCAACGATTGAGGCGTTTGCAAATATATCTCATTGGCATACGCCAATATTGGCAATGACAGCTGATGTGATTCAAGCAACGAATGAAGAGTGCATGAAAAGCGGAATGGATGGTTATGTCTCGAAGCCATTTGAAGAAGAACAACTATATTCAGCTGCGGCATGCTTCTTCGAGTCTGGTTGATAGAGTTGAACTGGGACTGACTTGGCAAGACTGCCTGATAAAGCTCTAGCGTGGTAATTAACCTGAGTACTTATTGGACAAAAGCCTGAGGCAGTTAGGTTGTCTGATTACTGACACCCATCACTGATACATATTGACATGATATACTCGTCAAACACATTCTTCTGCACAAGGTAACTTTTCAACATCACTTGTTACTGTTGTTTCAGATATGGACTTGTTTCTAGGCACTTGATTACTGATTAGTGCATCATTCATGATTTCATTAAGTATCATTTTTGGGAAAAAAAGAAAAAGAGAAAAGAAACCGGTTGTCTTTTGAACTATGGACCTTCTCATTTCTAATTTCATATTCTATATTTTAAATTTTAAGCACATTACATCTTTTTAGGTTACTGTAGTCGAGAGATTAGATCAATATTCAATGCTATGTTCTACTGCTCTTCAAAGTCTAGAGTTCAATCTCTTTTGTATATACGTTTTCAATGTACAGTAAATTAAGTTGATTCCATTTTTGTATAATACTTTCAAATAAATTGTTTCACCACAATTTCAATATTCTAATAGTCTGTTAGGAGAGAGGTTTTATGTGAATCTGAGTGTTCGACATGATCACTTCAGCTGTTAAAGGAAACCATGTAAATAACCTCCTGCGAATAATTTTTTGTTCTACTCCATAGCAAACTTGATTTACTGGACAAAGCAGTGTGCTTGTTCAACCGGACATGTTATTTATCCATCCGTTTGTGAGAAACACTTGCTACATTGGTAGCATAAAGCATCCAGATGCTTTATAGTTTCTACGTCCTAATGTAGATGTCCCACACTTTTAAGAAGATAAGTGTAAAGTGTAAAAGCAATGAAGAATTCCAAATTTATCCTTCATTAAACAATTTCCTCTTTTTTGAAAACAGGATTAGTTGCTAAAGTTAGAATTAGTTAAAAGGTTTTGTGATAACCAGAAAGAAAAGAGCGCAACTAAATTGAGAAACGGATGTTGTGCGACAGGATTTTCCATCTATTGTTGGTCTGTGGAACCCAAATGAGAAGTAAAAATATTTTGATAAAGCATTCCTTAGTAATATCATCATCACTCTCGAAGCCATGTAGGGTAGCAATACCAAAACAAATATGACGTGTAGTGGGGTCTTGAGCTAAGCCTAGTCTATAACAACTGGTTGCGGTATTGGTTGAGGTACCGACAGAGTTTGGGCTGTTTCTTTGGCAATTCTACTGGAGTTGGGGGATTGAGCTTTAGGATTACTGGCAGTGGTGGGCTCTGTTCTAAAAATCCCCGCCTAGGTCCGCCTAGGCGCTAGGCCCCCTCTTGGCGCCCTGCCTAGGACCTAGGCCCCCCCTTGGCGCCTCTAAGCCCCCAGGCGCCTCACCTAGGCCCAAGGCGATAAAAAAATCCCTCTAGAAAATTAGGCGGGTTCTAGGCGGAGAGATTTTTTTTATTTTAATAACTACCCAAACCAAATCTTGGTATGTTTATTTTTCTAATGATTACTATATTCATAATACAGGTTGTAACATATCAAATCACAACAAGAAGTGAACAATATCAAGTCAAAATGGATAATTTTATTATAGTTGTAATTTTTTGAACTTGTACCAACTTCAAATTATATAAATGAGGATACATTTGTAATATTTAGTTTAATTCTATTTTATAATTCTTAAATTTATGTTTAGTTTCTTAAGTTATAATATTGAATTAAATTTTTGAAATTTATTATTTAATAGCAATCTTATTTATAAATAAAACTAATACGTTAAAAATATGTTTGAACTTTGAACAATTGCATGTTTATGTTTGAATTTTGACATTAGCAATATGAATGTGTTTGAACTTTAAGAAAAGACCTTTATTATCTTTATTATAGATTTTTTGCTTTATATTATTATTTTGTTTGGATAAATGTAAGATAAAATATTAAAATTACATAAAAATAAAAAATTCCGCCTAGGCCCCCTCGGCCGCCCGCCTGCCTAGCGCCTTTTAGAACATTGGTGGTAGGGCAGCATCTGGTAACCACTCTACATTTTGGACCCTCTCCAGAATGAGAGGTTGATGTTGCACCATGGGAATATCGGCACCTGGGGGATCAAAGTCCCCCTTGCAGGCAGCTCCCAAAATGAAATACCTCGGGAAGAGCATCTTGGCCGCTCTAACAAGGAAAAAAAGAAAAGTGAGATAATATGGGTTATGAGAGGGTATATGTGGGCAACAATACAAATTTTTCTGAACTGCTACTTTGACACATTTCTAATATTATAGCTCAGAGTTAAATTTTTTTTTTTGAATGCTTGGTTAGCGAAGGAATATTTAAATATCTAATACACTTTATGCATGACTTGGTTTAAGAAAAATTTGTCCATTAATGGATACTTACTTGATGTTAGTTTAGTTTTTACAGGGGTGATGAGCATGAATATGATGAATGGTCGGTAATGCACCGACACTTTGAGACGAACTTCTGAGGGTACTTGATTGATGATCATTCTACATCATATGATCACTTGTGTTGAGAAAATAGGAGCACAGGAGATAATTTGTATATAACCTGCTCTAATAGGTTTTTCCCTTGAAGCTTTTTGTTTAAATGTACTTTCGTACTCCAATTATTCTTTCTTGGCGCTTGATGAGCTATAAACTGTTATAACATTTTAATACCCGCATATAGAATCTGTTGGGATGAATGATGCATCTTTTGTCTTTCTCAAGATTTTGGTAGGAAAAGCACAGCGCCTGCAAATAATTCCCAAATCTTGAGAGGGCTGTAGATTCATTTAATCATTTCATTAGATCCAGGTACGGGTTATTTTAATGTTATACAGTTTTGTGTTGACCTGCTTCAGGTTGATCGAACACATTCCCTATCTGGGTGATGGTTAGAAAAGAGATGAAAACCTTGGTTGTTGAAAGAATTTTGTAGTCTCAAGTTAGGGCACGTGAGTTGTATAAGTTTTGCGCATACATGTGATATTGATGAATAAGGTGGTGTTTGTTGAAAGTGTATATGATGCCTTGTTTATAAATTGAGTTTGTAACAAAAGTTTTGATGCAATTATTGTAAATGGTTATCATATACTCCAGCAAGTGTGATCACTGGTACATTCATTTGTTTTTCGATTTGAGTTATGTGGATGGAACCATGAAGTTTGTATCTCATCTACCTTATCAACTATATGGGTGAGTATAACATTTATTTGGTTAAGTCTACTAAATGCTAGTGTCATTAAAAGTGCAAGATCTAAATATTCAGTCTTAAATATGTTAGAACTCCCGTGCTATACTTATTGTCTATCATGTTGTAACATTTGATATTTGATGTAGTAGCAGCTATATGTACTTTGCATTCAAGTTGGACCCAGGTAGCCTGCTGCATACCTCCATGAAGTTGGCTATTTTTTGTTGGTAATACTCTACTAGCTGTCAGATCACTCGGCATTGAGAAGGTAAGTATTCATTTATTTAAGTTTATGATCTCAGTTGTCCATAAGACCATAGTCGTAGTTTTTATTTAGATATGAGCTCAAGGGAGAACATAGAGCATAGCCTTTCATGTCTTTGTAATTTAGATAGGATATGAGAATTATTTCCCAATTCTCCTTCCATCATTAACATGGTTTCTACGTCAACTTTAAATATATTATTAATTTCCTCCCATACGTCAAATAAAATAAATATTAAATAATATTAAAGTTGATAAAATAATGGGTGTAAGGTGTGTAATTTAACAAACATGACTTGTATTATATAAATGAAGATGACATAAAATCTTCATTTTGCAACACAAAGATGTTGATTGCATGATATGTTCATATTAAAAAATAAATTGTAATCTTTATCAAGACAAAATGATTTTTTTTTATAAAAAAACTGTGGTAAAATATACAAGGCTGCACATAGCGGCTCAAAATACATTTTTTTCATACGAAACTAAAAAGAAACTCCCTCCGTCCCAAATTAATTGTTCAGTTTTGACTTTTTAAAGTCAAATTGACCATTTTAAAAATAATCTTTTTACTATTTTTGTTAAAATATAGGTGAAGAGATTATAACCAAAAGAAAGTATATACAATTTATTACTAATCCCAATTTTTATAATATTAGAAATATATTTATATATGCTTAATTATTAATTCTAAAAAAAGTCAATTTGACTTAAAAAGGTCAAAATTGAGCAGTTAATTTGGGACAGAATGAGTAATAAAAAAATATTTTCAAGTAGAATATGTGTTCTGTAACAAATTAACTGACAAGATACTGGGTAAGTATTATCGTTGCGATTTAACTGGTAGTATCCTTTTGAGAACATGAACTACATAGCTTGTACTGTGCCAGGGCTGATGCATGCACTGTGCCTTTTGTATTATTAGTTTTCTTGTTTTGACACCAAGACTTGGCTGGTGGTTGAAAGAATTTTGTAGCTGCAGTGGATTCTGATTAGTTTGTATAAGTTGTGCTCATATATGTAATATTTGATGATGAATAAGGTGTTGTTTGTTGAAAGTGTATAGGATGATTTCTTTGTGAGGGAGTTTGTAACAAAATTTTTGATGAACCACCATTGTAAATCGTTATCTTCTAATCTTCTATTCAAGTGAAGTTTGAATGCTTTAGATATTATATAGTTTACATTTTATAATATTAACTATATCAATAAGATGGTGATTTTTCATTATTTTATTGACTTCAATGGAATGGGCGAGTAAGTATCATCGATTTCACTGCATTGTCCCCCTCGGACGAATCTCGTACATCTTGTTTTCTTGGCGAATCAAACATCGTTTATAATTTTGCCTTTATCCTATCCCTCTTTGACAAAATTATTTTTTATAATTGTGTTGTTATGGTTATCATACTGATATGGTTGAACATTGTTGTTAAAAACCTTTTTAGTTCCGTCCAATATATCAAAATATATCAATATATATATATATATATATATATATATATATATATATATATATATATATATATATATATTGACAAGGATCCTGTCCGGGAGTCCGGACAGGTCCTAAAATCCGGACCAATTTTTTTTTTTGCTTTTTTTTTGAAACAACTAAAAAAAATAAAAAATTATGGAACTGAAATTTTTTCACAATACAGTGTTTTGGGCGTGATTTGGATGCCTATACCAAAAGGTCTGGATTTTGTTAAAATCAGGGAGTCCGGATCTGATCCGGACTCTCTCTCTATATAGAAAATTTCATAACATATAGGGCATTAGAATTAGAATTTGATTAGAATAGACTATCTCATTTATAAACAAGGATTACATTGAAATTTTCATTTCCAACTACTAAAAAGTAGATGGCATGATATGCTCATGCAATCTACCCTGTTCGGACAAATAAACGAGTGAATTTGATAATAAGCATATAAATTTTCAGTTGTGTGCAAATAAATGGAAATTCGTTCTAATTATGATTATTACAGCTCCTAATTTTGGTCCATGGTCAATAAAACCTTGTATTATTGGAAGCCCAACCTTTAGATCAACCAAATGTTGATGTCTTGATTGAACTAAACTACTCTTGTTGCTTATTTAATTGAATGAAAAAAGCAGTCAAATTTTGCATACTAATTTTGACCAAAATGGGTTAGAGATTGAAATTTAACTAGGCACACTTAGAGAGGTTAAATAAGTGTAGGAGCAATCTATGGCTAACTTTTAAAAACTATTAATTTTAGGCTACTAGAATGATTGAAATCAGTTTACTGAATTAATATATCCTTTTGAATAAATACTTGATGTTAAAGAATTATCTAAATATAATGCAAGTAGTAGTCAAATTAAGATAATTAAGTAACTTATGTGATTTTAAAGTAAAACAAATGATAAAATCAACATCAAGATTTTTTACGTGGTTCATCTATTACCTTCTTTAATAATAGCCTAGTCCACGTCCAATACCAACTAGTATTGGAGACTTACTTTATTTATTTCTTTATAAATAAATACATATTACAAAACAGATTCTAACAAAAATTAATTAAACAATTAATTTCCCTTGAGCTCTCTTGCTCCTTGTGCACCTATGCACCCTTCAAGCACTTTTGCTTCCTTGAACCTGTTTGTAAATAACTTTTCTAATCCACCAGGATTAAAACCTTTAGACTACATTTAGTCTAACAATAGAAAGATCAATACAATATAGAGGTCTATGATCAATGCAAGAATAATCAATTTAACAATTAAAGGCTCAACTATATGCAATGATCAAGTAGCACAAAATAAGCAATTAATTTCTTACCGAATATCACCTCAAATAATACTAGAAATTAAACTGCTTAGCTTCTCAAGAATTGCACTCAGTAAATCAATTTGCTCAATAATAATAATAAGTGCAATGATAATTCGTGAGTTCTGTAATTTTCTAAAAGAGAAAACATCATTTATATAGCCTTTACACAAGTTACCGTTTAATCACAAAATAATCTGTTTTCATTAATCCACACAATAACCGGCGTGTTAATATGGAGATACCCCACAACGGTAAAGAAGTATATCAAATAATATTTATCCAGTTTGTAAATCAATCTCTTTGTTTAGATATGCAGTTTGAATAAATCAAAAACACCTTTAAGAGATAACTTCTTCATATAATCACTTTGACTTTATCTCACCATATATATAGATGACGTGAATCAACTAAAGTGGTGACATCATACTCTTACTTTATCTTTCCCATAAAAGTGGCGTGAGACAATAAAAGTGAATTTGTCCTTTATCTTTCCAATATCATATAAGAGTCCCAAGAATTGTAACCAATATCATAACTCTTTGAAAACCACAAACATCAAATCTCAATAAAGTAACTGCCATCATTTAGACTTTCTAGGGAACCATGATATACATCCACGTGTAGAAAAATGTCCAAGAGATATCAATTAATCACTTTTTCAACCATGCACATTTTGTTTAATTTTATCTCTTCTTAGAAAAACTCTTTTCGTAGGATATAATAAATATTTTTCATTTAAGACATATAACAAGATATAATGCAATAATAAGTCCTAGAGCCTTTAAATGAAAAATCAATTATTATGCAATTGATCTTACATTGATTTTCCTAGAAAAGAGAAAATCCTTCAATTTCTTGAATATCCAATCAAAGCTTTTTATCACCAAAATACCTGAAATACCATAAAACAATTTAGTACATGAACATTTCATCATCAAAACATAAGGCTAGAATATGACTAAGTCAACATTCTCCCCCTTTTTGATGATGACAACCCAAAATTGTTTTAACTCAAAAACTCCCCCTAAATATATGCATAACATAATTAACTCCCCCTAAATCCATGCAATATCATTTCACGATACTGAAATACGATTTTCAATAAAGTTACAAAATCCTGAAATGTGCAAACATTTCAAAACAATCCTGTTACCTGCAGTAAGTGTTAGTTCATCAAATATCAAAATATTTACTGCAAATATATCAAAAAAATTTAAAATCCCAATTTGAACATAAGTCTTTTTGGTGATGCACACCAAAACAAAACATAAATTTTTAAAATTTGTCCAGAAGTTAAACAACTCAAAAACTCTCCCCCTTTGTCAGCAATCAAAAAGGACAGTCATTCATCGAGCTCTACCACGGCTGCACGCTGGGCTTCATGCTGAGTGAAGTAGGGGCGATGGTTTGCACGATGTACCTTCTCAGCAATACTCAAATCCGTAGCAAACTGTTGAGGCCTGGGAATGACAATGGCAGGGGGAAGAGGGACATCTAAAAATTCTCCTTGATACTCAGTCAGCCAATTGTAATGCACCCACTCCGGGACAGTCGAATGTTTACGCTGCATACGCAATTTAGATCCCACATGTGACAACCCCAAAATAGGTCCATTCCATCCAACCCATTCTGAGTCACCAAATACATGGTACAGAAAACAACTACAACTTTATTACAACAATTGTCGCGCAAAATACAACAACACATATGTTGTGAGTTTTGATACTAAAATATACCAACTGTGACTCTGGACACCAACTTGGATAGCACGTCACCATGACACCTTACATAAAGGTACTGTCAAAAACTGTTTTAGAAATTAAAACCTTTGGGAAGTGCTCAAGAAAACCTTCATACATGGGAGGCCATGCGTCTAGGTTGTTATAGATATCATATGCCCAAAAAATTATCCTTGGTTGACCCAATAGACCCGAAGAAAAACAAGAAGATTACTATCATATTCTTCCCAATGGTGTATCTTCTCTTGACATATCATTATCTCCACCGTCTCTAATTGAGAATTATACTTCAACTAAACTCCAAGATTATATAGATAGTGCTCGTATATATACTCAGCAAGTGGATGAGCACATCCCTGTCTTATGACGATACGAGGTTGTATGTCATTAGACATCTTGTATGATAGTGGCAAAACACACATCCAACGTTGGGTTCGCTTTACCCTATTTGATTCAACAAATATAACTACTACATGATGACCACCGTTCTATTCCCCTGTTACCCCCGCTCGACCCAGCTACACTCGTATTATCTGAAAGGAATTGTGAAGCAAAAGGGTGAGCACAATTAGCTCAGTAAAGAATATTATGAATAAAGATAAATAAATTATCAATAGTCTTCATCAGTAATAAATCAGAGATTTAGAACATATGGTAGATGATAAAACTTTTCAACCATAGTTGCAGCGGAACGAGCAATCCATTAGAAGAGTCAAATAGACCATAAAGTCTATTATCTTCTCCATGTTAAAAGTCCACCAACAATGTTTTATCCCTGTAATATCAATCAACAATTCCTGTCCACAATCACATGTATAACTCATAATCGTAATTGTTGTTCTAAATTCATTTTTTCATCCAGGACAAAGATAATTTTCATCACCTGAAACATCAAAGATCATGGTTATACCAAATCACAGTTCTTGTTCATAATCATAATAATAAATTCATCTTTGCACTACGGGCCAAAGATATTCAACAACATGTCATCTTTGCACTACATGACAAATATATTCAACAACAGGTCATCTTTGCACTACAGGCCAAAGATATTCAACAACAGGTCATCTTTATACTACGGGCCAAAGATATTAATATCTCAAAGAAATATATAGTCATTTCAGAATTTATATAAACAATAATTATAACCATGTTGATCAATTCACCTTTGCACTTAAGCTAAAAATATTCAATTATAAATTCAATGGTCATGATCATACCAGTCACAATTCAACTTTTCACTACTAGCCAAAGAGAACCCTAGTCATGATCATACCAATAATCTACCCATCTTTACACTCCATTGAAAGAGAATTTCAACATCAGAGTTATAAAAATGTTATATATGATAATAAAATCAATATAATCAATACATAGTTTTAA
Source organism: Panax japonicus (assembly GCA_020205505.1). Classification (NCBI taxonomy): domain Eukaryota; kingdom Viridiplantae; phylum Streptophyta; class Magnoliopsida; order Apiales; family Araliaceae; genus Panax; species Panax japonicus. The sequence goes on from CM035091.1 coordinate 31,543,939, forward strand.
TCTCCAGAGTAATATTCATAAATCAACTATAATTTGGTTAGAAAAAGAAACTAATTTTGTAGTGAATAGTACCCGTGAATAGTAACTCGTGAATAGTAACTCATGAATAGTTACCCGTCGTGAATAGTAACTCGTGAATAGTAACTCCGACATAAAAACGTTCCAAATTTGATAAAAAGTTTAAACTAATATTTCGGCATAATGATATTGAAGAAATAATATCATTTATAAAGAAAATAATCTCCCTTACAGTCCCTTAAAATCCCATACCTCAAAAGAGCAGTACTTCTGTCTGGAATAACGCTGAACGAACTTGCACCGTATAGCAACACTCAACATATCAAAATACTCACAAGAATACACTCGATAATATATAGAGAGAAATAGAGAGAAAACTTCAGTTTCTGGTGTGATTTTCAATTCTAACCTAAGCACCCTATTTATAGGAAAATGCTTAGAACACCAAAGCAGAAAATTTAATAAAATATTATTATATTTATATAAATTTCCTACGTACACCAAGAATCTGAATTCATCATGCATTCAACAATAGTGGGGCCCACCAACAATATAAAAAACATTTTTCTTAATAAAAATTATTAAAACTTCAAAAATCAAATATTCCGGAATTTCAATAATTCATAATAAATAGCCCTTTTATCAGAAAATTCAAATCTCGCGTATTTATATAGGAAATTCAATTCTCTACAACTTTGCAGAAGAACGTTTTTCCAAATTTTAAACAGAAATTGACCGAAATCCACATACGGGCGATTTTACAAGCTATAATCAAATTTCAGTCAAGGAATGGGACCACAAACATATTTAACATGTTTTAAACAACTTTTGCAACAAAAATACTCTTCCTCCTCATATACTCATATATCCCACATTTATTGTAAAAATATCACCATTATTATATTATAATAATATAATAAAATATTATTTTATTAGAAAAGATAAAATATCGATTTTCAATAACTGTCACTTTAAAAATTTTCTCCATCTATATCCACATAAAATGAATATTTTCCTCATCATTTAAATCAATAATTAATTATTCATAAATAATAATACAGAATCACAATAATGACAACCATGCAGTTTCCAGGAAAGAGGAGGCTTTCCAATAAGAATTTCTCCTTACTGGCGCACAATTAGGTAACCAAACCTCTTCTTAGACAGAACTTTCTAGACATTGACAATAATGTTATCTAATAATATTATTCAGATAATATGAATTATTGCTTCGATAATGGAAAATACTGTGAAGTGACAATTATTAAAACAACAGTAATATAAAATATCAGCGCAACAATTATTGAATCAATAAAATACTGAACAGTAATTACTGTAACAATTATTGAGTAGTGCCTTCTTACGTAAGAATCAATAATTGGTGCAATACCGTGTGCTACTGTGCAACAACGCGTATTAATGTATTTTAACCACTGGGTATTCCAACAGTGTTAACGGTAACAACTACGCCGTTATTTATAAAAACTCCCGTTTGTTGTTTTCTTCATCTAACAATTATTCTGTTATGGGGCCCACAAATGGCTATGCCGTCGTACGAATATTCCCGATATAAAGAATATTCCACGACCAAATGAATATTCTCCGATAGAAATGAGTATTTTATAATCACTTGCATATTTTGAAAAAAAAATTCATATATCACCCTTAACTTTAACTTTTATCAATGTAACCATTTACTGAATAGTAATTATAAGAAAAATTGAATACTTTTATTTCATAAAATTCGGGGTCTTACAATCTTCATTCCTTATGAAATTTCGTCCTCGAAATTTACGTATCTGGTATTTCGAAAAGTTGAGAATACCTTACTTCAATTTCAGATTCTATCTTCCGTGTCATCATGATTTCTCCATTGGTCATCTCTTGCATTTCAGATATCATTCTAGAATACAGCTTCAAAAATAAAGGTTAATTTAACAAATTAACATATCACATAATATCCCGATATTATGACTGACCAACAAATAAGCTTAGGTAGGACACACTAGTGAAGGATTTACTCATCTCTCCCCTCCTAGTTCTAATACCGATCTACGCTAGAGATCATATCCCTAAGCTCTGATACCAACTGTGACAACCCCAAAATAGGTCCATTCCATCCAACCCATTCTGAGTCGCCAAAAACATGGTACAGAAAACAACTACAACTTTATTACAACAATTGTCGCGCAAAATACAACAACACATATGTTGTGAGTTTTGATACTAAAATATACCAACTGTGACTCTGGACACCAACTTGGATAGCACGTCACCATGACACCTTACATAAAGGTACAGTCAAAAACTGTTTTAGTAATTAAAACCTTTGGGAAGTGCTCAAGAAAACCTTCGTACATGGGAGGCCATGCGTCTAGGTTAATATAGATATCACATGCCCACAAAATTATCCTTGGTTGACCCAATAGATCCCAAAGAAAAACGAGAAGATTACTATCATATTCTTCCCAATGGTATGTCTTCTCTTGACATATCATTATCTCTACCGTCTCTAATTGAGAATTATACTACAACCAAACTCCAAGATTATATAGGTAGTGCTCATATATATACTCAGCAAGTGGATGAGCACATCTCTGTCTTATGATGATACGAGGTTTTATGTCATTAGACATCTTGTATGATAGTGGCAAAACACACATCCAACGTTGGGTTTGCTTCACCTTATTTGATTCAACAAATATAACTACTAAATGATGACCACCGTTCTATTCCCCTGTTACCCCCGCTCGACCCAGCTACACTCGTATTACCTGAAAGGAATTGTGAAACAAAAGGGTGAGCACAACTAGCTCAGTAAAGAATATTATGACTAAAGATAAATAAATTATCAATAGTCTTCATCAGTAATAGATCAGAGATTTAGAACATATGGTAGATGATAAAACTTTTCAACCATAGTTGCAGCAGAACGAGCAATCCATTAGAAGAGTCAAATAGACCATAAAGTCTATTATCTTCTCTATGTTAAAAGTCCACCAACAATGTTTTATCCCTGTAACATCAATCAACAATTTCTGTCCACAATCACATGTATAACTCATAATCGTAATTGTTGTTCTAAATTCATTTTTTCATCCAGGACAAAGATAATTTTTATCACCTGAAACATCAAAGATCATGGTTATACCAAATCACAGTTCCTGCTCATAATCATAATAATAAATTCATCTTTGCACTACGGGCCAAAGATATTCAACAACAGGTCATCTTTGCACTACGGGTCAAAGATATTCAACAACAGGTCATCTTTGCACTACGGGCCAAAGATATTAATATCTCAAAGAAATATATAGTCATTTCAGAATTTATATAAACAATAATTATAACCATGTTAATCAATTCACCTTTGCACTTAAGCTAAAGATATTCAATTATAAATTCAATGGTCATGATCATACCAGTCACAATTCAACTTTTCAATACTGGCCAAAGAGAACCCTAGTCATGATCATACCAATAATCTACCCATCTTTACACTCCAGTGAAAGAGAATTTCAACATCAGGGTTATAAAAATGTTATATATGATAATAAAATCAATATAATCAATACATAGTTTTAATCTACAGAGTAATATTCATAAATCAACTATAATTTGGTTAGAAAAAGAAACCAATTTTGTAGTGAATAGTACCCGTGAATAGTAACTCATGAATAGTAATCCATCGTGAATAATAACTCATGAATAGTAACTCGTGAATAGTAACCCCGACATGAAAAAGTTCCAAATTTGATAAAAAAGTTGAAACCAATATTTCGACATAATGATATTGAAGAAATAATATCATTTATAAAGAAAATAATCTCCCTTACAATCCCTTAAAATCCCTTACTATCCCTTACCTCAAAAGAGCAGTACTTCTGACTGGAATAACGCTGAACGAACTTGCACCATATAGCAACACTCTAGATATCAAAATACTCACAAGAATACACTCGATAATATAGAGAGAGAAATAGAGAGAAAACTTCAGTTTCTGGTGTAATTTTCAATTCTAACCTAATCACCTTATTTATAGGAAAATGCTTAGAACACCAAAGCAGAAAATTTAATAAAATATTATTATATTTATAAAAATTTCCTACGTACACCAAGAATCTGAATTCAGCATTCATTCAACACCAGTGGGGCCCACCAACAATATAAAAAATGTTTTTCTTAATAAAAATTATTAAAACTTAAAAAATCAATTATTTTGGAACTTCAATAATTCATAATAAATATCTCTTTTATCAGAAAATTCAAATCTTGCAAATTTTTATAGGAAATTCAAATCTCTACAACTTTGCAGAAGAAAATTTTTCTAATTTCCAAACAGAAATTGACCGAAATCCACATACGGGCAATTTTACAGGCTATAATCAAATTTCAGTCAAGAAATGGGTCCACCAACATATTTAACATGTTTTAAACAACTTTTGCAATAAAAATACTATTTCTCCTTATATACTCATATATCCCACATTCATTATAAAAATATCACCATTATTATATTATAATAATATAATAAAATATTATTTTATCAGTAAGATAAAATATCGATTTTCAACAATTGTCACTTTAAAAATTTTCTCTATTTATATCCACATAAAATGAATATTTTTCTCATCATATAAATCAATAATTAATTATTCATAAATAATATTACAGAATCACAATAATGACAACCAGACAGTTCCCAGGAAAGATGGGGCTTTCCAATAAGAATTTCTCCTTACTGACGCGCAATTAGGTAACCAAACCTCTCCTTAGACAGAACTTTCTAGACATTGCCAATAATGTTATCTAATAATATTATTCAAATAATATGAATTATTGCTTCGATAATGGAAAATACTGTGTAGTGACAATTATTAAAACAACAGTAATATAAAATATCAACGAAGCAATTATTGAATCAATAAAATACTGAATAATAATTACTGTAACAATTATTGAGTAGTGCCTTTTTATGTAAGAATCAATAATTGGTGCAATACCGTGTTCTACTGTGCAACAATGCGTATTACTGTATTTTAACCACCAGGTATTCCAACAGTGTTAATGGTAACAACTACGCCGTTATTTATAAAAACTCCATTTTGTCATTTTCTTTATCCGACAGTTATTCTGTTATGGGGTCCATAAATGGCTGCGCCGTCGTACGAATATTCCTGACAGAAAGAATATTCCACGACCAAACGAATATTCTCCGATAGAAATGAGTATTTTATAACCACTTGCATATTTTGAAAAAATTTCATATATCACCCTTAACTTTAACTTTTATCAATTTAACCATTTACTGAATAGTAATTATAAGAAAAATTGAATATTTTTATTTCATAAAATTCGGGGTCTTACACCACATCATTGAAACGAACAGAAATAAACTCGGCCAGCTCCCCTATTTGATTACTAATAAACTTCATTTCTTGACTCAGCTGACACGAATTGCGATTAAGACGTCATTGCATTAACTCAGCCAAGGCAATTGTTTGCACCTCAAAACCAGCTTGCAAATCAATAAACTCATCTTCAATGTTATGATAGAGTTTATTGATTTCAGGTGCACCCAAAGGCAACTTACCTTTTTCCAACACAAACATTCTATTATGAAGGGCAGTCATTTCAAGTTGCATTCTTTCTTGATTACCAAAAATTACTTTCAACATTTTCATGATTTCAGGAGAGGATTGAGTAATGGGCAAAACAGGATTAGATGGAATAGAGACTGGAGGAGCAGGAGTTTCAGAAGGTATTTTAACAAATAAACCATCAAGTAAATTGATACGTGACATTTTCAGGGAACTGACACTAATAGAATCAGCAACTGAAACAAAATTTTCATAGTCAAAAGAAATTTTAAAATGTTTAAACAGAGTAGTAAGAGTAGCACTATAAGGCAAACAAGTCTTTGATTTTCGCAAACAAGCAGTCATGTGATGAATCATGAGTTGAGATAAATTGAAAGACACACCACGTAAAATTAGAGCAACAATAATCAGATCTTGATAAGTAGAATCTGCTCCTTCACCTAACCGAGGCAACAAATTATACCTAACAATATGATGAAGGACACATGAAATTGGAGAAACATCCACAGTTTTAGGAGTGAAAACATCAGTTAACCAATTATTGTTCATCATAATTTGAAGCTGTTCCAATGGAGTAAATGGAAAATGAATAACTCCTTTCTTTGTGAAAGGACAGACACCAGAAGAAGAAACATTTAAAATGCTACCAAAATCCATAACAAAAAAATAAAGAGATTTGCCTTTGACAAACGTTGTATAAGAATCACCATGGCATTCTAGATTCGTATAAAACTGTTGAACAAGACTAGGATATGCCACAGAGGGAGGAAAAAGCATAGATGATATACCATAAGATTCAAACAACAGTTTGAGAGGGGATTGCTGAAAACAGATCTGATCAACAGATTTTTCGTAGACAAGTTGTTTAGGAAAAATGACTGTTTTAAAACGTACCTCATACGCATTACTGCGAAAGAAGTTGTCAGGAAGATCAGTTGAGAGATTAGGGTTTACCGAAACCGGATGAGGAGTAACCTCTGGCTTAAAAGATGGAGTCCTTGTTTGATGTTGCCGAGAGGGTCCAGTAGATTTAGACAGAGAGGGATTAAAGGTTGACTCTTCAGAAGATGAAGAGTCCGCGTACTCCGTTTCTTCAGATATGACTTTCTTCATCTTTCGTTGTCTGCGTGATGGTCCGGCTGTGGATGGAGGTGGAACAATTATTTGATTGTCGTCAGAATCGATCAACGATCTTTTATGATTTCTGGTTCTCATATTGCTGGAGATTTGGTAGAGAAGAAGATGAAAGTATCGAGATGGAAAGAGATTCAGTAAAACAGAGAGAATCAGGAGATATTAAGAGAATGAAGAGAATGAAATAATATAGAGTATATAAAAAGGAAGGAATGCATGTATGTAAATTGACGTCTCCCTAGACTTTAAATCTCCCAAGGCTTTACGTCTCCCAAGACTCCCCTTCAACTGTCCGGTCTTTTCAGTTTTCAAAAATAATGATGATAAAGTCCTTGATTATTGCGTCCATTAATTGAGGAGATCAGTAGGCAGCCGAAAAGAAACTCACTATTAAATATATCACGCCTATGTTTCTTAACTAACTTTTCTTTTCAAAAATTAACTATGTCAATTATTTAGAAACCGTGTCCACGATTTAAGGACTTTTAATGATCAGCCGAAAACTCATAATATCAAATATCCAGATTTTAGCAGTTATTAAGATATGTATGCATAATAGGATAGCATAACTATAAAGCAAAAATTAAGCGATACACATCCCAAGTTCTCTAGGTAAAATGCAAAATCTGTCTTCACTCAAAGGTTTAGTAAAAATGTTTGCAATTTGATTTTTTGTAGGAATGAAAATTAATTTAATTAACCCTTTTTAAACATTATCACGTAAAAAATGATGTCTCACTTCAATGTGTTTTGTACGTGAATGTAACACAGGATTTTTAAATATATCTATAGCACTTGAATTATTGCAATATATAGGCACACACTCACATAATATATCAAAATCACATAGAGTTTGCCTCATCCATAAAATTTGTGAACAACAACTTCCTGCAGCTAGGTATTCACCCTCAGTAGTTGAAAGAGCCACTGATGTTTGCTTTTTACTATGCCATGACACGAGACTTTGTCCCAAGAAAGTACAAGCACCACTCGTACTTTTTCTATCAATTTGACACCCTGCATAGTCAGCATCTAAATAGCCAATTAGTTCAAAATGATTGAAAATTGGATAAAACAACCCTAAATTTATTGTACCACTTAAATATTTCAATATCCTTTTACAAGCATTTAAGTGTGATTCTTTTGGTTTAGCTTGAAACCTTGCACATAGACAAACACTATACATTATATCGGGTCTAGAAGCGGTTAAATATAGTAAGCATCCAATCATACCTCGATATTTTTTTATATCTACATCAATACCTTTCTCGTCAGTGGTGAGTTTTATTGATGTGCTCATTGGTGTACCTTTCGAGTTAGATCCTTCAAAGCCAAATATCTTGAGTAGTTCTTTTGTGTAATTGGTTTGATGGATGTAAATTCCATCCTTTGTTTACTTGATTTGAAGTCCCAAAAAGTAGTTGAGTTTACCCATTAAGCTCATATCAAATTCTTTATGCATGCACTTGGAAAACCACTCACAAAGGAAATCATTAGTAGCACCAAATATTATATCATCTACATATATTTGAACAATAATAATATCGATAATTTTATGCTTAATAAACAATGTAGAATCTATCTTACCTCTAACAAACCCATTTGATAAGAGATACTTACTCAATCTTTCGTACCAAGCTCTTGGAGCTTGTTTCAAGCCATAAAGAGTTTTCTTTAGCTTGTACACATGATTAGGATACTTTTCGTGTTCGAATCTAGGAGGTTGCTTTACATATACCTCTTCATTAATGTATCCATTGAGGAAGGCACTCTTTACGTCCATTTGATGAAGCTTAAACTTTTTGTAGCAAGCAAATGCTAACAGAATTCTAATTGATTCCAACCTTGCTACTGGTGCATAAGTTTCATCATAGTCGATCCCTTCCTGTTGATTGTATCCTTGAGCTACCAATCTAGCTTTGTTATGAATGATTGTGCCGTGCTCATCAAGTTTGTTCTTGAAAACCCATTTTGTACCAATGATGGAAACATCTTTGGGAGGAGACATAAGTTCCCATACTTGGCACCTCTCAAATTGTTGAAGTTCTTCTTGCATTGCCAATAGCCAGTTCTCATCAATTATAGCATCCTTTGCATTCTTTGGCTCAACCTATGATAAAAATGAAGAGAATGTACAGTGATTTTGTAAACCTCTCCTTGTGGTTATACCTATATTGATATCTCTAATAATATTTTCTGAAGGATGATTCTTGATGTATCTAGCTGTTCTTGGCATTTGGATATTATGCATAACTTCCTCTTGATCATTAGACTCATTTTCAGCATCCTGCAAATCTTCAGGTTCATGCTTATGCTGATCATTCATTTCAAGTTGCTGAATTTGTTCATTCGGTCTCCTGTTTTGTTCATTTCGGTTTGCTGAAATGTTGACTATCTCCAAATTACCTGCATCATCTTCACTTTCTTTTGGAAAATCATTGTTAGTCTCATTGAAAGTAATATGAACAGATTCTTCTACACATGACTTTTTAATATTGAAGATGCGATAAGCCTTACTATTTTGAGAATAACCAATAAATATTCCTTCATATGACTTAGCATCAAATTTTCCCAAATTGTCACTTGTATTTAGAATAGTACTCCGTATTCGTACATAGTATAATATGCGTAAATAATGTACACGTGAATAGTACTCCGTATTCGTATATAGTACCGTATACGTAAATAATGTCATATACGTAAATAGTGCCATATACATGAATAGTGTCGTATACGTGAATAGTGCTGTATACGTGAATAGTAACCCGACTCAAAAAGGTAGAAATTCCACAATAAAATTCATACCAATATGTCAGTATAATGATATTGAAAGAATAACATCATTATGAAGAATATAACATCCCTTAATATCCCTTACATCAAAAGAGCAGCACTTCTATCTGGATATCGGATATGACACTGAAGAAAACTTGCACTGATGAATAGTAATTCACTAAGTATCTAAATACTCATAAAATACACTCGATAATCTATATAGAAAAAGAGAGAAAACTTATTTCTGGTGTGATTTTCAATTCTAACTTAGCCCTCTATTTATAGGAAAATGTTAGCACGCCGAAACAGACTTGACCTGCTACCTGATGGCTTTATCTGCTACTATTCCACCCACCAAAAATCAGCCACCAGCCCCAACAACCAAAAGTGGGGCCCACTCAATTCTAGAATTTTTCACCAAAACCTAATTTCTGAATCAGTTACCTCTTAAAATTCATAACAAATTATACGCTCATTTTTAACGGTTCAAAATTTGTGGACATATACTCAACTTATATATGTATAACATATCCAAAAATTACAACGATCCAACGGTCAGATCAAAATTATAACTCACGCAATAGAGCTTTAAGAAAACTGATTTGATCTTTTAATACCTCCAATCCGACAAAATACTGGTAAAATACCTCAACATTAATTCCTTCATTTATAACCACATAAATAAATCCATCATTTATATCCACATCAAATAAATATTTCCTTATCATATAAATTAATAATTAATTATTCACAAATAATATTATAGAATCACAATTATGACAACCAGGCTGTTCCCAGGAAAGAGGGGGCTTTCCTATAAGGATTTCTCATTACTGGCGCGCAATTAGGTGACCAAACCTCTCCTTGACAGAACTTTCTAGACATTGCCAATAATGTTATCTAATAATATTATTCAAAAAATATGAACTATTGATCTGATAATGGAGATACTGTGCAGTGACAATTATTGAAACAACAATAATATAAAATATCAACGCAGCAATTATTGAATCAATAAAATAAAATATTGAACAGTAATTACTGTAACAATTATTGAGTAGTTCCTTCTTACGTAAGAATCAATAATTCAAAAATACTGTGCAATACCGTGTGCTACTGTGCAATAACACATATTACTGTATTTTAACCACCTGGTATTTCAACAGTGTTAACGGTAATAACTACGCCGTTATTTGTAAAAACTCAAATTTATCGTTTTCTTCATCCGACAATTATCCGTTATGGGGCCCATAAATGGCTGCGCCGTCGTACAAATATTCTCCGACAGAAAGAATATTCCACGACCAAACGAATATTCCCCGACAACAATGAATATTTTATAACCACTTGTTTATTTTGAAAAAAATTGCACATATCACCCTTAACTTTAACTTTTTTTTTTATCAATTTAACCATTTACTAAATAGAAAAATTGAATACTTTTATTTCATAAAATTCGGGGTCTTACAATCTCCCCTCCTTATGAAATTTCGTCCCCAAAATTTACGTACCTGATAATTCAAAGAGTTGAGAATACCTTGCTTTCATTTCAGATTTCATCTTCTTTGTCATTATGATTGCTCTATTGCTCATCTCAAGTATTTCAGATATCATTCTAGAATACAGCTTCAAAACAAGGGTTAATTGAATAAATTAACATATCACATAATATCCCGATATTATGACTGACCAACAAATAAGCTTAGGTAGGACACACTAGCGAAGGATTTACTCATCTCTCCCCTCCTAGTTCTATTCCCCGATCTCCGCCAGAGAACATATCCCTAAGCTCTGATACTAACTGTGACAACCCCAAAATAGGTCTATTCCATCTAACCCATTCTGAGTCGCCAAATATATGGTACAGAAAATAACTACAACTTTATTACAACAATTATCGTGTAAAATACAACAACTCATGTGTTGTGAGTTTTGATACAAATATATATATCAGTTGTGACTCTTGACACCAACTTGAGTAGCACGTCACCATGACATCTTACATAAAGGTATAGTCAAAAACTGTTTTAGAAATTAAAATCTTTGGGAAGTGCTCAAAGAAACCTTCGTACATGGGAGGCCATGCGTGTAGGTTATGATAGATATCATATGGCCACAGAATTATCCTTGGTTGACTCAATAGACCAAAGAAAAACAAGAAGATTACTATCATATTCTTTCCAATGGTGAGTCTTCTCTTGACATATCACTATCTCCACTGTCACTAATTGTGAATTATACTTCAAACAAACTCCAAGATTATATAGGTAGTGCTCGTAAATATATTCAACAAGTGGATGAGCACAACCCTGTCTTATGATGACACGAGGTTGTATGTCATTAGATATCTTGTACGATAGTGGCAAAACACCCTTCCAAAGTTGAGTTCACCTCACCCTCAATAGCTATAGATCACCGTTCTATTCCCTTGTTATCCCCCGCTCGACCCAGCTACACTCTTATTACCTGAAAGGAATTGTGAAGCAAAATAGTGAGCACAACTAGCTCTGTAAAGAATATCACGACTAAAGATAAATAAATTATCAATAGCCTTCATCAATAATAAATTAGAGATTTAGAACATATGGTAGATGATAAAACTTTTCAACCATAGTTGCAGCGGAACGAGCAATCCATTAGAAGAGTCAAATAGACCATAAAATCTATTATCTTCTCCATGTTAAAAATCCACCAACAATGTTTTATCCCTGTAACATCAATCAACAGTTCCTTTCCACAATTATATGAATAACTCATAATCATAATTGTAATTCTAAATTCCTCTTCGCATCTAGGACAAAGATAATTTTCATCACATGTCTTTACCTGAAACATCAAAGATCAAGGTTATACCAAATCACAGTTCATGTTCATAATCATACTAATAACTTCATCTTTGCACTACGGCCAAATATATTCGTCAACAGTTCATCTTTGCACTACTGGCCAAAGATATTCAACAACAGGTCATCTTTGCACTACGGGCCAAAGATATTCATCAACAATTCATCTTTGCACTACAGGCCAAAGATATTCCTCAACAGTTCATATTTGTACTACATGCCAAATATATTAATATCTCAAAGAAATATATAATCATTTCAAAATCTATATAAACCATAATTATAACCATGTTGATCAATTCACCTTTGCACTTAAGCTAAAAATATTCAATTATAAATTCAATGGTCATGATCATACCAGTCAACCATTCAACTTTGCACTACTAGCCAAAGAGAACCCATAGTCATGATCATACCAATAATCTACCCATCTTTACACTCAAGTCAAAGAGAAATTTCTTCACCATGATTATAAAAATGTTATATATGATAATAAAAATAATATGATCAACAACTGTATTTAATTTCAAGAGCAATATTCATAAATCAACGATAATTTGGTTAAAAAAAAAGAAACCAATTTTGTCATGAATAGTAACTCGTGAATAGTAATCCATGAATAGTAACTCGTGAATAGTAACTCATGAATAGTAACTCGTAAATAGTAACTCATGAATAGTAACTCGTGAATAGTACTCCGTATTCGTACATAGTACCGTATACGTAAATAATGTCATATACGTAAATAGTGCTATATACATAAATAGTGCCGTATACGTGAATAGTGCCGTATACGTGAATAGTAACTCCGATTCAAAAAGGTAGAAATTCCACAATAAGATCCATACCAATATGTCAGTATAATGATATTGAAGGAATAACATCATTATGAAGAATATAACATCCCTTAATATCCCTTACCTCAAAAGAGCAGCACTTCTGACTGGATATCAGATATGACGGTGAAGGAAACTTGCACAGATGAATAGCAACTCACCAAGAATCTATATACTCACAAAATACATTCGATAATATAGAGAAAAAAGAGAGAAAACTTGTTTCTGATGTGATTTTCAATTCTAACTTAGCCCTCTATTTATAGAAAAATGTTAGCACGCCGAAACAGACTTGACCTGCTACCTGATGACTTTACCTGCTACTATTCCACCCACCAAAAATCAACCACCATCCCCAACAACCAAAAGTGGGGCCCACTCAATTCTAGAATTTTCCACCAAAACCTAATTTTCGAATCAGTTACCTCTTAAAATTCATAACAAATTATACGCTCATTTTTAACGGTTCAAAATTTGTAGACATATACCCAACTTATATATGTATAACATATCCAAAAATTACAACGATCCAACGGTCATATCAAAATTATAACTCAAGCAATAGAGCTTTAAGAACACCGATTTGATCTTTTAATACCTCCAATCCGATAAAATACTGATAAAACACCTCAACATTAATTCCTTCATTTATAACCACATAAATAAATTCATCATTTATATCCACATCAAATAAATATTTCCTTATCATATAAATCAATAATTAATTATTCACAAATAATATTACAGAATCACAATTATGACAACCAGGACGTTCCCAGGAAAGAGGGGGCTTTCCGATAAGGATTTCTCCTTACTAACGCGTAATTAGGTGACCAAACCTCTCCTTGATAGAACTTTCTAGACATTGCCAATAATGCTATCTAATAATATTATTCAAATAATATGAATTATTGATCTGATAATGGAGATAATGTGCAGTGACAATTATTGAAACAACAATAATATAAAATATCAACGCAACAATTATTGAATCAATAAAATAAAATATTGAACAATAATTACTGTAACAATTATTTAGTAGTGCTTTCTTACGTAAGATTCAATAATTCAAAAATACTGTGCAATAACGTGTGCTACTGTGCAATAACGCGTATTACTGTATTTTAACCATCGAGTATTCCAACAGTGTTAACGGTAACAACTACGCCGTTATTTGTAAAAACTGAAATTTATCTTTTTCTTCATCCGAGAGTGATCCGTTATGGTGCCCACAAATGGTTGTGCCGTCGTATGAATATTTCCAGACAGAAAGAATATTTCACGACCAAACGAATATTCCCCGACAACAATGAATATTTTATAATCACTTGCTTATTTTGAAAAAAATTGCACATATCACCCTTAACTTTAAACTTTTTTATCAATTTAACCATTTACTAAATAGAAAAATTGAATACTTTTATTTCATAAAATTCGGGGTCTTACATATACTTTGTTTCAAATTTTCTTATTAATCTTTCAAACTCTTTAAATGCTTCATCCTTAGTTCTCAAGAATAATACCCAAGTGTATCTAGAGAAATCATCTACTATTACAAAAACATAAAACTTACCATTTATACTAGAATGTCTTTCTGGTCCAAATAGATCAAGATGAAGTAGTTGTAAAGGAGAAGAAGTTGATACCATGTTCTTTGCCGTAAATGATGTACTTACTTGCTTTCCGAGTTGACATGGAACACAAATTCCCTTCTTTTCATATTTGATTTTCGACAACCCTTTGACAAGATTCTTTGAGGATAATTTCTTGATTAAGTCAATGTGAACATGTCACATCCTCTTGTGCCACAAATTAGCCTCATCTTGTATAGATGCTAGACATAATTCTTCATCCTGTTGCTCAAAGTCAATAGTATATATATTTCCTTCTCTTTGTGCAACTAGAGTGATATTGTTAGTACCATGAGAAATCATGCATTTTTCTTTATCAAAACTAACTTGGTGACCATTATCCATTAATTGACTAATACTAATAAGATTAAATTCAAGTCCATTAACAAGGTGTACATTATCAATATTTACCTTACCATTTTCAATTTTACCTTTTCCGATTATCTCGCATGTTCGATTATCTCCAAATATAACTGTACCATTTTTCTTCTTGATTTTTAGCTCCACGAACTTTGTTTTGTCACCAGTCATGTGACGAGAACACCCGCTATCAAGAATCCATTTTTGAGATGGAACTCTAGCTTTTAAACATTCCTGTCAAGAAAAGATAGTTCATCTTTTTTGGTACCCATACCTTTTTGAGTCCATTTATGTTAATAGCAAATAATTCACTCTTTTTAATCCATACCTTTTTAATCTTATTTCGTTTCTTAAAGCAATTTATATCTAAATGACCTTTAATACCACAATGTTTGCAAGTTGTGAAAGGAGAGCAATAATTTAAACTAAAACATGATTTTGAGTTTAACATTTTCATATTACTCTTTTTATTCATTGAATTAAAACCAATTCCTTGTCTTTCAAAACTAGGTCTTTATTTTTCTAATATGAAATTTAGATTTTCTTCACCTTGAACAAATTTTGCAAGAGATGATTTTAGTGAGTCTATTTCTTTTTGAAGTTCATTATTAGGACATGCTTTAATAGGAGATTTATCACTAAATGCTTCAATACACACATCTCTCATTTTTAACTCATTAGTCAATTTTTGGACTTCATTATTTAAGAATTTCACCTTATTGAAAAGTATTTTATTAAAGTTATCTAAATAACCAATCTTTGCAATCAAAACCTTTTCTTCTTGACATGTGGATTCCTTTTCAATTTCTTTTTTTTCATCTATTAGTGAATCTACTTCATCCATTAATGTATTAAATAATCCTTTTAAGCTTGCATTCTTTTCTCTTAACTTCTTATTTTCTTGTTCTAAAGAATTTAGTTCATTAGGAGATACCTGATTGGATTCACCTTCAACTCCCACGAAACATACTTGAGCTATCTCATCTTTAGCATCGATCTCCACTTCGGATTCTTCATCACTCCAAGTAATAAAGACTTTGTTCTTCTTGTTGTCTTTGTAGTTGGTCTTCCCTTTATTCTTTAGTTGAAAACAGTCTTTCTTGAAGTGG
This sequence comes from Panax japonicus, assembly GCA_020205505.1. Classification (NCBI taxonomy): domain Eukaryota; kingdom Viridiplantae; phylum Streptophyta; class Magnoliopsida; order Apiales; family Araliaceae; genus Panax; species Panax japonicus. The sequence goes on from CM035091.1 coordinate 31,560,245, forward strand.
CCAGGACGTCCACATTCGAAACACGTTTCTTCATTTTGCTTTCCTTTAAATTTATTTGAATTGAAGGTGTTTCTCCTCTTGTTTTTCCTTTGTAGTAACCCCTTGAGTTTTCTTGACATCATCGCTATTTCTTCATCGGAGTTATCATCAAGTTCCTCTTCATTATCTGCAATAAGAGTTAAGACCTTTTTTCGAGGAGTTTCCTCCTCATCATCATATCTCTTTAACTGATGTTCATATTCTTCTAGTTCACCAAACAAGGTTAAAGTATCCATGGAAGAAATAGTAACAGAATCTTGAAGAGTAGTGATTTTAGAAGCAAACCTTTTGGGCATAGCCTGAAGCAACTTACGATTGATATCACTTTGAGGAATAGTCTTGTCCAGCAATTTCAAGGAGTTTATAAGGACTAGAAATCTTGCTTGAGCTAGCTTGATGGTTTCATCTTTTTCGAGCTTGAACATTTCATAATCGTGCATAAGCATGCTTAGCTTAACTTCTCGTACTTTTGAAGTACCTTCATGACTTACCACTAAGGTATCCCACATCTCTTTGGCAGTGTTGCATGAGGAGACTTTATCTATCTCGGATTGTACCATGCTGCTGAGAAGTGTGTTCATAGCCTTCGAATCATATGAGACCATGTAGATTTCGGTGGAATCCATTTCTAGCAGAATCTTTGGTGTCCCATCATCTCTTCGTGGAACAACTGGTCCGTTCTCCACAACCCACCATTCCCAAGGATCTCTTTTAAGATAGATCCTCATTCGGAATTTTCAGAAGTTGTAATTTTCTGTGCCAAACAGTAAAGGAGGTCTATTAGTTGATTGACCTTCTTGATTGTTGTTTCCGAACTGTGTCATGTCAGAATCTTTCCCTACAAGTCACCTTTAAGACCAAGATAAGTAGAGCCAAACTCTGATACCAAATAAAATTTAACTAGGCACACTTAGAAGGGGGGTTAAATAAGTGTAGGAGCAATCTATGGCCAACTTTTAAAAATTATTAATTTCAGGCTACTAGAATGATTGAAATCAGTTTACTGAATTAATATAGCCTTTTGAATAAAATACTTGATGTTAAAGAATTATCTAAATATAATGCAAGTAGTCAAATTAAGATAATTAATTAACTTATGTGATTTTAAAGTAAAGCAAATAATAAAATCAACACCAAGATTTTTTACGTGGTTCAGCTATTACCCTCTTTAATAATAGCCTAGTACACGTCCAATACCAACTAGTATTGGAGACTCACTTTATTTATTTATTTATAAATAAATACAGATTACAAAACAGATTCTAACAAAAATTAATTAAACAATTAATTTCCCTTGAGCTCTCTTGCTCCTTGTGCACCTATGCACCCTTCAAGCACCTTTGCTTCCTTGAACCTGTTTGTAAACTACTTTTCTAATCCACCAGGATTAAAACCTTTAGACTACACTTAGTCTAACAATAAAAAGATCAATACAATATAGAGGTCTATGATCAATGCAAAAATAATTAATTTAACAATTAAAGGTTCAACTATATGCAATGATCAAGTAACACAAAATAAGTAATTAATTTCTTACCGAATATCACCTCAAATAATACCAGAAATTAAACTGCTTAGCTTCTCAAGAATTGCACTTAGTAAATCAATTTGCTTAATAATAATAATAAGTGCAATGATAATTCGTGAGTTCTGTAATTTTCTAAAAGAGAAAACATCATTTATATAGCCTTTACACAAGTTATCGTTTAATCACAAAATAATCTGTTTTCATTAATCCACACAATAACCGGCGTGTTAATATGGAGATACCCCACAACGGTAAAGAAGTATATCAAATAATATTTATCCAGTTTGTAAATCAATCTCTTTGTTTAGATATGCAGTTTGAATAAATCAAAAACACCTTTAAGAGATAACTTCTTCATATAACCACTTTGACTTTATCTCACCATATATATAGATGATGTGAAGCAACTAAAGTGGTGACATCATACTCTTACTTTATCTTTTCCATAAAAGTGGCCTGAGACAATAAAAGTGAATTTGTCCTTTATCTTTTCAATATCATATAAGAGTCCCAAGAATTGTAACCATTATCACAACTCTTTGAAAACCACAAACATCAAATCTCAATAAAGTAACTGCCATCATTTAGACTTTCTAGAGAACCATGATATACATCCACGTGTAAAAAAATGTCCAAGAGATATCAATTAATCACTTTTTCAACCATGCACATTTTGTTTTATTTTATCTCTTCTTAGAAAAACTGTTTTCGTAGGATATAATAAATATTTTTCATTTAAGACATATAACAAGATATAATGCAATAATATGTCCTAGAGTATTTAAATGAAAAATCAATTATTATGCAATTGACCTTACATTGATTTTTCTAGAAAAGAGAAAATCTTTCAATTTCTTGAATATTCAATCAAAGCTCTTTATCACAAAAATACTTGTAATACCATAAAACAATTTAGTACATGAACATTTCATCATCAAAACATAAGGCTAGAATATGACTAAGTCAACAGAGAGGACAAATTTTGTAAAAAATTGAATACTTTTTTGAAATTTATCCTTCTTTTTTTTAATTTAGTAATGTTAGATTATTATTATTCAAGTGTGGCTCCCACAAAACATAATCAACAAGACTTTGTTGCATCCTCCGCTTATTATGATGTTGATTAATTAGTTGTTATCTAAGCCAGCCTAAATGCTTATCTGCCAAAGTTCGTTCTTCATCTTGAACCTTTCTTTCTTTAATTTTCTCTTCTGATTCTACATTCACAAATGGACTTAAATATTGAGAATTACGACAAGAAAACCAGGTGCAAGCTAGTGAAATCGTGAAATCGCTCTCGACATACTTTCAAGGCTGCCCATCACGTCTTTGCTGCAGTCCAGATTTGTATGCAGAGCCTGGCAAAAGTTGTCACTTGATCAAAATCTTGTTAACTTGCACCTCTCTCAGGCAGCGACGACGCGTAATCCATTGCTCATATTTCACTTTGACAATCCAATTCAAAACCAGCTGTATTTAGCAGAATTATCTGATCTTAATGACAGAGAAGTTGAGAAAAATTCACACGCCTTTCTGTGCTTCCATGCCAGAGTTTAATGTTGTGGGATCATGTAATGGCTTATTATGTTTATCCGACTCGCTACATAATGATGCAATTTTCATATACAACCCCTTCACTAGGGACTACAAAGAGCTGCCAAAATCAAGAACTTATCACGAACAAGAAGTTATGATTGGATTTGGTTTTCATCCAGTGATCAACGAGTATAAGGTGGTTAAGATAACCTACTATTGGAATGATTATATCGGAATGTTTAATTCACAATCAGAAGTTCAGTTATTCAGTCCGAGCAGAAATAAATGGACAAGTATGGGAAAAGTACCTTATCAGCTTGAAAGACGGTCACCAGAAGCTGTTTTCTTGAATGGAAGACTTCATTGGATGACTCGACATAGAACTCGACCAGGTAGGTATAATAATGCTCATATCATTGCCTTTGATCTTGCAGAAGAACAATTCCATGAAGTTTTAAAACCTGATTTTGGGGGATAAATAGGCCCAACTATCATTTAGCTGTTCTGGGAGGGTGTCTTTCTGCAGTAGTTTATTATAGTAAAGAAGAAGAGTTGGAGATTTGGATTATGAAAGATTATAATGTGAGAGAGTCTTGGATCACTGAGTACAGAATTGGAGCTTTTTTTCCCAGGTTACTACATCAAGATTTTCTGCGACCATATCAGATTTGGAAGAATAATTTTCGTAGGAGAAAAGTTCGAGTTCTGTGTTCTAAAGAACGGTGAGATTTTGCTGGAGTACAGATATGGAACATTGGCTTCATATGATCCAGAAAGTGGAAAATTTAGAGAGAGAATGTTTCCTGGGATGCCAAGTATGTTTCAAGCAGTTGTACATTTGGGCAGCTTGAATTGGATTGATATCCCAACTGATAGCCAAGATTAATGAAGTTTATTATACCGAGTACTGCATTTATCATTTGTAGCAGTTTTATGCATAGCGAAGGGCTGGAACAATACTCTTTTTTTTATGGTAATTCAAAAACTAATTGATAAAAATAAGAGAACTGGCCAATACTCCAGGTACAAACTGGACTCATAAATATTAAGTAGTTTAATCTTGATAAATCATAAACCCCCATCAAATACTAGCTAAACTCTAACTCAGATAATGCAAAAAAAAATTAAATTAAACCCTTTAGGCAAATGACTCCAGCGGCAAAGTTTTTGCTGATTCCATGATGTGATGTGAGGCAGAAACTCTTTGCAGATTCATGTTAAGTTTTTGATCTTTATCATTGATTATATTCAAATTAAATCATCTTTATCGAAGTTTTGATTTGAAGTGGAGATTCTTTTTCTACACAAAAGGAGTACAAGATGGCTGTCCTCAGAATTGCAAGAAGTTAAAAAAAGAATACAAAAACTTAGGCTACATAATAAGTTGCTACTATATTTTCCAAAGCAAGTCGCTTTTCGATTCATTTTATGACTTTTAAGCAGGGATGTCACCATCAATGGCACATAAAGTAAGCAGGGGTGTCACCATCCATGGCAAATAAAATCCTATCATTAATCTGGATTAACACAACTTGGCTTTTATATATCAAGATATAGTAATATATATTATGAACTGAAAGGTGCAGATTTGTGAGAACCGGAAGATTAGGACTTTTGTCTTGTGATTACTAATTAACAAGCAAGAGATTAGTCAGTGGTGGCTCCCACTAAACCTAATTAACAAGACAACTTGCAGCCTCCGGCAATTAATTATGATGCTAATCATTTTTGCTGTTTTCTGAACATTCTCATTGTTTATTATTAGCCAAAAAATTTTCTTCATCCCTAAGCCTGATTGCTTTTACTTTGTCTAATGGATTTTCACATTGAGAACCCCATCAATAAAAGAAATTGCAAGCTAAAAGAGCATCAGCCAAGAACTGAGATGGATAGTTTACCTCGTGAAATCGCCCTCGACATACTTTCAAGGCTGCCCATCACATCAATAATTCAGTCCAGATTTGTATGCAGAGCCTGGCACACCTTGTCACTTGATCAAAATCTTGCTTACTTGCACCTCTGAGGCAGTGAAGCGCGATCCTTTCCTCCTCTTCCATTGTGACTATCCAATTCGAAACCAGCTTTATTTTGTCGAATTTGCTGATGATGACGAAGGGAAAGTGAGGAGAATTAGTACACCCTTTTCTGCTTCCATGACAGAGTTTAATGTTGTAGGCTCATGTAATGGCATATTGTGTTTATCCTACTCGTTATATAAGGATGCAGTGTATATATACAACCCTTTCACTAGGGACTACAAAGAGCTGCCTAAAACAAGACAGTATGAAGATCAAGAAGTGGTGTATGGATTCGGATTCCATCCGGGGACCAAGAAGTACAAGGTTGTTAAGATAGTCTACCATTGGAATTTTGTGAATACTGGATCCTGGCATACTCGTAGAATCAGAATACCAGGTCATTCAAAATCGGAAATTATGGTATTCAGTTTCAGAAGCAGTACATGGAGAAGTATCGGAAAAGTACCTTATCAGATTGAAAGGCGATCATCACAAATTGCAGCGACCATTTCGGATTTGGGGGAACACCTTTAATAGGTTAGCAGTTCGAGTTCTATGCATTTTAAAGAATGGTGAGATCTTGGTAGAGTATAAAGTTGGAAGGTTGGCTTTGTATGACCCAGGGGGTGAGAGATATAAAGATTTAACGTTTAAAGGGATGCCAAATATGTTTCAAACAGTCGCACATATCGGAAGCTTGAATTGGATTCAATCTTCCAATTGATATGTAATATACATAGCTAAATTTATTGGGTTATAATTATTTGATGTGTTATTATGTTCTACATTTTCTTTGTACCAGTCGATTCACTGCCTGCCCGATATAGGTTGCTCATGCTTCAACTTTCAAGTAATACATAATAACCATGGTGAAGGTTAAACAAACAAAAGATACATTTACATGATTGATTTAAGATCCTGACATTCTGTAATCAAGACAAATTCTGTAACAAGTTTTTTTCCATGACCAAACTGTTCTATTTTTTTTAATTTTTATTTCAAATTCAAAGATAAATAAATCATTCTACGTTCTACAATATCCCAGCAGGTAAGTTTTATTGAGCTTAGAAATTAGAGAATACGCATTCTTTGTCTGGGGGGAGTGGAACTCCTAAAACAGCAAGCTTGCCCAAGCAGCAATAAAAGCAAAGCCACCCAATGGGGCTAAGGTAGAATACTTTCTGTCTTCAAGATATGCCACAGCATAACACCTGCAAACAACAAGAGTTTGTTTTCAGTTTTCTCCTTCGATCAGTTTAAATTCAATTTAAAAAAATTTACTGGATAGCTTGCAGAAAAACAACCGATGATCTCAAAATATATAACATACTGTCTAAATTATTTTTAACAAATATAATGAATTAAGATCCATTGTTTGATAGTTTTGTTTCCTTTGTGAATTATTGGAAATTGTTTTCATTGAGCACCAAAAATAATATGCCCAAGAAAAGATTCGGTCACAACCTAACTGAAGAAAAATTCTACTCCCTATCAAAATACTAAAGAAAAATTCTACTCCCTCTCAAAATACAGACTCATGGAATTACTAACAAGATCCTCGACAAGTCTGATGATTCCAGACACTGATCGTCTAATGGAACTGCAATCATCTAAATAGATGTTTTTCAATTGAATTTGATTTCCTTTATTACAACAACTGTCATTGAAAGTTTCATATGCGCTCATAATAAAATTTTAATGGAGAGCCTCTAAATTTCAATGGAGAGTCTGTGAACTTCATATGGGGGCAGGTCCCACATTAGTAGAATGTGGGGTTGATATACTAGCTTGCCTATATCGTAACATTTGGTATATGTTTTACTGTTTTACATAGAACATATTACTATTAATCTATTTCAAATCACCCGAACAGCCATTAGCCATTACTAATAGATACCCTGATCTATATATTTAGATCATTCGAAGGTCTCTTTTCTTAGTTTTAAAAGAAAGACAAGAACGAAGTATATTTTGTACTCTATCTGTGTATCCTTTATTCCTACAAAATATCAAATGAAATATAACGCTTAGAAGGGATATTCCGTGGAATTATCAACTAAGCGAAAAGGGCTACTTGATCAGCTAAGCAGCTAGAAACCATAGAAATCTAACTCCACCACAATTCTTCCAATTTTAAATTAAGGGTTGAAGATAATAAGATAAAATCTAGAAACCATATAAACCTAGACTTCCACCACAATTGCATTTTACTATGAACGTTCCAAAACATGATTTTGAAACATTAAATATAACATCTAATGCAAAAACACATAATTACAACATTTTTCTATGATTTATAAATGAGGATTATCCTTTATATAGCTCTTGGGCCATAGAACCAATAGCTAAGATCAAATCTAATGGTAGGCTAGGATTCACTATCTTTAATCATCCTCTAAAAATAACTAGGATATTTACAAAGTATAGTAATTAAATGTGTAAATATAGAACGCTCTATAAGAAAACTTAATCCATAAAAACAGATAATAGAAAATGTCACCTAATTAGCCAAAAGTGCTAAAAATGCGTTCTTGTGACACTATTGATCTGAGACGAGAATGAAGGAAGGAAGAGAGGGGATTCAAATGAGATAATTAGGCTAAAAGCCACCAGCACAAGGCTTAAAATTCAATAATAATCAATCATTCAATAATTTCTCGTGATGAATTACAACTGTTTATATAGGAATGAGAAAACTCTAATACTTTGAGACCAAGTAAAATATTAAGTAACCTAATTAAATAAAGAAATAAAATCCTAGTAGTTTCCTTTAATAATTAATATTCTAGAGTATTCTACTAATAAAATTAAATATATATCCTAACCTTATCTACTAAATAAACAAATTACATTGAAATCATCCATAAATAACAATAATACACAATAATACTAAATTTCTTCTGCTTCCATCCTCGCATATTAATAAATCTCTTCTGCTTCCATCCTCATCAACTATGCTTGAAAACTCAACCAATATTAGTTATATTAGACTACTTTTAACTATATCTCTTTAGAAAGTTATTTCCAGCATACCACGTTCCGGATAAATGTAATTTGTACCAGCCAAGAGATTCACAAAAACCTAGCCATGACATACTCACGAAAAGTGACGTTTTTCGCTCTCGATTTTGTTCCACATACTGCACGGAATCACGATTGCCTCAATCATTACTCAAAGCAGATATGCACTTGCCACCATTAATAAGTTGTGGATATATTATGACTGGCACTTCAACAAGTTGTCGAAACACAAAATTTTGAAGTAATCCTCTGTTCAGAAATATGAGATCAACTCACTAAAAATGTTTAAATTAAGGAGATTGTTTATCCATTAGCCAGTAGTTACATTTTTATACTTCCAAAAGTCATTTATTCGCCTCATTATGTGAATTACGTAAAAAAAATTATGTCTTTGTATTACCCAATACAAACATCAATACGTCTACATGATCACATAAATTATCATTTTCATGAAAAAAGAAGATGAATTAGTACTTACGTCCCGGAGAAAGCAAGAATTCCAGTAGTTAAAAGGCCTCCAAACTACAACCAAAAACAAAAATGACAGAAATTACCTACAAAACCCAACCACAATACCACCGGGGATGAAAGAGGGGAATGAGACTCACAATGTTAGGGTGGGTGGTGACAGGGGCAGCAACCAGGGCTGCGGTGTGAACCAAATGGTAGAGAGATGCCGTGTGCCAAACCTGCCCATTTAGGTATATATGAATTAAAGTACTAGTTGTAGCAACAAATTAAATTGACCGACTATTGACTAAATCAAAGTGTCTGCCTTTTCAATTTCTTCCTTGTTATATAGGTATGGAGTACATAAATTAAATATGAAGAATAGAGTGCAATGGAATTTGAAGGAGTGAAAGATTACATCTTTGTAAGAGGGGTTCTTGGGTTTGAAGCCATGGGCACCGTATGTACCTAATCCAAGAGCTGCCATCCCTTTTTCCAAGAATTACCACAAAGGAGTTGTATTTGATTATGCATATACATTTATTTATCTACAGAAATTAGAGAGAAAGAGAGATAGATGGATGGGGGATGGGGATGATACCAGAGAGAGCAGCAACTTTGTGCCAGAGACGAGGATCCATTTCTTGTTCTTCGCTTAGTCTCGCACTACTATTGACTTTCTTCAACTTTCAATACTAGTAGTATAGACCGTGTCGTGATATATAATGACTAGCTGGGGAAGGTGGTGATATATAATGACTAGCTGGGATCAAACTTTAAACGGCAAAATTCAAAATTATTTATATTTTATTAGGCAGATTAACACCCTTTTCTTTAAATTTTTTTAATTTATTATTATTATTATTATTTAATTTCTAATATTTTGGGGACAGCCAAGTGCCTGGGCAGAGAAACTAGATTCTAGAAAATTTACCATTGATATGGCATTGTGGCATTATAAAAGTCCTTATTTACTGTTTGTTGTGAAGCTTTGTTGATTTTGTTGTCATGGACGGTAAAGAGAGACATCTGACTACTATACTAACTACTTTGTTCTCAGTTTTCCCATTTTCTTTTAACCTCAAATGCAAAGCAAAGAAGCCAAAATTGTTAATAATTTAGACCAAGACCACACCATTTTGATTCTCTGCAGGTTTTCTTTTTCCAACAACAGTAAGTAGTGAATTTAAAATACAGTTTCTGGTTATTCATCAGCTTGTTTGAGGTTATGCTTTCAGAAGATGAATACAATCACTAATACGCAATATATAATAAACCCATCATTGTCACCCATTGCTCTCGCACATGAAGAAAAGTTCTATACCTGCCCCGACTACTCGTTAGGCCCAAAGTTAATATAGGTTTCTTCTGTTTTGTAAAACATCAAGTCAATAGATGTGAAATGGTACAAGTTTTTCGACCTATAAAACAATCTGGGATTGACGCCGTGGATCAGCTTATGATCCTTCCGCATAACTTATCTCTTCAGAATTGTCTCTTCCGTACATGTTCAAATCTGTACATATCAAGTCTCAAGACTGTCAGAATAATAATATCATATCACCCACCTTCAAAGCTTACTTTCTTGGTTGACTTCTGCATGCACTTCGGTTAAATATTGAAAAAAGCTCAGGGTTCTCTGATTCAAATGTCTGAAACGGATCAAACTGTTCTTCCATCTGACAAGGCTTTTCGGCCTGCACTTCATTTACAACTGCAAAAAGTTCAGGAGTTGCAACAGATCTCTCTCCTTGAAAAGGAAACCGTTTGTTAACCTGTATTTCTGCTACAGGATGAAGAAGCTCCATAGGACCTGCAACACAACTTTCCATATAATGAGTATTTTCCACCTCCACTTCATTGAAATCCTGAAGAACCTCAAGAGGAGTCTTTTCCATCTGCACTTCACTGAAATCTTGAAGAACCTCAAGAGGAGTCTTGTCCACCTGCATGTCGTTGAAATATTGAAAAACCTCAAAAGGAGTCTCGTCCAGCTGCAATTCATTGAAATCTTCAAGAACCTCAATAGGAGTCTTGTGCACCTGCGAGTCATTGAAATCTTGAAGAACCTCAATAGGAGTCTTGTGCACCGGCACTTCATTGAAATCTTGAAGAACCTCAATGGGAGTCTTGTGCACCGGCACTTCGTTGAAATCTTGAAGAACCTCAATGGGAGTCTTGACCCGCTGCACTTTGTTGAAATCTTGAAGAACTTCAACGGAAGCCTTGTCCAGCTGCACTTCATTGAAATCTTGAAGAACTTCAACGGGAGTCTTGTGCACCTGCACTTCATCGAAATCTTGAAGAGCCTCAATAGGAGTCTCGCCAACCTGCACTTGATTGAAATCTTGAGCAACCTCAATAGGAGTCTTTTCCACCTGTAATTTATTTGAATGTTGAAGAAACTCAGCAGGAGTCGAAGCAGGGTTCTCCGATTGAAAAGTTTGCTTTTCCTCAACCTGAATTTCCATTACAGACTGAAAAAGCTTGCCAGGAGTTGCTGAAGATTTTTCCATCTGAAGAGGCTTTTCCACCTGTACTTCGGTTACTGTCTGAAGAAGCTCGTCCGGAGTTGCAGCAGGGTCTAAATCCCAGCACCCATCTGGCAAGTTTATGGCTTTTCCTTTAAGTACACAAGACGGTACCTGGTGTGAAAACCGTAGCATCTCTCTCCTAGGAATCCATCTGATAGCGTCCTTATTTGTGTTCCTCTGATATACTGTCTTGAACCCATCTAGTTTGATCAGAGGGGTGACACAGACTCCAAGCTCCTCCGAGTAGTCATCAAGCACTTCCACCATCTCATACTGGTGCCTCACTTTGTCCAGGGTTGTTCTGTTCCAGTCTGATGACCAATTCCGATATACAGCCCATATATCTCCACTTTTTGGATAGATCCTAACACATCCCCCTCTACCAGCCTTCTCCCGACTCAGAAGATGAGAGAAAATATTAACTTGTTCAAGAATGTCTGTATTAAATGCTCTGAAGTTTCCACAAGATTTAGTAAACCCAGAATCCAGCCAATTCACCAATCCAAACTCACTGTCAGTTTTTGAGCTCAAGTAACTGATATGAACCTTAAATGGTTTCACTGAGATAACCTGGCGGATCAGACAGTACAAACGAGGCATGCCATCTTCTTCATCATACAATGCCCATATCTGCTTTGGCTTGAAACATTCTTCTGACCTATCCTTGTCAAAATCATGGAAGTCTGAGTCAGGGACTGTTATTGGCATTGATACAGCTTTCTTGAGCTCTGATTGATGATCAAGACCAGTCAAACCTGTTGCTTTACAAGCCAACTCACTGACTATACCAATCTCAGTAAGTGCCTTTTCATTCTTTACATCCACAGCAGCAGCGGCTGAAGCCAACCTCATTTCTTCTAGTTTTCTTCGTATTACGGTTCTCGCCTTGTCAATTAATAATTTTCTTGCATCAAACGCAGGGGCAACTGAGCAACGTTTGGTCAAAGTCTCACATGGAGTGGAAATCTTAGAATTATATTTGATATTTCCATTTCCGTTGCTTAATTTCACTTCTGAATCAGTTTTAAAAGCTATTTCTTCACTTCCATTTTGAGTTGCGCCATGCACATCAACCTTCACTTTCTTAGCAGGTCTACCGAGCTTGGTGGCTCTGGGTTCACTGTACCCAATATGCCCACTAGAGCCCATATCAACCGCAGCATTTCTCATATGATGCTTTCCATTGACTTTTGTTCTACTGACATTTCCATTGGCCTGATGAACAACATTGACAGAATTAGCAGTTAAACCATTATGATCAACAACTCCAGGAGAAGGTACAGGAAATGAACTCCACTGAAACGGTATATTAGAAACACATTCAGATCCATGCCCAGAATGAAGTCCTGGGACCCCATTTCCTGTAAAACATACAGAAGTGGTGGGGATATATGATACCCCATTATATCCATGACTTCCATACCCATTATCGGGCGCATATGGCCAAGGACTATAAGGGAAAGAACCAGTAATAGGGGCTGCTCCTGTTTCGACGGCTATGAATACACCACGGCAGTTCTTACAGGAGAGTCTTTTATTCACGTACTTCCGGAGATATTCATACTGTACATGACAAGAAGTACATACAGTCCAAAAGGTATCGAGTCTATTATGAGAAGATAAAGACTTGGAACAATTGACAAAACCTGTAACCCCGGCACCATGAGCAGAAGACAAGTTTGTCTGGACAACCCCACATGACAACTGCTTATTTCTCCTGAGATCGTAAGACCTTCTTTTAGCATTATCAGATAGCAGTGTAAATGCTTCAGAGACAAGTTTGAATGCCCCGTCAGCCCCAACAGTTTTGTTCTTATCAGGATGGAGCAACACAGCCATCTTTTTGTACTGTTTCTTCAATGTTGACCTGTCAGCAGATGGTTCTAGTCCAAGGATCGAGTAAAAATCAATTTCTCCACCAAATTTTCTCTCAGCGGCATAGTAAATTTCAAATGTAGCAGCCATTTGAGATATACCCTCCAGTTCAGGACATAGAGTTTGAGCCTCTACAGCATAATTTCTTGCACCCGCAAAGTCTTTCACTGCAAATAGCTTCTCAGCATTGTCTTTAGCACTAAGAGCCTCCTGAATGTTTGATTCCATCTCAATGATCCAAATTCAACCCAGATTTTCAGTGGAAAGCTGCAAAGCTATAGCCAGTAAAAAGTACTCTCCAGTTGAATTCCAATTGTGATAACAACCATGTTTACACACCTGCTAATATGCAACAGAAATACAAAGATCATATTCAGGATTAAACATGTAAATAGTTTTATGCTTGAAATCGTTTTCAAGTATTGAAATTTATATAATTTTAAATATACCATACCAAGTAACTATCACTGAGCTTACACCAATGAGAACCAAAATTGAAAGAAGAAAAAAAAACTTGCAGGTTAGTTATTCCCAGTAAGATTGGAAACCCAAATAAGGCAATTCTCAGAAACCACTAACCAATTCACCCAATCAATATTATATCCAAAATATGCACCGATCTCAACTTTTAAGTTAGAGTTAAAACTAATATGTACATCATTTGCCAAAACACCACCAAACAATCAAACTAAATTCAACCCACTTCACCACCTAAAATAAGAAAGCTAACCTTTTTTGAACTCATTCAAAAACATTACAACCTAGATTAAATTTTGGAAGTCAAAAATCAAATTCAGGTTCCTAAATTAAAAGGAATTTCCATTAACTCCAAAATCCGAACAAAATTCACCTGACCACACTAAGATCTCAGCTAGAAGTAACTTAAAAGGATCTAAACAGCAGTGAAACCCCTATAACTCAAATAATCCAGTGCATTTATTCATAAATTGAGCAGTAGATGACAAAAAATGAGCTGAAACTTACAAAGAACTAACCCAAAGTGGAGATCAACAAACCCAGATCACCAATAGCTTTACCTATTGTCAACTTTGCTTCAGATCTTAGTCAAATCAAGAAAACCACCCCTGCAGAATAAATTGAAAGAAAATACACAACAAAAAAAACACCCAGCTTATTTATGCAGCAAAATGGAGGCAATAGAAGAAAAATAATTTAGGGTTTAAACGGAAATCAGTGAATTTAAGTACGTGGGGGTCAGATTCCGGTAAGTAACGACGGCGAAAATGAAGATTCCGTCAAATCGGCGACCTGAAATAGTTAAAATATGATAATGTCATACCTTCCTTTTTCCTACCTCAATGGATGTGTTTGGTTATAGAGAAAAGTGGACCTTCTAAATTCTTTTCAAGTTGATGATAAATAACATTATTATTATTATTATTATTATTATTATTATACTATAATAAACAAAAATATTACTAATAAAAATGCTCAATATTGTGTTTGGTGGCACGAAAGAAAAGAATGAATCAAAAAATTAAAAAATATATATTTATGTGCTCATATAATTATTATGTACTATATCTTTGTTTTTCTAAAGGGCTTCATTGTAAACTTCTCTCTACAATATACCCTCAATTTTTTAATTTTATTTAATCATTATTTGTCCCCAAACAAGGCTATAAAAAAACTTCTTTTAACTCAGCATTGGATAATAACCCCTCTTATTCGTTGACATACTGTGTTTTTTTGGAAAAGGGTATAATAGTCATTGTAATTTTTAACATATTTCTCAGTAGTTTTGAAAATATGTAAAATTACATTTTCCCTTCATATCTATTTTTCCTATTTTGGATACATGTTTTCTTTTTAATTTATTTGAAGGTCATCTAGAGAGAGAAAAAACATATGGTTAAAATGAAAAGATATATACTAATAATAATTATTATTATAATAATAAAACTAAATAAATAGATTGATTATATTCTAAAATTTGGTGTTTATACTATTGAATCATAGATCTTAGCAATTTTTATTCTTTCTTAGATTAATTTTTTTTGTCAACTATTAATGCCTTGTTTGGACAGTTTTTAAAAATTTATATTTAAATGCAGTTTTGTAGTTTGTGATTTATAAATATAAATGGACAATATGGCCCTACACAATTTTATATGTTTTATTTGTACATAGTCTGTCAAAATTACTTCATTTTGAAAGATTTATTTTATAAAAAACAGCTTCTCTTTTCCCAAATCAGAAATCAAAAATAAATTTATCAAAACGATGTAATTTTTGACAGATTATACACAAATTAAACATACACAATTGTGTATGTCAATTATTCCTAATATAAATATACTTAACGGACCTTTTGTATTTGTATTTTTTGAATACAAGTAAATAGCACTGTGGAGCAAGGTTGTCAGAACCGGATCGTTCATTAAATCGAAAAAGATATCAAGGTGGATGGATCATTGGTTCAACCGTGGTCGAACTATTATTGACCCAGTGACGTTATTAATATATAATAAATATTTAATTATATTAATTATTATTATATAATATTTAATAAATTTGTAAAATTAATCAATTTATATAAAAAAAAAACTAAACTTATTTGGTGTGAAAGAGAGAGAACCAAACAACATACCATAAGCATCCTTCCTTCCTTCCGTTTAGATTGTAAAACCAAAACCACAATTTCCAAAGTAATTTGTTTTCTTCTTCTGAATTTATTCCTAATTAAGACATACATAATAAATTACATCTTAATTAATTATCTTGAAGGGGCGAGTCTGAGTCACCAAACATTGTGATTTTGCCCGTTGATTACTCCCTTCCCCTCCAAGCTCCAGCCGAGAGATTTGGGCGGAGAAGAAGCAGAACAAACACAAAAAGATAAACTTTTTTTAAAAAAATTATTTAAGTTGGAACCGGTCTAACTCGCGAACCAGCTATCGGTTCAATAGGTTTGAGCGAGTTTTGGTCAAAAATGAGTCTCTAGTCGACTAGTCCAAACCGGACTGGAGAGCCGACTAGACAACTAATTCCAATTTTTATCGGTCCGGGTCTAAAAACCATGCTGTGGAGTTTTCAATCTTTCATTCTCTTGAGATTTATAATTATTTATATTAATTATGTAATTTATTTGTATCTTTAACTGAGTGTCCAAGGTCCTTGACTTGCACTTTGTTTCTAAGTTTGAGACCGAAAAAAAAATAGAATGAAAAACTTAATTTATAAGAAAATAAAAGAATATAAAATTAGTGAAAAAAAACTTAAATTCTATATTTAAATTAGTTTTTTTACGTTTGTAAACTCGAAGTTATAATAAAGATTATAAAATACAAATTTATATTATTTAATTTTCGGTCCAATTTTAGACGAAAAATTTGACAAAAAAATAATATTAATTTGGTTTGTCCAATGTAGATATGGATTGAAACAACAAAAGGAAAGAGAATCCAGTTGTGAGTTTCACTGTCACGCCCAATCTATGCCACCTAAGTTAACTCTATTTCACTTTCTGACCTAGTATTTATTGTATTCAGATTTTACTTCTTGTCCTCAGGGCATTCCCCATTTTATTTATACTACTTGTATTTATAATATATATATAAAATATTAATTATTTATTTCAACATACCACCATTTTTCTAAATACAATCAATTAAATCTGAAATTACAAAATCTAATGAATTCCATTTTGCATTATTTTATTCAATTACCTAGCCACAAAAAAAAGTGAAATAAAAAAATAAATGTCACTGCCATTAGAAGAGTGTCAGAGACGACGCCGTTGCGTAAAGCAGCTCATTTTGCCCACTGCCACCTTCATGAGTCAAACTTATACAATCAGACGTTCACGGCCTTGCAGAGGAACATCAGAGATGATGCGGACGCGTCACCACCGGGTCTCCCTCCACCACCACCACCACCACCACCTAATAACCTCTCGTAATACTCCACACAAAACAAAGACAACGAGAGCTCCACCTCGTGCCGAGTCCAAACCCGCCTCACCAAATCCAACTCCGCCTCACCACCCGACCCGACTCTCCTCCTACGGAGCCGGTTCAGTACCGGCCTCACACACAGCATGTACAGCCTCCGGTACCCACCAAGCGCCACCACCACCGGACGCACACCCGACGGTGTTGGAGACACGTGGCGGAAGCAGAGGTGCTCCCACAGCGAGTCGTTCCGAGTGATGGAGCACCAGAGGCGGCAGACCGAAGCAGCCGCACCAAGTGACGGGCCGTCGAGTCGCTTCAATATCTCAATGAGCACGTCGGTATGGTCGTTAATACAAAACTCAGGCCTCTTCTCTTTATCTTTTTTTCCCATTATTAGCTCCTCATTTTCATAAACTTGCACCATATTTTATCCACACCTAGCTAAAAACTAGTTGTATAATCGTACCAACTGATCAGTTAATTAGACAGACCCTTTGATGCTTATTGAATAAGAAAGCTGAGATTGTCATGAGCTCAACGCATGGGTATAAATATATATATAGAGGGAGGAATGAGAGAGAAGTGTAGAGAATTTGTAGGGAGAGAAGGGTTTTGACTTGGAGAAAGAGAGGAGATCGAGAGCGAGAGTATCTATGGGGAGAGGGAAGAAGCCAAAGGAAAAGGTCCAAGAGCAAAGAACAGGGACCAATGCTTTGCATAGTAGGGGGTATATTTTTTAAATGGGTGAAGCGAAAAAAAATAGCTTGTCGTTATTATTATCATCATCATCATGTACTCCCTCCGTCTCATAGTTATAAATTAATTTTTTTAACATATAATTTAAGAAAATCAGTTTAAATGACAATTTTAACATAATTTTTCATATATACTTCTTAATATGAAATTAATGAATAAGTTAATTAGTCTTTACTTATCACACTGGAACTCTCAATTTCATTGATTGACGTGTACTGACCATTAAATTCCATAAACACAGAACTTTAACCAAAGAGAATACAACAACATTAAATGTGATGATAAAAATAATGACATTGAATGTTGTTTTTTCAAAAAAAGAGTAATGGTTGAATATTTATTATAAGGGCATAAAAGTAAAACAATGAACCAACTAAATTTTATAAATAGTAAGTAGCCTATATATTGAGACATCTCAAAATAAAAAATCAGCCTATAATTATAGGACGGAAGGAGTATTTTTTTATAGTCCATTATTAATAATAATAGAGGTCAATTTTTAATTCTAACCGTTCCTTTTTTTAATGATATAAATAATATATACCATATAAAGATTCATATAATATATATATATACACACTTATTGAATGGTTTTGGAATTAGGGCCGTTGAAAATGTCAAGACATGATATATGATGAACGTTAATAAAAGGAGTATTAAAGCTTTAATTTCTTTTGGTTAATGTTATAGCTAGCTCTGCATGGAAGGTCTGCATTATGCAACTCTACGAATTTTACGTGTGTTGATGCATTAATTTTTTCACATATGTAAAATATAATTAAAATGGTTGATCAGTGGGCCATGTAAATATATAGAGTACACATTATGGGATTATGGGTTGGCCCTCCAAGGTATAAAAGGAAAACATAAAGTAAAGCATGTTGTGTATAATCAAAGGCATGCTTTAAAGGCGTGGGGTGATCTCACTAATCGAATTTATGGGCATACCTATAGTTAATTATTTTGGGAATTTCATAAAAGCGAAAAAAGTGGTAAAAGAAAATTCAAAAAATGCTAGGTAAGAGAAAAAATTAATTAAAATAAAATTCTAGGTAGGAGGCATGCATGTGCTACCCCATAATTCTTACGGTATAAATATGCATGTAATCATGTCCCACAAAAGAGTTATTTATTAGAAACAAATAAAAAATAAAATAAGAATTTCATTTTTATCGTAGTACTTTCAATTTTACCATCAAAATTTTTATTATCATATTATTAATTAATACCAGATTAAACACTCATTATATTTACAAATAAGCTAAACAAATAAATGGATACTCTTTTTATGAACAAGATAGTAAATTTTTTATTTAAAAAAAATAATCAGGAGGCACACTAATTAATTATCTACTACATATTCAAGTATATATGCACCGAGCACTTGATCTCAAACCTTGGGATTAGGATCTTTTGGGGTGGGGATTCTTTTTTTTTTTTTCCATCAACTTATGATGATTTCTCTGTGAGGATCTTGTAACGATTTTACTGTGGGGTTGACAATACATCTAAAAGGAGATCAAATGACTCACAATTCTTTTTTTTGTCTGTGTATCAAAACGACGTCGTTTTGATATAATTTTTTTTTTACAAATTGACAAAAAAAAATAGAAGCAAACGTGGTTCAAGATAATAGTTTGAGGGGGAGGATGTTAACAAGTCTACATTTCAGGCTGATCAATAATTTGCAGAGAATTAGGAGGTTTCATAAAATTAGAAAGGGCAAAAAGCACCTTTTCACCACTGTGATTATAGTGATTTAACGAAATAGCCATTGTGCTTTTAAAATATTCAATTAGCCCACTATACTTTTTAAAAATGTTCAATCAGGCCATTCCGTCCATTTTTTGTAACTGCCGTTAACAAATTGCTTACGTGGCATTTAAAAAACAAAATGAAAAATGACAAATTGCTTACGTGGCTTTTAAAAACAGATTTGTTAAAATTTATAAAAACAGATTTTTTTAAAAAAAATTTAATTTATTTTAAACAGATTTGTTAAAATTTTAAAAAAACAGATTTTTTTTAAAAAAATAGATTTTTTTTAAAAAAATAGTTTTTTTTTTTAAAAACAGAATTTGTTAAAAACAGAATTATTTTAAAAAATAGATTTTTTTTAAATAATAGATTTTTTTTTAAAAATAGAATTTTTTTTAAAAAAACAGAATTTTTTTAAAAAATGGATTTTTTTAAAAAAATAATTATTTTTAAAAAACAGATTTTTTTTTAAAATACAATTTGTTTTAAAAGCATAATTTGTTTTTCAAAAACGGTTTTTTTAAAAAAAAAACAATTTTTAAAAAAAATCTATTTTTTTACAAATTCTGCTTTTAAAACAAATTCTATTTTTTTAAAATAATTATATATTTTTTTTATAAATCCGTTTTTAAAAAAATAATTTTTTTAAAAAATTATGCTTTTAACAAATTTGTTTTTTTTAAAAAAAATTAAAAATTTTATTTTTTTTAAATTTTTTTTAACAAATCTGTTTTTTAAAATCTGTTTTAACAAATTTGTTTTAAATTTTTTTTTAACAAATCTGTTTTTTTAAATCTGTTTTAACAAATCTGTTTTTAAAAATTTTATTGTTTTTAAAAAAAATTATGCTTTTAAAAAAAAATTTGTTTTTTAAAAATAATTATATTTTTAAAAAAAATCCGTTTTTTAACAAATTCTATTTTTAAAAAAAATCTATTTTTTAAAATAATTTTGTTTTTAACAAATTCTGTTTTTAAAAAAAAATTCTATTTTTTTAAAAAAATTCTGTTTTTTAAAATTTTAACAAATCTGTTTAAAATAAATTAAATTTTTTTAAAAAAATCTGTTTTTAAAAATTTTAACAAATCTGTTTTTAAAAGCCACGTAAGCAATTTGTCATTTTTTTATTTTGTTTTTTAAATGCCACGTAAGCAATTTGTTAACGGCAGTTACAAAAAATGGACGGAATGGCCTGATTGAACATTTTTAAAAAGCACAGTGGACTAATTTAATATTTTAAAAGCACAATGACTATTTCGTTAAATC
Source organism: Panax japonicus (assembly GCA_020205505.1). Lineage (NCBI taxonomy): Eukaryota > Viridiplantae > Streptophyta > Magnoliopsida > Apiales > Araliaceae > Panax > Panax japonicus. The sequence goes on from CM035091.1 coordinate 31,580,943, forward strand.
ACTATAACCACAGTGGTAAAAAGGTGCTTTTTGCCAATTAGAAAGCAAACGAGTGTACAAATTAATATCTTCTTTTTATTGTTTTGTTAATATCTCTATATACGAAACATATCTGATTTTTAACAAGAAGACAAGAATTATACATAAACAAGTAGCATAAAGTTAGTTTTTAGGTCACGTGATCACTACGTACTATTTCTCACATTTTGATAGTCATGTCAAGAGAGCATTATTTTCACATATATTTTTAATATTTTCACATACTTCTTTCTTATATGAAAATGTGACTTACAATATGCTCATATAAAAAAATCATGTAAAAATATTAAAAATACATGTAAAAATATCAGTTCTCTCAATTGTCACGATCACTACTATTAGAGTTATCCTTGACAAAAAAAAATTATTTAGTTTACTTATATACAAAATATTTATTAACATATATTAGTAATTAGTAGTTATAATTTAAAATAGGAATATTATTAGGAGCATTATTGTTTAGGTTTATTTCATATATGATACTCCCTTTGTCTCTAAAAGAATGACAGAAATATAATTTTCATACAAATTAAGATAGTGAAAAAATTAGAAGAGAGTATATATATATATATATATATATATATATATATATATATTTCATATATAAACTTTGATTAGTTGTACCATATTAATATTTTGTTTAAATAAAATAAATATTTTTTGTATAGTTTTGTAGCATTAATTACGTATTGTTTAATGAAGGAAAATGGAAACTAGTTGATATTCTAAACTTGGGATATAAGGAAAGTCGTCATATATGATATATACACAGTAAATTTGGTAGATCTCAATAATGGAGTGATACTTTATCCATAAATATATATTCGATTTTATTGGGTCCATCCAGAACACCTCCTCTTCAAGATGAATAAGTCTAGACAGACAGGTTTATTGGACAGGAATATTGGACCGGTGCAATTTTTTTTTTTTTTTTTTTTGCAATTGACTTTTAAAAAATGTATAGTATTTATTCTAACAAAATTTTTTATAAAAAATAGTGTTTTAGGTGTAATTTAGATACATCCAAATTACACCTAAAACACTATTTTTAAAAATTCCTGTTGGAATAAATACTATACATTTTTTAAAAGTCACTTGCAAAAAAAAAAAAAAAAAATTGCACCGGTCCAATATTCCTGTCCAATAAACCTGTCTGCGTAGCATTGCTCCTTCAAGATATATAGACGCGTGATGTTGGTCAGAAGAATCAGAAAAAACCCATATTGTTGTTGGATTTTGGTGAATAAAGGAAATCCCCAAACTTTTTTGAGACATATATATATAGAACAGAAAGCATATTCATCACATTATTTTTTAGGAATTCATATTTTCATGTGTATTTTTTGTAAGACCCCAAATTATTAATAAATAAAATTTAATTTCTTCTATTTATTATTTTGAAATAGTAAGGGTTGATTTGATTAATGTGGTTAATTATAGGTAAAATGCGCAAATATTTTAAAATAAGCAGGTGGTTATAAAATATTCATTGTTGTCGGGGAATATTCGTTTGGTCGTGGAATATTCTTGCTGTCGGGGAATATTCGTACGACGGCGCAGTCTTTTGTGGGCTCCCTAACGAAAAGCGATTGGATGAAGAAAACGACAAGTATAAGTTGTTTATAAATAACAGCGTAGTTGTTACCGTTAACACTGTTGGAATACCCGGTGGTTAAAACACAGTAATACGCGTTGTTGCACAGTAGCACACGATATTGCACCAATTATTGATTCTTAGGTAAGAAGACACTACTCAATAATTGTTACAGTAGTTACTGTTCAGTATTTTATATTATTGATTCAATAATTGTTGCGTTGATATTTTACGGTTGTCTCAATAATTATCACTACACAGTATTTTCCATTATCGAAGTAATAATTCATATTATCTGAATAATATCATTAGAAAATATTATTGGCAATGTCTAGAAAGTTCTGTCTAAGGAGAGGTTTGGTCACCTAATTGTGTGCCAGTAAAGATAAATTCTTATTGAAAAAATCCCTCATTCCTGGGAACGGCCTGGTTGCCAGTACTGTGATTCTGTAATATTATTTGTGAATAATTAATTATTGATTTATATGATGAGGAAAATATTAATTTTATGTGGTTATAGATGGAGAAAATTTTTAAAGTGACAATTGTTAAAAAATTGATATTTTATCTTTTTTGATAAAATAATATTTTATTATATTATTATAATATAATAACGATGATATTTTTACAATGAATGTGAGATATATGAGTTTATGAGGAGGAAGAGTATTTTTGTTGTAAAAGTTGTTTAAAACATGTTAAACATGTTGGTGGACCCATTTATTGACTGAAATTTGATTATAGCCTGTAAAATCTCCCGTTTATGGATTTCGGTCAATTTCTGTTTGGAATTTGGAAAAACTTTTCTTCTGCAAAGTTGTAGAGAATTGAATTTCCTATAGAAAGACACAAGATTCGAATTTTCTGATAAAATGGCTATTTATTATGAATTATTGAAGTTCTGAAGTTCTGAAATAATTGATTTTTGGAAGTTTTAATTATTTTTAAAATAAAAAACGTTTTTGTCATTAATTGTGGGTCTTGCATGTGATGTCAATTGCTGAATTCAGATCAAGGAAGGTTGGCGTAGAAATTTTAATCTATATATTAATATTTTATTAAATTTTTTGCTTTGGTGTTCTAAGCATTTTTCTATAAATAGGGTGTTTAGGTTAGAATTAAAAATCACACCAGAAACTGAAATCTCTTCTCTCTTTCTCTCTCGATATATTGAGCGTATTCTTGTGAGTATTTTAGTACTTTGAGTATTGCTATACGGTGCAAGTCCTTTCAGCACTATATCCAGTATACCAGTCAGAAGTACTATTATTTTTAGGTAAGGGAGGTTATTTCTTCTTAAATGATATTATTTCTTCAATATCATTATGCCGAAATATTGGTGGAATTTTTTTTATCAAATTTAAAACTTTTTCATGTTGAGGTTACTATTCATGAGTTACTATTCACGAGTTACTATTCATAAGTTACTATTCACAAGTACTATTCACGAAGCATGATGATATTTTTTATGAAATTTCTATCTTTTAGTGTCGGAGTTACTATTAACGTATACGACACTATTCACAAATACGGCACTATTTACCGAAAAATAAAATTTTCTTCTTTTTGTCCAAAATATCTATTCTGGATACTAGGTTTGATTGTATCCATGTTTTGATCATTTTTGAATTTTACTCCACTATGATTATTTATGAGGTATTTTTGGACATGGAAAAGCTGAAATACGAATCCTTAATTGTAAGACCCCAACTTATTATCAATGAAATTTAATTTTCTCTATTTATTATTTTGAAATAGTAAGGGTTGATTTAATTAATGTGGATAGTTATGGGTAAAATACGCAAATATTTTAAAATAAGCAAGTGGTTATAAAATATTCATTGTTGTCGGGGAATATTCGTTTGGTCATGGAATATTCGTACTGTCGGGGAATATTCGTACGACGGCGCAGCCATGTGTGGGCCCTAGGACTGAGCAAGTAACCAAATTGGAACCGAATCCGCACCAAAAACCGCACGAACCGCACCAATTAAAACTGCACCAACGGTTCCGGCGTATGTGACGGTTTTAGGTGGGTAGAATAACCAAATTTACGGTTCCGGTTTGGTTACTAGCCAAAACCAAACCGCATAAAACCGAAACCGCACCATGTGTGTGTATGTATTATCTCTAGTAAATTTTAAAGTTACTTTTCACTTGAACACGCTCAGAGAAAACCTCAGTCTTGCATTGTCATTTTTTTACCAATTGAAAGAAGATGTTAGAGGTTATAGAGTCAAAAATTAAGCAATTGGGTTTTAAAATTTTGAATTTGTTTGATGCGTTATTGGAGGGGCTTATAGTTGAGGGGCTCGAGCACTTGATGCATTGGTTAATGTCAATGCTATAATTATAATAGTCTAATAGATTATTTTTAGTCCTCCCTGCCATATATTTTATTCTATCTTCAGTATATACTTTTAATTTTTGGGGAACTAGATAAACATTCTTGTTTGTTATCGAATATATGGTCTCCGTTGTTTTATATAGCGCATATTTTAGTTTTAAAGCATGCATGATATAATTCTCATTGTCGACTTTGTCACTAAGTTAATTGCTCAATGTAAGTTTTATGTTAAATTTTATTGAAGGCTTAAACTTTTTTGTTGTTTGAATTGGTTTTGGAACCAAAATCGCACCAATTAAAACCGCACCGCACACTTTAAAACCACACCGCACCAATCACAAGCGGTTTCGGGTGCGGTTTTGAATTTTTTAAACCGCACCTAAGCGGTTTCGGGTGCGGTTTGGACTTCAAACCGCACCAAACCGCACCATGCTCACCCCTAGTGGTGGGCCCTATAACGGAAAGAAATTGGATGAAGAAAACGACAAATATAAGTTGTTTAAAAATAATGGCGTAGTTGTTACCGTTAATACTGTTAAAATACTCGCTGGTTAAAATACAGTAGCACACGGTATTGCACCAATTATTGATTCTTACGTAAGAAGGCACTACTCAATAATGATTACAGTAATTACTATTCAGTATTTTATTTTATTGATTCAATAATTGCTTCATTGATATTTTATATTACTGTTGTTTCAATAAATTGTCATTACACAATATTTTCCATTATCGAAACAATAATTCATATTATCTGAATAATATTATTAGAAAACATTATTGTCAATGTCTAGAAAGTTCTGTCTAAGGAGAGGTTTGGTCACCTAATTGCGCGCCAGTAAGGAGAGATCCTTATTGGAAAGCCCCCTCTTTCCTGGGAACGGCCTGGTTGCCAGTACTGTGATTCTGTAATATTATTTATGAATAATTAATTATTGATTTATATGATGAGGAAAATATTGATTTTATATGAATATAGTTGGAGAAAATTTTTAATGTGACAATTGTTAAAAATTAATATTTTATCTTTTTCTGATAAAATAATTCATTTAAATATATTATTTTAATAATATATTAACGGTGATATTTTTATAATGAATGTGGGATATATGAGTATATGAGGAGGAAGAGTATTTTTATGACATTAAATGTTTAACACATATTTTGTGTGTTGGTGGACACAATTATTGACCGAAATTTGATTATAGCCTGTAAAATCTCCCGTTTGTGGATTTCGGTCAATTTTTGTTTAAAATTTGGAAAAACTTCCTTCTGCAAAATTGTAGAGAATTGAATTTCCTATAAAAAGTCTAGAGATTCAATTTTTTTGATAAAGGGGTATTTATTATGAATTATTGAAGTTCCGAAGCTCCGAAATAATTAATTTTTGGAAGTTTAAAATATTTTTAATATGAAAAACGTTTTTGGTGATTTGAGTGTGGGTCTTGCATGTGTTTTTATAGTTGAATTCCGATTCTTGGTACGTATGAAGTTGTAGAAATAATAATAATATTATTATATTAATTTTTCTACTTTGGTATTCTAATCATTTTCCTATAAATATGGTGCTTGGGTTAGAATTGAAAATCACACCAGAAACTGAAGTTTTCTCTCTCTATATTATCGAGCGTATTCTTGTGAGTATTTTGAGTATACTTTGAGTATTGCTATACGGTGCAAGTTCAAGTCATAGCCTATATCCGGTGTTTCAACTAGAAGTACTGATCTTCCGAGATAAGAGATTTTATTTTTTTTAAAATGATATTATTTCTTCTAATATCATTATGCCGAAGTATTGATCTGAACTTTTAATCAAATTTGGAACTTTTTATCGAAATTACTATTCACGTATACGGCACTATTCACGAATACGACACTATTCATCGAAAAATGAAAATTTTTCTTTTCGTCTAAAATATCTATTGTGGATACTAGCTTTGATTGTATCCATGTTTTGATCATTCTTGAATTTTACACCACAATGATTATTTTTGAGGTATTTTTGGACATGGTTAAAACAAAGTACGAATCCTTAATCCGTAATCCTTGTTATTTTGTTTCACTGGATTTGTTTCTTTAAAAATATTTTTAATCATCCCCAGTCTTAAATGATGATATTATTGAATATCTTTGGCCTATAGTGCAAAGATGAATGATTTCTGATGAATATCTTTGGCCCGTAGTGCAAAGATGAATATGTGTTTAGATGAACATGACCAACTGATGAATATCTTTGGCCTGTAGTGCAAAGATGAATATTTGATTCCAGATATATATTGATTGATGTTTCAGGGATAAAACATAGACGATGAACTTTTAAATTCATACATAGAAGATAGTAGTTTGTATTCTCTACTTAACTCTTCTAATGAATTATTATTTCCGCTGCAAATATTGATTTAAAACTTGTTGTCTATTATATTCTATTAGATTTTTCTCTGTTGAAGACTAACGATAATTTGTTGTATATATTATCTTAGTCATAATATTCTTTACTGTGCTAGTTGAGCTCACCCTTTTCCTTTTTGTTCCATTTTTCTTCTCAGGAGGCGAGAATATAGCGAGTACGAGTCGGGGTATGAAATGAAGGTTCTAGAGAGAGTTGTTTAGTAGTCCTCACCATTTCTGTAAAATAATGTATCAATAAATGTGATGAAAATTTATTTGAGTATAGATATTGTCTAGAAGGTAATGTTTGTATTCAAACTCACAGTTTTACTGTTGTAATAATAAAGTTGTAGTTATTTCTGTACCATGTATTGACAACTCAGAATGGGTGATGTATACCTATTTTGGGGGCGTCACAGTTGGTATCAGAGCTTAGGGATATGATCTCTGACGGAGATCGGGGAATAGAACTAGGAGGGGAGAGACGAGTAAATCCTTCGCTAGTGTGTCCTACCTAAGCTTATTTGTTAGTTGGTCAGTATATAGGGATATTATGTGATATATTGATTTTCTTAATTAACCCTTGTTTTATGACAGTATTTAAGAATGTCGACTGAGAATATTAAAAGTGGAAATGAGGACGTTGAAACGCCTGTACTCACCAACGAGGAGAACGTGCAACAGGCTGACAATGTTCCTCCTGTGAACAACACCGCTGAGCAGATGATGTACGAGGGGATGTTTAGAAGCTTTTTGCAGTTCATGCAAAATCAGACGATGGAGACTCGTGTTCAAAATACAGGAGAAAATGATAGCAATTCACGGGTTGTCACATCCAAGCAGTTCAAAGAGTTGGGACCACCATAATTCTGGGGAAAGCCGGATCCGATTAAGACGGAGACGTGGGTTAAACAAATTACCAAGATATTCGATGTCTTGGGATGCATGGAGGAATAGAAGGTTCCATTCGCCACCTTTATGTTCCGTGGCGAGGCAGATTACTGGTGGGAATCTGTGAAGTGTACCCATCCAGCTGCACTCAGCATGTCATGAGAGACGTTTCAGAAACAGTTCAATGACAAGTACTTCCCTGAAAGTATTCATCATATGAAGGAAGTGGAGTTTATTAGACTGGAGCAGAATAACATGACGGTGTCCCAGTACGAGGCAAAGTTTGCAGAGTTATCCAGGTTTGCACCTCATTTGGTGGAGAATGAGGAACGTATGACGCGGATGTTTCTGAGAGGTTTGAAACCCGGCATACGACAATATCTCATTTCTCATAAATTTTCTCTCTATTCAGATGTTGTAAACAGGGCTCAATTATTAGAGCGAGATAACGAGTACGGTCAACCGAGGGACCACAATCAGGATCATACCAAAGATAGCAGTAAAAAAAACAACGATAACCAGCGGAGAAAGAAAAAGACGGACAAAAATGGTAACCACTCCGGTGGTAATCGCGGCCATAAAAATAGAAGAAGTGAGTCAGGAGGAGATTTTAAAAAGAGGAGATTCAACAACGACCATGTGAAGACGTCAGCGCCAGTAGCAACTGGTTCCAAGGGAGGAGAAAGACCACCGGTCGTATGTTACAAATGCGGGAAAGAGGGACATATCAGCCCAGACTGCCCACAACAGTTTAAGGTATGCTATAATTGTGGAAAAGAAGGACATATCGCTCGAGATTGTACGGTATCGAAACCCAGTCCAGCGGGAATGGTGACTCAAAAGGATGTCCCAGAAAAGTCAAAGTCAACGGTTCTTGGAAGAGCGTTTGTCGTGACCGGTCAAAATGCGAGGAACTCGAACGAAGTTAGCACGGGTTAGTTAATTATAAATTCTTGCGAAGTTTATACCTTATTAGACACCGGTTCTACCCATTCTTTTATCTCTCTTGCTTGCGCTCAACGTTTGAACTTTACTATGGAGAAATTAGACTTCGACCTATTTATGGAGACTCCGTTAGGAGAAACTTTCATTACATCCGTTGTTTAGAAATCTTGCTTGATTCAGGTTGGCACTATCACATTACCTGTTAACCTTATTTCTATAGAGATATTTGCTTTTGATGTGATTTTAAGGTTAACTACTCATCATGCCGAAATTGATTACTTTCGTAAGGTTGTTAGTTTTCATATTCCTAAGCAACCTGTTAATCGAATTCAAGCAATCAAACCATTGTAGTCAAACATTTTCATATCAAGCCATGAAGTCATTCATTTATTACGGATGTCAAGTTTTCTTAGTCCATGTTATGGATTTGAATAAAGACACGTCAGATTTGAATAATATTCCTGTTGTTATTGATTTTTCCTGACGTATTTTCTGAAGAATTTCTTGGCTTACTCCCAAAGCCGGATATTAAATTTAGTATCGACTTTGAACCCGGTACAAAACTCATTTCTAAAATCTCATATCGAATGGCTCCTATTTGAACTTCAGGAGTTTAAAATTCAACTATAGAATTTGGTACCTGAGCCTTTATCTCATAACTTCTTTTGTGGAATGCACCAAAGCCAGACTCTCCGTATGGGACAATATTCTTGCGATAGTAAACTGATAGGTGTCATTATAACGTGCTATCCAAGTTTGGGATATGAGTCACAGTTGAGAACAACCTAAGTCGGTAATCGAAAAACATAGCTTACTAGGCTTAATTGGTTATTATCGGAGATTCGTTGAAGGATATTCTCGAATCGTTATTCCATTAAAGCAGCTGACTCGTAGAGATACAAAGTTCGAATGGAGCAAGGAATGTGGGAAGAGCTTCAAAGAACTCAAGAGGAGACTCATTTCAGCACATGTTCTGATCATGCCATCCTGGAAAAGCGAACGTGGTAACTGACGTGTTGAGTAGAAGATCGTATACAAGTACGAGTACAATATTATCAAAGACTCATTTCGTATAATTTACAAATAATAGAGATGAAGAAAACTCTAGGTACCCACGTGATGATATACGAGTATAATTGACTTTAATCGATAAAGTTAAGGTTGCTCAAGCCACCAACCCGGAGCTGATGCGTATGAAGAAGAAAGTACAAGAAGGATCTATTCCGAAAGCGAGAATTGATAAAGAAAGAATACTTCATGTCCACTCTAGACTTTGTGTTCCTAACGACTCTGATTTGAAGTACAAGATTATGATGGAGGCACACAATACACCATTTGCAATCCATCCTAGAAGTACTAAAATGTATCGTGATCTTCGACATACATTTTGGTGGAACAATATAAAGAGAGAGATTGCAAAGTTTATCTCGATGTGTTTAACTTGTCAATGTGTAAAGGCGGAGCATTTAGTACCTAAGGGTCCGTTGCAACCACTTGAGATTCCGAAATGGAAGTGGGAACACATTACCATGGATTTCGTTATGGGTCTTTCTACGGTTTCTCAAGGCATCAATGTCATTTGGGTTATTGTTGATAGATTAACCAAGTCTGCTCATTTCTTGCCGATACTGGAGACTTATTCCCTTGAACGTCTTGCTATTATATATGTAAATGAGATTGTGAGGTTGCATGGCATGCCAGTATCCATAGTTTCGGATCGTGACCCAAGATTCACTTCAAGATTTTGGGTTAGCTTGCAAAAAGCTATGGGCACGGATTTACGATTCAGTTCGACATACCATCCTCAAACGGACGGACAATTAGAGAGGACTATTCAAACTCTTGAAAATTTATAAAGACTCTGTGTCCTAGACTTCAAGGCCAGTTGGGATAAGTATTAACCATTGGTGTAATTCTCCCACAACAACAGTTATCATGCAAGTATAGGTGTGGCTCCATTTGAAGCATTATATGGACGAAAGTGTCGCTCTCCAATATGTTGGGATGAGGTGGGTGTAGCAACATTGTTGGGACCCGAGTTAGTATGTATGACTACCGAAATGATCCAAATGATTCGACAACGTATACAAACGGCAGAAGATCGACAAACGAGTTATGCGGATCTTCATCGAAAGGACGTGGAATTTAGTATAGGGGATCATGTATTCTTGCGAGTTGCTCCATGGAAGGGAGTTACAAGATTTGGGAAGAGAGGAAAGCTCAATCCACTATTTATTGGTCCATTTCAAATTCTTGACCGAGTAGGAAATGTAGCCTATAGACTCGCGTTACCTCCGAGTATGTCTCGTGTTCATATTGTGTTTCACATATCTGTACTTCGTAAATATGTGAAAGACCCGAACCACGTTATAGAGTTAGAACCAGACGAGATAGCCGAAGACTTAACGTACGAAGAGGTACCTGTCAAGATTTTGGATAGGAAGGAGCATGTCCTACGCACAAAGGTCATACCACAAGTTAAAGTTCTGTGGAGGAATAATGCTATAGAAGAAATGACCTGGGAATTGGAAACGGAAATGAAAGCGAGGTATCCTCACCTTTTCGAAACACCAGGTACGTACGTCAATTTCGAGGACGAAATTTCATAAGGAGGGGAGGTTGTAAGACCCCAACTTATTATTAATGAAATTTAATATTCTCTATTTATTATTTTGAAATAGTAAGGGTTGATTTGATTAATGTGGATAGTTATGGGTAAATTACGCAAATATTTCAAAATAAGCAAGTGGTTATAAAATATTCATTGTTGTCGGGGAATATTCGTTTGGTCGTGGAATATTCGTACTGTCGGGGAATATTCGTACGACGGCGCAGCCATGTGTGGGCCCCATAACAGCAAGCGATTGGATGAAGAAAACGAAAAATATAAGTTGTTTAAAAATAATGGCGTAGTTGTTACCGTTAATACTGTTAAAATACTCGGTGGTTAAAATACAGTAGCACACTGTATTGCACCAATTATTGATTCTTATGTAAGAAGGCACTACTCAATAATGATTACAGTAATTACTATTCAGTATTTTATTTTATTGATTCAATAATTGTTGCATTGATATTTTATATTACTGTGTTTCAATAAATTGTCATTACACAGTATTTTCTATTATCGAAGCAATAATTCATATTATCTGAATAATATTATTAGAAAACATTATTAGCAATGTCTAGAAAATTCTGTCTAAGGAGAGGTTTGGTCACCTAATTGCGCGCCAGTAAGGAGAGATCCTTATTGGAAAGCCCCCTCTTTCCTGGGAATGGCCTGGTTGCCAGTACTATGATTCTGTAATATTATTTTTGAATAATTAATTATTAATTTATATGATGAGAAAAATATTGATTTTATATGAATATAGATGGAGAAAATTTTTAATGTGACAATTGTTGAAAATTAATATTTTATCTTTTTCTGATAAAATAATTCATTTAAATATATTATTTTAATAATATATTAACGGTGATATTTTTATAATGAATGTGAGATATACGAGTATATGAGGAGGAAGATTATTTTTGTGGTATTAAATGTTTAACACATATTTTGTGTGTTGGTGGACACAATTATTGACCGAAATTTGATTATAGCCTGTAAAATCTCCCGTTTGTGGATTTCGGTCAATTTTTATTTGGAATTTGGAAAAACTTCCTTCTGCAAAGTTGTAGAGAATTGAATTTCCTATAAAAATTCTTGAGATTCGATTTTTCTGATAAAAGGGCTATTTATTATGAATTATTGAAGTTCCGAAGCTCCGAAATAATTGATTTTTGGAAGTTTAAAATATTTTTAATATGAAAAACATTTTTGGTGATTTGAGTGTGGGTCTTGCATGTGTTTTGATAGCTGAATTCAGATTCTTGGTACGTATGAAGTTGTAGAAATAATAATAATATTATTATATTAAATTTTCTATTTGGTGTTCTAAGCATTTTCCTATAAATAGGGTGCTTAGGTTAGAATTGAAAATCACACCAGAAACTGAAGTTTTCTCTCTCTACATTATCGAGCGTATTTTTGTGAGTATTTTGAGTATACTTTGAGTATTGCTATACGGTGCAAGTTCAAGTCATAGCCTATATCCGGTGTTTCAGCTAGAAGTACTGATCTTCCGAGGTAAGAGATATTTTTTTTAAAATGTTATTATTTCTTTTAATATCATTATGCCGAAGTATTGATCTGAACTTTTAATCAAATTTGGAACTTTTTGTCGAAGTTACTATTCACGTATACGACACTATTCACGTATACGACACTATTTACGAATACGACACTATTCATCGAAAAATGAAATTTTTTCTTTTCGTCTAAAATATCTATTGTGGATACTAGCTTTGATTGTATCCATGTTTTGATCATTCTTGAATTTTACACCACAATGATTATTTTTGAGGTATTTTTGGACATGGTTAAAACAAAGTACGAATCCTTAATCCTTAATCCTTGTCATTTTGTTTCACTGGATTTGTTTCTTTAAAAATATTTTTAATCATTCTCAGTCTTAAATGATGATATTATTGAATATCTTTGGCCTGTAGTGCAAAGATGAATGATTTTTGATGAATATCTTTGGCCCGTAGTGCAAAGATGAACATGTGTTTAGATGAACATGACCAACTGATGAATATCTTTGGCCTGTAGTGCAAAGATGAATATTTGATTCCAGATATATATTGATTGATGTTTCAGGAATAAAAGATAGACGATGAACTTTTAAATTCATATATAGAAAATAGTAGTTTGCATTCTCTTCTTAACTCTTCTAATGAATTATTATTTTCGCTGCGAAGATTGATTTAAAACTTGTTGTCTATTGTATTCTATTAGATTTTTTCCTGTTGAAGACTAACGATAATTTGTTTTATATTATCTTAGTCATAATATTCTTTACTGGGCTAGTTGAGCTCACACTTTTCTTTGTTGTTCCATTTTTCTTCTTAGGAGGCGAGAATGTAGCGAGTACTAGTCGGGGTGTTGAATGATGATTCTAGAAGTCGTTTTAGTAGTCCTCACTATTTTTATAAAATAATGTATCAATAATTGAAATGAGGACTTATTTGAGTGTGGATATTGTCTAGATGACAATATTTGTATTTAAACTTACTGTTTTTATGTTGTATTAATAAAGTTGTAGTTATTTCTGTACCATGTATTTGACGACTCAGAATGAGTGTTGTATACCTGTTTTGGGGGCGTCACAGTTAGTATCAGAGAGCTTAGGGATATGGTCTCTGGCGGAGATCGGGGAATAGTACTAGGAGGGGAGAGACGAGTAATCCTTCGTTAGTGTGTCATACCTAAGCTTATTTGTTGGTCAGTTGAAGTATATGGTTAATATGTGATATGTTAATTTGTTTAATTAACCCTTGTTTTATGGCAGTATTTAAGAATGGCAGCTGAGAATATTAATGGTGGAGTTAATGAGACCGTGGAAACACCTTTAATTACCACCCAGGGGAAAGTACATCAGGAAGGAAATATTTCTCCTATAAACAACACCACTGAGCAGACGATGAACGACGGGATGTTTAGGAGCTTTTTGCAGCTCATGCAAAACCAGACGAGGAAGACTCGTGTACAGAATACAGGTGGAAATGATAGCAACGCGCGGCTTGTCACGGCCAAGCAGTTCAAAGAGTTGGGACCACCAGAATTTAAGGGAAAGCCGGATTCGATCATGGCGGAAACATGTGTCAAGCAAATTACCCAGATATTCGATGTCTTGGGATGCACGGAGGAACAGAAGGTTCCATTCGCCACCTTTATGTTCTGTGGCGAGGCAAACTACTGGTGGGAGTCTGTGAAACGGACCCAGCCTGCCGCACTTAGCATGTCTTGGGAAACGTTTCAGAAACTTTTCAACGAAAAATACTTTCTTGAAAGTATTCGCCATATGAAGGAGGTAGAGTTTATTAGACTAGAACAAAACAACATGATGGTGTCCCAATACGAGGCGAAGTTTGCAGAGTTATCCAGGTTTGCACCTCATTTGGTAGAGAATGAGGAACGAATGACGAGGATGTTTTTGAGAGGTTTAAAACCCGAGATTCGAAAATATCTTATCTCTCATAAATTTGCTTTATATTCAGATGTTGTCAACAGGGCTCAATTGTAGTATCCCCGAATCCGGGCTCCAAATCTCCTCGGATCCGGTTCACTATTTATATAACTATTTGCGGAAGATATAAACATAAGTTGTTTATACAATACATTACACACTATTACCCAAAATCGAGTAACCTTAACTTATTACACATTTCCTAAAATATCTATTACACAACAATATTGATCATATACACAATTACAAACTAACTGTACTTTATATCCCAAGCTGTACTTAGCTTTAATTGTTTCCTGTATACGACGCATTTGCTTTACCTGCAATGTTTTATCATGATATAGCAAGGGTGAGCATAAAAGTTGCCCAGCAAGTTTATATACAACAATTTAACGATATATCATGATTGAAGAGTATGAATAAAGGGCTTGCTATAATTCATCAATATAATTGAGAACTAGCACGAACAAATTATTGACTGAACAAGTATTATACATGAACAAACATTTCTGAACCAACTGGTAATGAAGGTGATCAGCCTTTCATACCTGACTTATACATGCAAGATGTACAGAGTATAATTTTCTAGGCAATCAGCAATGATTAACCATACGCTTGAAGAAACTACTCTTATTAGAGTTAAGTATGAGAAAACTTGCCTGAAACGTTGATTACCGCACGCAATTTAATAACGCTTTTATCCTGAAGACCTAATATTAATAATATAGATCTCCAATATTAGAATAATATCATCACAGTAATATACTGTTATATTATACACAGAATAACCTAAACACATTACCACATAACTCTATCAGTCCTATACAGCACATAAAACTTGGTATCAAGTCAAACTATTGCAGTCTGAGTTGAAACCGACACAATTCTATCATCCCGACGGTCTAGTCGGACTTTTATCGAGTTTAAGTTCAATTAAACTCTGTCTAACCACTTAACCATTATCACCGATAATTTCTAATCAGACAAAAACATTTTTCCTAGACTCGTAATAATTTTCGGATAATTATTACCATTTATCGACATTTTTCAATCCTTAAAACCGTATTTAAATGAATTAAATACCACAATTCTTTTATCATTAATATTTATTTATTATAAAATATTAATGAAAATCATTGCATAATATTATAATATAATTATAATATCACAAAGTATTTTTTTAATACCTTAAAATCATAATTATATGATTTTTAAACACTTAAATCCATTATCCGATAATTAATATTAATATTAAAATATTAATATTTTTATGCCAAAATATCAAAAGTTATCAAAAATAACTTAAAATATTTTCTTATACCATAATATTATTTTTCATGATTTTTCATGAATTAAAAACTATTTTTAAATAATTTATTTAATATTGTAATTAAATAAATAAATACCATTTATATTCCAAAAATATGAAATATTTTCAAAATATACTCAAAATAGTTAAAAACTATTTTTCAGACTTTAAAATAATTTTTCATAATTTATTATGTATTTTTAATAATTAAAAACTATTTTTTTCTAATTTTAAATTAATTTCTGGAAAAATAAAAATAAACTGTCGCTAAAGGCCTATAGCGACGCTTTCTGTCGCTATAGGTGTTCTTCAGTGTTCTTGAGTGTTCTTGACAGACAACGAGTATGCTAGTTTGACCGGATTTTAATCTACGTTCTGATTGATTTCTGGGCTGGTATTCGTGACAACATTATATTACTAACGTAATACTACAACCAAAAACTTGTTTCATGGCTATATAACATTACAACAACAAGATCTCGACCACCAAAAAGTCTGACAAGGCTGTTTTTCATTTTCTGGGTTTTCCAGAAAATGATGAACAGACGAGGTACTAGTTTTCAATCCTTGTAACGTTCAGTCTAAGTATTTATAGTTTGATATAAAGGTTCTAGTTTATAGTCCTGATGTCAAGGTACAATAAACACTCATCAGATCATATAAAAAACAACGGATGAACAAGATTCAAGCCGGTCAAAGTGGCGACCAAGAACTGTTCTTGAACAAATCTGGGTTTTCCAGATTGTTCTTGAAGCAGTTCGGTCAACTACCTTTGACCATGATTTATTTATGATCCTGATGCAGATATGGATGATCTAAAGTTTTTACACGGTAGACCTTATGTCGGACTACAACCTTAAAGCAACAAAACGACCAAATTAACAAACAACAGCAAGATTCAAGACCAGCAAAACGTTGTCAGACCGATCTGAAAATTCTGGGTTACCCAGAATTTCAGAAATCGTGATGGGTCAATGACCTTTGACCGCTCATATTTTTTGATCTATACATGGTATGAGGTTGATTCAAGTTTTAAATGAAATATCGCATGACATAGAATAGATCTATAACATAAAACACACATAATACATAACACAACCGGATCTAGGAGCTCTGACATTTGACTGTCAGACACTTTTTCCAACATTTTCCAGATTTCTATAAACATTAAATCCGAGCCTCTAGGTGTTATGGATCTATGATCCAACAACCCAGATCTCTAATTGACACCTTATTACACATATTTGCACAATCAATTGTAACATTTAACATAAAAATCATAGATTTCGAAATTTGAAGGTTTTATACCTTTTATGTTTTAATTCCCAAATCTGACTTTTGATTCTGACTTTGGTTTGCTGATTCATGATCATGGATCATCTTTTCACTCTCCCTCACTCAAATTTTCGGATTTCTAGAGAGAGAAGTTGGTTGTTCATATGAAAGAAAATAAAATGATTTTTCTCTCATTTTAGGCTTTTATATTTTTACAATTCAATGAATGTGACTGAGGTTGCTGCTGATTGCTGGCTTTGCTGGAGAGTTTGTCAAAGGCTAGGGCTAGGGTAGCTCTAGGGTTGTTGAACAACTTTGGATTTGCCAAGATTTGCAAGTTACATTATTAAAGAATATGATTTAAGGGTATTTTGGACATTTCCCAATTATTTTTAGGATTTTTCATGTATTGTAAACCCTTAGGGTTAGAATTTGGACAAATTTGGATTTAGGTTTTAAATCCTCAAATTTTTAGCAACTTGGAAAATTCTAAAATTTCCTAATTTTAGAATAGAAAATTTTGATTTCTAAATTATAATTAGGGCTCCCTAATCATTTATAATTTCCTATTCATGAATCATTATTTGCTAATTAGGACCATTTTATCCTAATTAAAATTGCTAATTTAGCACTTAGGGTCAATTTTGTACATTAAGTTTCAAAACCACAAATTAGGGTTTTTAATAGAAAATTAATTTTCTAATTTAGAAATTTAATCTTGTAATTAGATTAGGGTTTCTAATTACTCATAAATTGATATAATTAGGATTATGGTTTCCTAATTAGCATTGCTAATTTAGCAATTAAATCCACAGTTGAGCATTAGGGTTTTTAACGAAACAATTAGGGTTCCATAATTAAAAATTAGGGTTTGTAAATAAATTAACCATTACCCTAATTAATACTTAATGCATAGCACTAAAGCAATAAAATTCTCCGTTATATACCCAGATTAGGGTTTAACTTTAACAGAATCTGAAACTAGGGTTTTCAGATCTGACATTAGGGTTTCAAATTTGGAATTAGGGTTTTACAATCAATTGTCAAGATTAACCCTAATTAATCTTTTAATTATTTACACTTATGCCATCAAATTCCCAATTTAGGGTTTCATGCATTGAATTAAGGTTTGAATTCCCGGAACTGAAACTAGGGTTTCCAGAACCGATATTTAGGGTTTCTTGCTAAACGCTAGGATTTTCTAACCGAACATTGTCGTTCTTAATATATTCTTAGGGCTTATCACAGATGTAATTTATCTGGTCAACCCTTGACCCTTAACCACATTCTGAACATATCATTAACCATAAACACAGAACATAATCACATAAATCCTTAATCCTGAATAATTCACCTATTTCCTTTACAGAATTTTGAAACCCTCAAAATTCCTTCCCAATAACATTAAACGCATACACTTATTTTCTGTCTAGGTCTAATATTTGACCTTAAATCAATCATTTAAGATTTTCATAAATTGTCTAAATTCTCGGGTTGTCACATCAATTATTAGAGCGAGATAGCAAGTACGTTCAACCAAGGGACCGCAACCAGGGTCATACCGGTGGCAGTAGTCATCGGAGCAATGAAAACCAGCGGGGAGGAAAATATTCAGACAAAAGCGGTAACCACTCTGGTGATAATCGTGGCCATGAAAATTGAAGAAGCTAGTCGGGGGGGGATTTTAAAAAGAGGAGATTCAACAATGACACTGTGAAGACGTCAGCACCAGCAGCAACTGGTTTTAAGGGAGGAGAACGACCACCGGTCATATGCTGTAAGTACGGAAAAGGACATATCAGCCCAAACTGCCCACAACAGTTTAAGGTATGTTATAACTGTGGAAATGAAGGACATATCGCTCGAGATTGTACTGTAGCGAAACCAAGTCCATTGGGGATGGTGACTCAAAAGGCTGTCCCAGAAAAGTCAAAGTCAACGGTTCCTAGAAGAGCGTTTGTCGTGACTGGTCAATATGCGAGGAACCCAAACGAGGTGATCACGGGTAAGCTAATCATAAATTCATGCGAAATTTATACATTACTTGATACCGGTGCTACCCATTCATTTATCTCTCCTGCTTGTGATCAACGTTTAAACTTGACTCCGGAGAAATTACACTTTGACTTATCTGTGGAAACTCCGTTAGGAGACACTTTCATCACATCCACTGTTTATAAATCTTGTTTGATCCAAGTTGGCACCATCACATTACCTGTTGACCTTATCTCTTTAAAGATACTTGTTTTTGATGTGATTTTAGAGATTGATTGGTTAACTATTCATCATGCCAAAATTGATTATTTTCGTAAGGTTGTTAGTTTTCATATTCCTAATCAACCTGTTGTTCGAATTCAAGCAACTAAACCATTAAAATCAATCACTGTCATATCAAGTCATAAAGCTATTCGTTTATTGAAAAACAGATGTCAAGCTTTCTTAGCCCATGTTATGGATTTGAATAAAGATACGTCAGATTTGAATAATATTCCCGTTGTTATTGACTTTCCTGACGTATTTCCTGAAGAACTTCCCGGTCTACCCCCAGAACGTGAAGTTGAATTCTTTATTGACCTTGAACATGGTACAAAGCCCATTTCTAAAACCCCATATCGAATGGCTCCTATTGAACTTCAGGAGTTAAAGGTCCAACTACAGGAGTTGTTGGACATCAGTTTCATTCGTCCTAGTACATCTCCTTGGGGTACTCCTGTTTTATTTGTAAAGAAGAAAGACGGGAGTATGCGACTTTGTATTGACTATCGGGAATTGAACCATGTCACTATCAAGAATAGGTATCCGCTACCTCGTATTGATGACCTGTTTGACCAGTTGCAAGGAGCACAATTCTTTTCAAAAATTGATCTTTGTTCTGGATATCATCAGCTGAAAGTTAAAACTGAGGATATTCCAAAGACTGCTTTCAGAACTCGGTACGAGCATTATAAATTCTTAGTCATGTCTTTTGGATTGACTAATGCTCCTGCTGCTTTCATGGATATGATGAACCGAGTATTCAAGGAATATTTGGATCAATTCGTTGTTGTCTTTATTGATGACATCCTCATCTATTCCAAAAGCCGTGAAGATCATGAGCGCTATTTGAAGCTGGTACTGCAAAGGCTTCGTGATAACAAGCTATATGCCAAACTGAAGAAATGCGAGTTCTGGCTTGAGGAAGTAGCATTCCTTGGGCATATGGTGTCAAAACATGGAGTGTCTGTTGACCCGGCGAAGATTGAAGCAATACAAAGTTGGGAGCAACCAAAGACGGTGACCGAAGTACGTAGCTTTTTGGGCTTAGCTGGTTATTATCGGAGATTTGTGGAAGGATTTTCTAGAATCGCTACTCCGTTAACTCAGCTGACTCGTAAAGATACAAAATTCGTATGGAGCGAGGAATGCGAGAAGAGTTTCCAAGATCTCAAGAGGAGACTCATTTCGGCACCTGTTTTGACAATATCATCTGGTTCTGATGGATTTGTTATCTACATCGATGCTTCAGGCAAAGGGTTAGGATGTGTTCTCATGAAACGTGGGAAAGTCATAGCCTATGCCTCGCGATAACTTAAAGAATATAAGAGAAATTATTCTACTCATGATCTAGAGTTGGCTGCAGTCATTTTCGTGCTAAAGATCTGGAGGCACTATCTATATGGGGAGAAAGTGGAGATATATTCAGACCATAAAAGCCTCAAATATTTCTTCACTAAAACAGAACTCAACATGCGGCAACGACGTTGGCTCGAGCTGTTGAAAGATTACGATCACACTATTCAATACCATCTTGGAAAAGCAAACGTGGTAGCTGACGCGTTGAGTAGAAGATCATATGCAGGAACGAGTGCGATGATGTCAAATATACGCATAGAACCGACTTTAATCGAAAAAGTTAAAGTTTCTCAAGCCACAGACCCGGAGCTGATGCGTATGAAGAAGAAAGTGCAAGAAAGTGCTATTCCAGAAGTAAGAATCGATGAAGAAGGAATACTTCGAGTCCACTCCAGACTTTGTGTTCCTAACGATTCTGACTTGAAGCATAGAATCATGACGGATCCACACAACACACCGTTTGCAATCCATCCTGGGAGTACCAAAATGTATAATGATCTTCGACATACATTTTGGTGGAACAATATGAAGAGAGAGATTGCAAAGTTTATCTCGAGGTGTTTAACTTGTCAACGTGTAAAGGCGGAGCATCAAGTGTCAAAAGGTCCATTGCAACCACTTGAGATTCCGAAATGGAAGTGGGAACACATTACCATGGATTTCGTTACGGGTCTTCCCATGATTTCTCAAGGCATAAATGCTATTTGGGTTATTGTTGATAGATTAACCAAATCTGCTCATTCTTGTCGATACGGGAGACTTATTCCCTTGAACGTCTTGCTCGTATGTACGTAGATGAGATTGTGAGGTTGCATGGAATGTCAGTATCCATAGTTTCGGATCGTGACCCAAGATTCACTTCAAGATTTTGGGTTAGCTTGCAAAAAACTATGGGGACGAATTTATAATTTAGTTAGGCATAGCATCCTCAAACGGACGGACAATCAGAGAGGACTATTCAAACTCTTGAATATCTATTAAGACTCTGTGTCCTAGACTTCAAAGGGAGTTGGGATAAATATTTACCATTGGTGGAATTCTCCTACAACAACAGTTATCAGGCAAGTATAGGTATGGCTCCATTTGAAGCATTGTATGGACGAAAGTGTCGCTCTCCAATATGCTGGGATGGGGTGGGAGAAGCAACGTTGTTGGGACCAGAGTTGGTACGAATGACTACAGAAAAGATCCAAATGATTCAACAATGTATACAAACGGCATAGGATCGACAAAAGAGTTATGCGGATCTTCATCGAAAGGACGTAGAATTTAGTATTGGGGATCACGTATTATTGCGTGTTGCTCCATGGAAAGGAGTTACAAGATTTGGAAAGAAAGGAAAGCTCAATCCAAGATTTATTGGTCCATTTCAGATTCTTGACCTAGTAGAAAATGTGGCCTATAGACTCGCGTTACCTCCAAGTATGTCTCGTGTTCATAATGTTTTTTACGTATCCGTGTTTCGTAAATATGTGAAAGACCCGAACCATGTTATTGAGTTAGAACCGGACGAGATAGCCGAAGACTTAACGTATGAAGAGGTACCTGCCAAGATCTTGGATAGGAAGGAGCATGTCCTACGCACGAAGGTCATACCACAAGTTAAGGTTTTGTGGAGAAACCATGCTATTGAGGAAATGACCTGGAGTTGGAAACAGAAATGAAAGCGAGGTATCCTCATCTTTTCGAAACACTAGGTACGTACGTCAATTTCGAGGACGAAGTTTCATAAGGAGGGGAGGTTGTAAGACCCCAAATTATTAATAAATGAAATTTAGTTTCCTCTATTTATCATTTTGAAATAGTAAGGGTTGATTTGATTAATGTGGTTAGTTATGGGTAAAATGCGCAAATATTTTAAAATAAGCAGGTGGTTATAAAATATTCATTGTTGTCGGGGAATATTCGTTTGGTCGTGGAATATTCTTGCTGTCGGGGAATATTCGTACGACGACGCAGTCTTTTGTGGGCCCCATAACGAAAAGCGATTGAATGAAGAAAACGACAAGTATAAGTTATTTATAAATAACAGTGTAGTTGTTACCGTTAACACTGTTGGAATATCCGGTGGTTAAAACACAGTAATACGCATTGTTACATAGTAGCACACGGTATTACACCAATTATTGATTCTTAGGTAAGAAGGCACTACTCAATAATTGTTACAGTAGTTACTGTTCAGTATTTTATATTATTGATTCAATAATTGTTGCGTTGATATTTTATGGTTGTTTCAATAATTGTCACTACACAGTATTTTCCATTATCGAAGCAATAATTCATATTATCTGAATAATATTATTAGAAAATATTATTGGCAATGTCTAGAAAGTTCTGTCTAAGGAGAGGTTTGGTCACCTAATTGCGCGCCAGTAAAAAGAAATTCTTATTGGAAAGCCCCCTCTTTCCTGGGAACGGCCTGGTTGTCAGTACTGTGATTCTGTAATATTATTTGTGAATAATTAATTATTGATTTTTATGATGAGAAAAATATTAATTTTATGTGGTTATAGATGGAGAAAATTTTTAAAGTGACAATTGTTAAAAAATTGATATTTTATCTTTTTTGATAAAATAATATTTTATTATATTAGTATAATATAATAACGATGATATTTTTACAATGAATGTGAGATATATAAGTTTATGAGGAGGAAGAGTATTTTTGTTGTAAAATTTGTTTAAAACATGTTAAACATGTTGGTGGACCCATTTCTTGACTGAAATTTGATTATAGCATGTAAAATCTTCTATTTATGGATTTCGGTCAATTTCTATTTGGAATGTGGAAAAACTTTCTTCTGTAAAGTTGTAGAGAATTGAATTTCCTATAAAAAGTCGCGAGATTTGAATTTTCTGATAAAGGAGCTACTCCCTCCGTCCCAAATTAACTGCTCAGTTTTAACTTTTTAAAGTCAAATTGACCATTTTTAAAACTAATCTTTTTACTATTTTTGCTAAAATATAGGTGAAGAGATTATAACCAAAAAAAAGTATATACAATTTATTACTAATCCTAATTTTTATAATTTTAGAAATATATTTATATATGCTTAATTATTAATTCTAAAAATAGTCAATTTGACTTAAAAAAGTCAAAACTGAGCAGTTAATTTGGGACGGAGGGAGTATTTATTATGAATTATTGAAGTTCTGAAGTTCCGAAATAATTAATTTTTGGAAGTTTTAATTATTTTTAATATAAAAAACGTTTTTGTCATTAATTGTGGGTCTTGCATGTGATGTCAATTGCTGAATTCAGATCAAGGAAGGTTGGCGTAGAAATTTTAATCTATATATTAATATTTTATTAAATTTTCTGCTTTGGTGTTCTAAGCATTTTTCTATAAATAGGGTGCTTAGGTTAGAATTAAAAATCACACCAGAAACTGAAATCTTCTCTCTCTTTCTCTCTCGATATATTGAGCGTATTCTTGTGAGTATTTTAGTACTTTAAGTACTGATATACGGTGCAAGTCCTTTCAGCACTATATCCAGTATACCAGTCAGAAGTACTATTATTTTTAGGTAAGGGAGGTTATTTCTTCTTAAATGATATTATTTCTTCAATATCATTATGCCAAAATATTGGTGGGAACTTTTTATTAAATTTGAAACCTTTTCATGTCAGGATTACTATTTATGAGTTACTACTATTCATGAGTTACTATTCACGAGTTACTATTCATGAGTTACTATTCACAAGTTACTATTCACGAGTACTATTCACGAAGCATGATGATCTTTTTTGTGAAATTTCTATCTTTTAGTGTCGGAATTAATATTCACGTATACGACACTATTCACGTATACGACACTATTCACAAATACGACACTATTTACCGAAAAATAAAATTTTCTTCTTTTTGTCCAAAATATCTATTCTGGATACTAGGTTTGATTGTATCCATGTTTTGATCATTCTTGAATTTTACTCCACTATGATTATTTATGAGATATTTTTGGACATGGAATAGCTGAAATACGAATACTTAATAATTATTCTTTTGTTTCACTGGATTCGTTTTCTTTAAAATATTTTTCATCCTAAATGATGATATAACTGAATATCTTTGGCCTGTAGTGCAAAGATGAATGATTTATGATGAATATCTTTGGCCCGTAGTGCAAAGATGAACATGTGTTTAGATGAACATGACCAACTGATGAATATCTTTGGCCTGTAGTGCAAAGATGAATATTTGATTCCAGATATATATTGATTGATGTTTCAGGAATAAAAGATAGACGATGAACTTTTAAATTCATATATAGAAAATAGTAGTTTGCATTCTCTTCTTAACTCTTCTAATGAATTATTATTTCCGCTGCGAAGATTGATTTAAAACTTGTTGTCTATTGTATTCTATTAGATTTTTCCCTGTTGAAGACTAACGATAATTTGTTTTATATTATCTTAGTCATAATATTTTTTACTGGGCTAGTTGAGCTCACACTTTTCTTTGTTGTTCCATTTTTCTTCTTAGGAGGAAAGAATGTAGCGAGTACTAGTCGGGGTGTGGAATGATGATTCTAGAAGTCGTTTTAGTAGTCCTCACTATTTTTATAAAATAATGTATCAATAATTGAAATGAGGACTTATTTGAGTGTGGATATTGTCTAGATGACAATATTTGTATTTAAACTCACTGTTTTTATGTTGTATTAATAAAGTTGTAGTTATTTCTGTACCATGTATTTGACGACTCAAAATGAGTGTTGTATACCTGTTTTGGGGGCGTCACATTTTTGATATTTTTACGTGATCTTCTCTCACATAGTAGAATTAAGTGGATCCAACCTTCATGTGAGATAATGTGAAAATATCAAAAATACACGGAAAAATAATACTCCCCTATTTTTTACCATTAATAAAAGTTCTAACACAAAAAAGAATGAAATATAATGGATTGACACGATTAGTACATGTTCTTAAGGTGTTAATTTATTAAAAGGTTACGGACAATATATCTCTAGAATATATGACAACCCTATAATAAAAACATAATAATTTTATTTAGCTGTTATCTCACGTGCATATTAATTTTCTATTTTAAATTAGGTTCGAGTTTTATCTAAAAAGATATGCTCATGACTCAGGCGAGCCTCCTAGCGACGTGAACGCAAGCAGGGTCGTTGTGACCATATCTGTGAGACCCCAAATTTTATGAATAAATATTTAATTTTCTCGAATTATATTTTTGAAAATTATGGTGTGGATTTGATATAATGTTATAGTTGTGGGTAATATTTATAAATGTTGCAAAGTACGCAAGTTGTTATAAAATATTCGTTTGGTCGGGGAATATTCTTTTTGTCGGGGAATATTCGTACGACGACACAATCATTGGTGGACCCCACAACTGAATTATTGTCGGATTGAGAAAACGACAAAAAAACTTTATGAAAATAACGGCGGAGGTGTTACCGTTAAAACTGTTGAACTACTCGGTAGTAAAAGTACAGTAATACGCGTGGTTGCATAGTAGCACACGATATTGATTATTGATACTTACGTGGGAAGTCACTCAGCTATACTCAATTATTGCTACAGTAATTGCTGCATCATATCTCTTATATTATTGATTCAATTATTGTCACAGTATCATCTGTATAATATGTTATATTATTTAAACAATAATTGAGACGACAAGTTATAATGATTAATAATTGTTGAAAGATTAATTATGTGTTGATTAAAAAATAAAATGATTTCTGGTAATTTTTATTCAATCCTTGATATATATAAAGAGTCTATTATGAGATGTTGGTGATAAGTTTAATTATTTATGGGGGGCCATATGTCGTCATCTAAGAGTCTCTTTTGTAAATAGTAATTACCTTCGTAAATAGTAATTACTTTCGTAAATAGTAATTACCTTCGTAAATAGTAATTACTTTTGTAAATAGTAATTACCTTCGTCAATAGTAATTACCTTCGTCAATAGTATTTACCTTCGTCAATAGTAATTACCTTCTTCAATAGTAATTACCTTCGTCAATAGTAATTACCTTCGTCAATAGTAGTTGTCCCTTCAATATTACCTAGAGTTAACTGCCTTTTCGGTGCTCCAAGGGTTAATTACCCCTTCACAAATAGTAGTTGTCTCTTCAATATTACCAAGAGTCATTTTGACCCTTTGTTAAGACCAAGAGCCACCCTCAGTTTTTCTATAAATAGAAAGCTCATTCCTTCATTATTTCTTACGAATTCACTGAACTCTAGAGAGAGAAACTATAGAGAGATAGAAGAAAAGCTTTTTGCTACTTAACTTTTTTTTCCCTATATCCAGTTTCTGTTACGGTAAGGGGTGTTATTCTTTCTTATTCATGAAGAGAACTGTTGTTATTCCATTTCTTATTATTCTGTTGGAATAACCTGTATACGTGGTCTACCCTATACTTGGTGACATTCTTCTATTATTCTGTTGGAACATCCTGTTTGTGTGTTTTACACCGGACCTGGTTCCGTCTTTATTATTATTCCGTTGGAACATCCTGTCTGTGTGTTTTACACCGGACTTGGTTCCGTCTTTATTATTATTCCGTTGGAACATCCTGTCTGTGTGTTTTACACCGGACCTGGTTCCGTCTTTATTATTCTGTTGGAACATCCTGTCGGTGCAAATTTTGCCTGACCTGGTTCCGTTATTATTATTCTGTTGGAATAACCTGTCTATGCGAAGTACCGCATGCATGGTGATTTCTGTTGTTATTCCATTCTTTATTATACTCAGTTGGTTAAAGTTTTGACTTCTATACTCCATGAAATTAGTAGAATATCCTTGATATTTGCGCTTCATCCAGTATCTTTTCATGGAAATATTCTTCTGATCATTCTTGAATTTTACTCTACAAAGCAGTATCATGTGGACAATTTGGACATTAGTAGTTCTTGGACAAATTAATTCTTAAACTTGTTTTATTGAATTCTTATATCATTGTCATCATCCTCATGTTTATATTTTTTTTAAAGTCATCTGTGGCCTGTAGTGCATAGATGGACTTGGTATGATTATGACCAGGGATTATTCGGTGTAATCATGACCGTAATGTTACAAATGATGTGGTAAAAGTCCTCATTGGCCCGTAGTGCATTGATGGACAGTTGTTGGCATGATCATGACCATTGATGAATACACAAATATCCTTGGCCCGTAGTGCATGGAATTTGTGGTCGTGACCCTAATGAGTATCCTTGGCCGTAGTGCAGGGATGATGTGGATTATTTATTAAGATGAGTCTTAGCGATAAAAGTGATTAAAAACTTTTTAAATCATAAAAGATAGTAGATTCTATTCTCTACTTGACTCTTTTAATGGATTGCTTGATCCGCTGCTGTTAAACTTGATGTTGTTATATTTTATCAGTTTAATACTGTTGAAGGCTAACGATAATTTATTCTGCATTATCTTAGTCATAATATTTCTTACTGGGTTAGTTGAGCTCACCCTTTCTTTCACTGTTCTTTTCAGAAAATGAGAATATAGCTGGGACGAGTCGGGAAACGGAGTAATGGTCCAGCGGATAACATTAGTAGTCCTCACTATTCTGTGAAATAGTGTGATAATAATTGTAATGAGGACTCCTTTTGAGTTTGTATGATCTCTAGTAGACAATAATTGTATTCAAACTCACAGTTATATTTTGTCGTATTGTACACGACAGTGGTATTAGTAAGTTGTATTTGAATTCTGTACCATGTATCTGGCGACTCAAGATGGGTGATGTATACCTAATTTTGGGGGCGTCACAATATCCTCTTACACCATGTCATTGTGATCATATCCAAGTCTTCTCTTTAGTATTACAAATAAATTAAATATTTCAGGTATGCTTATAAAAGTATTAAATGGTTTTATTCCTTACCGATGTAGGACTTGAGAAAAATAGTTTTGCAAATAACAATACACATTTTCATATACCCCACTTTAAATATAATTAAAACATAATATATAATTCCACAATATTCTCTTTTAATCCCCTTATTATAAACTATCAAATACATAAGTAATTTTTTTTAAATTCAACATATTAAAGGGTCTAACATAAACCCAAAATTGGCCAAAATTAATTTTTTAAAAAAGGTACAATTTAACAATTATGATACAGGGGTTGGGGGGGGCGTCCGGTGCAAATGTACCGGACTAACGTCCGGTACACAGTGTTATTTTTTTTTGTTTACAGTGTTTTTTCAATAAAAAACGTACTTCCTTTTACAATTTTTTGTTCAAACTTGCTCTATTATTATTATTTTTTTCTCATAATTATATAAAAAAAAGGGGCACCGGACGTACCGGTCGTTAAGGTACCCCCAAACCCAATTTATGATACAGGGCTTCGAATTGACATTAGATTTTTAAATGAATTAATTAATATATTCCTAGCTAGCAAAAAGGACTTACCCCACCCCTACCTTTTATGTCTCATTGTGTGTGTTTTTTTTCTAGAGGAGAGAGAATTGTTGAATTGGTATTATTGGGTTTGGACTTATTTGTTGGACATATTAGAGAAGCAAATAATAGGTACTAATTGATATGTTGTTTTCGTGCATGGTGAGAGGAATTTGATGATAAATGCAAGCTTACAAGAAGATGGAACCCGTGAATTAAGTCCGCAGAAGATATTGACATTTTACCCTCACTCTTTTATCATATGTACTTTCTTCTTGTTAGGGTATTTGCCATTCACTTATAGCTCAACTTAATTGTTATTTAATTAATACTAATAATTTGAAGTTTAGTCTTCAATTTTTTCTGGCTCTAGATCAATTCAACTTTTGAAATAACACAAATATAACATCACTCAATCTAGCTAGTAGCTAGACAATTACTTGCACCAAAATCTTAATTATAATTAATGGAGAACGAGGGAACATGAAACGAGGAGGAGGCGCACACAACGAAATTTGGGTTTCAATTTGAAGAGAAGAAAGGGTTTACCGATTCGAAAAGGAGGATTTCTATTTGGAGAGAAGCTTGGGTTCCGATTTAGAGATAAACATATATGGGTTAAGATTTGGAGAGAAGCGATTCCGATTTGGAGAGAAGAGAGAAGTTAGGGCACGGTCTCTTTCTCTGTTCCGATTTTAGGTTTCTTTCCTATTTCGATTTTGGAGGTTTTAGAAAAAACACAGAAGGCTTAAATACTTATGCTCTTTAAGGGAATTATGTTGTTTAAGGCTTATGCTCTTGAACTTTTCTGTATCATAAAATTAACTTAGGTATGTGATCAATACAGTACTGACACGTAAAGAAAGATCACCTTCCGCCCGCGTGTCGATATTATATTAGTTAATTGACTAAAGTTAACTTGATGCTAACTACTCCCAAAAATAAGTGTTAAGATTATTCAACCCTACATGTGATAATTGACGTACACCTAATAGATGTGATATTTTGAGTTTAATAAATTTTGTAATTATTAATTAGTAGTACCTACAACATTGATATAACATATATACTTGTATTACTTAAAATTAAATGAATTATTTTAAAATTTTTAATTCAACTTCAAAATTCAAATAACTCTTATATTTTGGAACAGTGCAATACATATTGGTAAAAAAATACAATTATATATTGAGTAAAATAAAGCGGTCTCGATCAACTTCTTATTTTGTATTTTTGCAATTATTTCAATGTAAAACAAAAAATAGTTAAGTATATAAAATGATACTCCTTTCGTTTAGGGACGAAGGGAGTATATAAAATGATAAATGGGTTTTATCACTATAAGTTGTCCAAGCACACTCCACATATATATGATGAGATGGATACTTTGATACAAATGTAGACAAAATAACAAACTGAAGAAACAAGAGATAAAAGGTAAACAGAAGAAGGCTTGGGGGAAAAACCCACAAAATCAGAGCCAGAGTTTAATTTCAATATTGAAACTGGCAGAGAAGAAGACATCCCAACTCTAACTACTCTTTTAGCTTAAACTGGTTACTCTCTCTAAATAAATAAATGATATCGAAAAGAAAATTTGTAGCTTCAGATGGATGATGTTTCAATGGTTTATGACTTTTTATGCTTTGAAAGTTGATACTGATTAGAGTTGAGTTTTCTATTTAATTGATTAAATTTTTAAGACGAATCAGATATTTTTATTGAGCAAACCTATATCCCAGTTCTTCTGACTTGTTACGACTCTTACAAAGAACTCTCTCTCTCTCTCTCTCTCTCTCTCTCAATTGCTTTGGTGAGTATTATTACTCTTCTCCCTTTAGCATTCATTCACTTTGAACTTAGTTTTCTATAAGTAAGAACTAGTCTCTTATAGAGTTTTGAGTGCATAGACTGTTCTGCTAGTTACAAAGGTCAAAGTGTCAGCCCAAGAATGAAGTAAACTCTCACTACTAGTTGATGTTTTATTACAATGGTTTAATATATCATTTCCAAGGTATATATCTCTAATATTTAAAATATATTTTCAAAGGAATGCATCTCTTCAAAAGGATATGTATCTTTTCAAAAGGGTACTTGGAAATCTATAAATAGATTATAAATCCACAAGTTTGGCACTTAAAAATTATTCCAAATCCTTCTCAAGTTTTTAGAAAAAATACCATTCTAATATTTTTTGTAGCTATAATTTTCTCCTCTCATTTATAGTTTTGCACTATATTTGTTTCTACACAATAAATTTTAGTACAAAGTAAATTATGGTTGTCTTATCTTGGGAGATTTTGTCTTATCTTGGGAGACTAATTCGTAATAACATTGTGC
Organism: Panax japonicus; assembly: GCA_020205505.1. Taxonomy (NCBI): domain Eukaryota; kingdom Viridiplantae; phylum Streptophyta; class Magnoliopsida; order Apiales; family Araliaceae; genus Panax; species Panax japonicus. The sequence goes on from CM035091.1 coordinate 31,612,147, forward strand.
AACAAAAATAAAGAGCGAATATAGTCTTAAGAAAAGAGTGGTCAACCATTCGATTCAAGCTGTAATATTGTTTTTCTGTATCAAACTACGAAGCGGGTTACAACATTTTATACTATTTAATCCTATTAAAATTATGAGAGTCAATAAAATGTATTTAAATGACTAAAATATAAACCCTATAATATACTCAAACCATTATTCTATCTTATATAAAAAAAGGGGAAGAGGCTGCCGCTTAACCGGGATAAAGAGAGAGAGAGGGAGAAGTAGTAACTGAGAGAAACAGAAGAGAAAAACAAATCTCGGGCTAATTCTTTTTTCGGTAAGTGATTGATTTAAATACTTTATGTGATTGTATGTACACATTAAGATTTGGAGAATACATGCATAACTATGATGGGGTCATATGTTATACTCCCTCCGTCCCATAGTTATAGGCTGATTTTTTATTTTGAGATGTCCCAATATATAGGCTACTTACTATTTATAAAATTTAGTTGGTTCATTATTTTACTTTTATGCCCTTATAATAAATATTCAACAATTACTTTTTTTTGAAGAAAGAACATTCAATGTCATTATTTTTATCACCACATTTAATATTGTTGTATTTTCTTTGGTTAAAATTTATGGATTTTAATAGTTAGTACATGTCAATCAATGAAGTTGAGAGTTCCAATGTAATAAGTAAAGAGTAATTAACTTATTCATTAATTTCATATTAAGGGGTATATGTGAAAAATTTATGTTAAAAATTGTTACTTAACTAATTTTCTTAAACTATGTGCCAAAAAAAATCAGCCAATAACTATAAGACGGAGGGAGTATTAGTCATAACTATGTTGGACTAAGGAGATGGTAATCAAACTTTTTACAATTTGAAAATGATATATATACGATGCACCCTGAAATATCCAAAACTTTAGCTAGATTAAGCTTTTAAACTAGTTCCACACATAAGTATGATTTGACAATTAATAAAGAAGAAATTGTAATTGTAATTGTATGATGATTATTTAAATCATAAAAGCATAGCATATGAAGCGTCGTTGTGAAAGACTAAATAGCATAAGTATACTTTAATACATCAAAATAACTACCACTATCACACGATCCAGTCTAATACTACCACTATCAGTCTAATGTTGTTTGGGGGAGGAGAGAGAGTGAAGGGAAGAAGATAGAGAATAGGAGTTTTTTTACTGAAATTGAATATGGTGGGTGGAGGGTTAAAATGGTAAAATAGTGTTATTAAGACATTTTGAAAAAATTAATTATTAAACAACATTTCTTCATTCAATGCAATTCTAAACAAATTCTTATTTAGATGTCTAAATTGTTTAGATCTTAAAATTTAATTTTATCAAACACAACCCTGTTCTCTTTTTTTTCTTAATCCACGTCTGAATATCCCAACTTACATTTGACGCCCGTCCAACTAATTTGACGGAATTGTTTAATTAATAGTTTTTAAAAAGTTCAATTGGTTAATTGCATATTTTTAAGGTTTAGTGGTGTAATGCTTAAAAGTCGACAACTAAAGTGGGGTAATACCCTTTTTTTCCTATTTTTTATTTTTTATATAGTTTATGATATTCATAATTATATTGACATGAACTAGCTTTTTAGGTAGTTTATGATATTCATAATTATATTGACATGAACTAAATGAATCATGTCTTTTAAGTTTGAAAATGTCTTAAATTTCTTATAATTTGAAAGAGAGGGAGTGTTAAAATGCTGCATTATATATGGTGCATTGGTCTCATGCATATTAGTCATACACTCCACACACGAGCAATTGAGCCCGGTGCTTGCCACTCACAATTAGTGTCTACAGAAGATCAAGTGGTGCGCAGTAGAAATAGCTGAGATTTTTGGCTGTTTCAGTCTTTCATAAGATAAATAGTGAAGTGTTAATGTCCCAGCCGCAAGTCCATGGAGGACTCTTGTTGGGGTGTAACAGGAAGAGTCAATGAAAAAAATAGAGCAAGTAGTAGTTGCATTAGCAAATGAGATGCCTGGACAAATCCTCCTCCCAGCTTCAAATGGAATGTATTCAAAATTGTTTCCTTGATAAGTAATGGAAGATCATTGGAACCTCTGGCCGAAAGCAATCAGCATCTTTCCAATATTCTGCATCTCTACCTATTGCCCACAAATTAATAATGACTTTGGTTTTCTTGGGAATTGTGTACCCACTAATTTGACAACTTTCCCTTGACAGAGGGGCAGGTGGGTGTTTCTTTGATAACTAACTTTAATTTTTAAATAATTTAGCTCTTGAATCTCTTCTTCAATGATTTTCGTCTCTCTTTTAAGTACTTGACGAACCTCGGCTTGTGCCTTTTTCAGCACACTTGGGTTACTTAGCATTTCTGACATTGCCCACTGGTTGTCGCCGAAGTCTCTGTTCCTGCAGAAAATATATCCTGAACAAGATATTTGAGCTGACTTTCAGTACTGAGATGATCCGGTTCCAACATTATATGAGTCTTTTGAATTGCTTTTGAACCAAACTCTTGTGACTACTAATTTTCAACCCTGCTATTGGCTATTACTTGTAGTGGATGCCACAATAACTAAAACAATAATGTTAATTAAAACATTCGGAACATTTCGGTCCTACGCAGAAGAATCGTTTTTGATTAGTGTTTGATGGATTACGTATTAATCAATATTCAATTGATTTGTCTGAGGTTATCGACAAAAAAAAGTTTGTCTAAGCTATATTTCGTTTCCTAGCATTTGTAGCTTTTCCAATTGTTAACGCCAAGATCTTTTGCCACATCCCAATCACGTAAAACGTCCTGATCATGCACAGTAAATACGATCGACACCACAAGCTTGACGGCTTCGACCGTCGGGGGATAGCTCAGGCGTGAAAATTAGTACAGCCTATATCAAGGTTAACAATGGAAGATGAAATATCTAGTGTATTGAGAGAGAGAAAATATCAGTTACTTATTCTTGGAAGGCCTCCTTGCTATGATATACTATCAGACCCGGTTTATCGTGTCACCCACTACCTACTGACACCACCCATCCCCACGTCCGGTGACTCACCTGCCACTCCATCACATTTGTTCACTGTTTTCTACCGCCGGCTGAAAGTCATCCCATCCACATTAATGATTTGCAGTCAAAACAGTCAACCATCACCTTTTTCATCATTACAAGTCAAAGATGGATATATTTAAATGTATGATGGGTTAGCCCATTGACCCGGTCTAGTATTGTAAAAATATAACAAAGATAATGTAAGGACTAAGCCCAAATAACTTTAGGACTTAATAGCAAAGACTCAATGAACTAACTAAACAAGTAGGCACAATCCATTCGGCCCAATAGGTGAAATATCATGACCCAACATTGCCCCCTAATTTTTTTATTAAATAGGATATTTAATAGAAAATTATAAATGGTTCATGATATTATAGGATTTGATAGGATTGCAATAGGCCCCAAAATGAAACTTACCAAAGCCCAACCGGTGAAGGATAAAAATAAAAATAAAACTGAAAAGATGGATTAAAACCGGAAGTCCAATTGAAAGGGCCAATATGCTAAATGCTTGAGATTTAATCCCTTTCAAATTCATGATTATGACTATCAATTAAATGTGTAACCGTCAATATAAAATATAAACTTTACCAATTTTGACAGTTTTACCTGCCAATTTGAATTTTCGGACCTTTGAGCTCTCTTCTTCTCTCCAGAAAATTTTCTTCTATTCTCTGCAAATCGTTTACAATGGTGGTCATTAATACGAACCAGACTTCCCCAATTCGGGTAACCCCCCTTACTGTAGTTCCACCCAACATAGGTCCGAACGAAGAAGCTTCGAGCTCCAACCCTCAACCCGAGAAACCAAGCACGAATATACCTCCAAAAGCCCCTCCTATTCCTTCTGAATTCTTCAGGAGTAAGGAACGTTTTACACACGCCAACACCCCTTTTGAAATAACAAAGATTAGTTTGAAGAGAATTCTCACTCGATATCAAATCTCCGATACCCATCAGGTGAGAGTTCCACGACCTGAAGAATGAATGTACCAACGACCGGAAGGTTGGACGACCGTTCCAATGACTATTCTGGAGAAGGGGGTTCGGTTCCCCTTACACATTTTTCTGATTACCCTTCTAGGGTTTTATAGCGTTGGCTTCGCCCAATTGGTGCCGAACTCCTACATTCATATTCTTGCCTTCATTGCTTTCTGCCACGAAGTAAGAGTAGAGCCCTCTCTCGACTTCTTCTTCAGTATTTATAAAATTGGCCAATCCCGGGAAAAGGGGTTTAAGGCTATAAGTAAATTACCATCGAAGACAGGTGAGAAGTTAAAAAGGCATTCGCTAATCAATACTCCTTCCAGTAACAGAGGATGGCACAAAGGGTGGCTCTTCGTCAAAGGACCAGAAATTGCTTCGTTGCCAAGTTGGGTCACTGAAGATGTAGTTTCTGCTGACTTCGATGACATTTCAGAAGAGCGTGTAAATGAAATGATAGAGTTATTTGAAAACTTCCCACATAAAGAATGGAGTTACTTTCTCCTTACCAAGCAGACCTGGTTATATGAACACAAACGTAAGTTTTTAATTTATTTATTTGCAAAATTATTTAAAATTGTTATTGATATTAATTCTGACATGTGACTTCCTGTTTCTTGTAGTATCTTTGATTAAGCCGTCTTCTATAGACGTAAGGGATCTGGAAGATTTCCTAGCTGGAAAGTCTGCAGAAGTAGCTGATGAACCTCCACAACAAGAAGCCTTATCCGAAGACAACCAGGTTGGAAAATCTGCAGAAGCCGCTATCGATCCTCCACAACAGAAGTCTCCATCCGAAGACAACCCATCTACCAAAGTACATACAGCCGAACCCCAAATTCATGGACCAGAAGATGAGGAACCTATTCTTCCGGAAGAAACTCTCAAACCTTGTCGAAAGAAGAGAGCCATCAGAGAACCCAAGCCAATTTCTATCCCCTCAGATTCCGAAGCCCCTTCCGAACCTGAACCAATTATCAACCCAACACCTGCTCGAAGGAGTTTACTTGATCTATCTGTAGACGATCGTAAACAGCTCCTTCGAGTCAAGAAACTAAGAACCAATATTACTCCTTTAACCCCTGAGGAGCTCAGAGTGCCTTCTTCGATTGTTCCCCCCTCTTCGACCCTATTGGAAACTCGAACTGCTAATGAAGAAGAGTAGATCGAACCCACTGCACCACCATCTCGAAAGAGAAAACAACCATCCGCCATCCATCCAGACTTAACACCTGCACCTTCACCAGCTCATGACCCCACTCCAGTCCGATCTCCTTCCCCCGAGAATATATATGGACCTTTCTCCAACTCGTGACCAACCTACGCCTTCCCCCCCAAGGCCTTCATCACAAGAATTTCAGAATGAGGTAATTGGAGCACCGACCTTGTGGCCTCGGTTCAACGCCAATTTTCTCTTTCAGTTCTTTGATGCCTTCGTTCGGGAAACCGACGATCACCGATTTGATAATCATTCGAACGGAAATTTTCTTGATGAAGGCATGAGCTATTTGGCAAAGGTAAGTGACAGTTTTCTTGGTTATACATTTCTTTTCTTGTTTAAGTATCTGAAATTGAATGGATACTGTCGAATATATGCAGGCAAATGCAGTCTTCTGGCGTTTACGTCCCAGACATATAAATGCTGAGTCCGATGAGGAGTCTATGAGAAGGGAAAATAATATGTTAAAGGCGTCATTGGCTCGTGAGAGGAGCGAACACGAAAATGTTCTTCATACCAATGAAGGCCTTCAGAGGGAACTTGCCCAAACTAAAGAGGGTCTGAGGGAGTCCATGGATGAGCTGATCTCGGTTAAGGAAGAACTGAAGGAGACTAAAGTCAGTGAACAGAAGTTGGCTGACATGAACGTCAGTTTTGTTGAAGAAACCGAAGCGCTAAAGGCTAGCAATGAAGAACTGGTTGTAGCCAATCAAAACTTGGCTATACAAGTCAACAATTTTCAGGTGAAGTTCCGTGAAGAAAAAGAAAAACATTCGGCCAAACGTCGGAAGCTTCGTCATAAGTTGAAAGCTTCAAGGGATCGAAATCTTCCTTTGACCGAAGAGATGCGTAAACAAATACAGACTGAATACCGGGCATCCGATGAGTTAAATGCAGAAATACTTCGGGTGTATTTGGAAGGGTATGAAGAGTCTCGAAGCCGAGGTAAGGAAAAATTGGTGGCAGCCCAATTAGATCCGACCTTGCTTGACTTCGAAAATAATGTTTAAATAGGATATTGCTGCTTCTTATCTTTAGAATTTTGTGTAAAAATTTCAGTCTTTTTATGTAATCTCTTAAATATCAATGAAATATTAAGTTCGTGTTTTATGACTTCTGTGCAACTACTTTTTATCAATATTTCAATATCAATAAATTTTGAAAAATGTACGAGCTCTTTATGAACTTAATTTAAATTGTGAATCAGATAAGGTATATGACAGTTATGTTAAAAAATAACACTAATCATAATAAATTGGACTCAATGAACTTAACTGAAAGAATCGAACCCATCACTTGGTCAAAATAGAGTAATGCATACTTATCATTTTCGAAGTGTGAGACAGATTATGTATAAGGTGAATTCGGCTTATCCTCCTTGCATCATCGGGATCTTGTTTACCACTCGGGTAAACAAGTATATAAGGACATTTGCTTACCACTCGGGGTAGAACAATTTTATAAGGACCAAGGAATTTGTCTACCACACGGGGTAAAACAAATTCATAAAAACACACCTATTAATAAGGCTACCATCGAATGGTCAGCGAGTCCGACCGAACCTCCTTACACCATAGTGAATTTGTTTACCACACAGGGTATAACATTGTTAGAAGGACTATGTAATTTGTCTACCACGCAGGGTATAACAAATCCATGAGGACACACCTGTCGATAAAGCTACCATCGAATGGTCAGCGAGTCCACCCGAACCTCCATAAACACCGATGGAGTTTGCCTACCTCGAAGGGCCTGACAAATTCATAAGGACATACCTGCCAAAAAGGCTACCATCGAATGGTCAGCGAGTCCTCCCTGTCCTCCTTACACCATATCGAATTATGGACCAATGAAGATAAGATCAATATGAAGGAAAATGAATCTTTTATTGATAATGATCTAAACATTTACAGACTTCCGGGACAGTGACTCGATCTCTACTGAAAATACTTTCGAAGTCTACCAGCGTGCCAAGTGTTCTTGATCTCAGATCCATCTAATGCCCTTAACCGATAAGTTCCTGGTTTCGGAACTTCAACTACTTCGTACGGTCCTTCCTAGTTTGGCATCAGCTTCCACAAGTTCTGAGGCGTAGAAGCTTCGACTTCCCTAAGGACGAAATCTCCCACTTCAAATCTACGAAGCTTTACCCCTTTATTGTAGTGTTTACCACTCTTCGTTGATATGCCGCCAACTTTATTAAAGCTGTTTCTCTGATTTCTTCTAATAAATCCAGGTTGACCTTCAGTCCTTTATCATTGTAAATCTCTTTAAACTGACTAACCCGAAGACTGGTGGACCCGATCTCAACAGGAACTAAGGCATCAGTGCCATAAGCCAATCTGAAAGGCGAGTCTTTCGTAGTGGTCCTCGGAGTAGTTCTATATGCCCATAATACACTGAGCAATTCCTCTGGCCATCTCCCCTTAGCCTCATCCATTCTACATTTAATCCCGTTCAGCAGAGTTCTGTTGGTCACCTCGACCTGCCCATTTGATTGTGGGTGAGCTATCGAAGTCTTCCTGTGTTGAACCCCCCGTTCTTTCAAAAATCCTTCAAATTTTGATCCCACAAACTGGCGTCCATTGTCTGATATTTCCACCTTAGGAATTTCGAAATGAAATACTACCGACTCCTTCATAAATTTCAAACATTCTTGTTCCGTAATTTGTCTAAGTGGTTTCATTTCTACCTATTTAGTCATATAATCAATGACGACTATAACGAAACTGACCTGACCTTTGGCTTTCGGTAACAGACCTAATATATCTACCCCCCAGACAGCAAAGGGAATAGGAGATAAGATCGAGTATATCTATTCTGGTGGATGATGAGGGATTGGACTATTCAATTGACATTTCTCGCATTTCTTCACATAATCCGTAGCTTCTGCGAAGATGGTTGGCCAATAGAAACCTTGTCGAAGAACTTTGTAGGCTAAGGACTTAGCAGGCATATGGTCACCACAAATACCTTCATGAACATCCTGAAGGGCATATTCGGCCTCAGACGGAACTAAACATTTCAATAATGGAGATGAAAAAGCCCTTCGAAAAAGATCTCCATCAATGAGAACAAAATTAGCACTCTTGTGCTTAACCTTTTTGGCCAACATTTTATCCGAAGGAAGGACGCCATCTGCCAGATATTCTATGTACGGAGTCATCCAACAGTTAGAACGTTCGACACACATCACCGCATTGTGCTGGATACTGGGCTGCTGTAGAACTTCCAGATATACCGATCCATTGAAATTGTTAACATCTGTAGTGGCCAATTTTGACAATGCATCGGCAATGGAATTGTCATTACGTTCAACACCTTGAAATTCATAGGAGGTGAAAAATTGAAGCCGATCTTTTAATTCTGCCAAGTACTTGATCATTTTCGGACCTCGAGCTTTGAACTTTCCTGAAACCTGCTTGACAACTATCTGAGAATCACTATAAATGACCAGCTTCTGAACTTCAAGACTCTTCACCAATCAGACTCCGGCTAATACTGCTTCATACTCTGCCTCATTATTTGTAGCTCTGAATCCAAATTTGATGGCCTGTTGTACCTTGAATCCCTCCGGACTTGTTAAAATAACTCATGCCCCACTGACGTCCAAAGTAGAGGACACATCTACATATAACGTCCACGAGTTCGGATTGTGTTAAAGAACTGCAACTGCTCGATCAGACGCTTCGGCTTCTGGCAGTATAGTATCTGCTTCGGAGAACAAGCATTCTATCATGAAATCGGCCAAAGCCTGCCCTTTAATAGCTGTTCGGGGATGGTACTCAATAATTGGGATAATTCCATCGTCCAAGCAGCCAACCTCCCTGAAACTTCAGGTTTACTCAGAACCTTCTTCAAAGGCTGATCCGTGAAAACGATCAGAAGCCGACCTTGAAAATATTGTCTAAACTTTCGACTGGCTATTATTAAAGCAAAGGCAAATATTTCAATATTCGGGTATCTGGTCTCAGCATCCCTTAGAACATGGCTGACATAATAAACTGGATGCTGTTTTCCCCCCATTTCTCGAACTAAAACAGCTCTCATTGCTAACGAGCTAGCTGCCATATATAAATACAAAGTCTCAGCAGGGGTAGGTTTCACCAATAAAGGAGCCGAAGACAAATATGTCTTTATGCCTTGAAAGGCGTCTTCACACTCCGAAGTCCATTGAAACGTCTTTGCATTCTTCGGTCCCTTCAACGTATCAAAGAACGGTAAACATCTCTCTGCTGACTTGGACATGAATCTCCTCAAGGCAGTAATTCTCCCAGTTAAACGTTAGATATCTTTGAATGACTGAGGAGTCTTCATGTTTAAAATAGCCTGGATCTTTTCCGGATTGGCTTCGATACCCCTTTGACTGATCAAATATCCCAGGAATTTCCCTGCACCAAGGCCGAAGGTGCACTTGGTAGGATTGAGTCTTAACTTATGATGACAGACTGTTTGAAAGCACTCCTCTAGATCATCCAAGTGCTTTTGGACGATCATGCTTTTCACTATCATATCATCAACATATACCTCCATATTCCTTCCTAACTGCTTCTGAAATACAAAATTCATCATCCTCTGATAGGTAGCTCCAACATTAATTAAGCCAAATGTCATCTTCCTGTAAGCGTACATCGAACGGTGTGTGATAAATGCTGTTTTTGGGATGTCTTCTCTGCACATCGAGATCTGATGATAACCTGAAAAAGCATCCATAAAGCTTAGTAGTGCATACCCCGAAGTCGCATCAATAAGTTGATCAATGTGGGGTAAAGGATAAAAGTCTTTAGGGCAAGCTTTATTCAGGTCTGTGTAATCAATACAGACTCGCCACTTTCCATTGTGCTTCTGAACTAGCACCACATTGGCCATCCACTCAGGGTAATCTATTTCAAAGATGAAGTCAGCAGCAATCAACTTTACAATTTCTTCATCTATGATTCGTTGACGCTCTGGTGCAAATATTCGTCTTTTCTGCCGAACTGACTTCTTCGATGGATCCACATCTAAACGGTGTTCGGCAACCTTTCGGCTGATTCCCGACATATCTTTTGGTTCCTATGCAAAAATATCCCCATAACAGTGAAGAAGCTCCATAAGATTGGTTCGGAGAGGTTCCGGCAGACCCAAACCTATCTTCATTGTTTTATCTGGCTTGCCAACAATTAACTCAATCTCCTCCGTTTCACCTGCTGACATGACCAAAGGCTCCGAACTGCTTTCGGTAAAGGGCTCAATCTCTATTGCCATGGCCTACTTCTGCTTACTGACGCCTACCCCCGAAGTAATTATAGCATTCTTATAACAGCGTCTGGCCAGATCCAAGTCCCCTGCTACCTCTTCGATCCCATGAGCCGTTGGGAACTTAATCTTAAAATGAGGAATGGAAGTCACAGCTTGGAGAGCTGTCAAAGTAGGTCTACCCAGTATGGCGTTGTAAGCCGAATCTACATGCACAACATAAAATTTACACATTATTTCTACCTGCCTAGGAGCTGTGCCGAAAATCACTGGTAGTTCAATAGTGCCTGCAACTTTGACCGGATCATTGCTAAAACCATATAAGGGGGCCTCCTTCCCAACTTCCATCTTTCGCCCATCAAGATGCATCCTCTGATAAGCATGTGCATATAAAATGTCAACAGAAGAACCATTATCAATCATCATTCGCTTCATGTCCACCGAACCCACTTGAGCGGTTACTACCAATGCTCCCTCATGAGGCTCGATGGGTTCCAATGGATAATCCTCGTCAGTGAATGATATGATTGTCCCAGGAAACGGTCTATCAATCTTCGGGTGAACACCCGTCACGGACATAACCGAATCCAGATAACTACGTCTCTTTTTCCCTACTATTTTTCCTGCTGTTCCACCTGTAATCACATCCACGACATGCCTAGGTGGTTGATTTGGAGCAGGTTGTACAGGTTGAACTAGTTGAATCACTTGAACAATACGATCATCATTTCGCTGCTCTTGCTGTTGATCCCTTCTAGCCACATATTGAACCAACACACCGCTCTGAACCTTCCTCTCCACAAAGTCTTTCAGACTACAACATTCATTTGTATCGTGACCAGTGGCTTGATGATGGCCACAAAGTTTTCGAGTATTGCCCTGTCTAGGTTTAATATTGTCACGAGGTGGTTCATAATACGGTTGATTTCTGATTTGATCCAGTATTACCGATCTATCCGTATTCAACTTGGTATATACCCTATTCACCTTCTAAGCAGAAGCAGGTGGGCGATTCCCTCCTTGTCGCCAGTTGTTATTATATTTCTTTGAACTACCTTCTGGCTGATCATTATTTCCCCCACTCTTCTTCTGATCACCTTCAGTTTTGACTTCTGTCTCCTTTATCTTGTCTGAAGAAGGGCGCTTTAAGTTATTCATAGCTTCTTTTACTACAATATAGCCTTCCGCCTTGTCAAAGGCTTCGGACAAGCTCTTTGAATGATGAAACATCAACTTCTTCACCAATTTTTCTGATTTCACTAAATCCAAGCCATTCTGAAACAAACCAACAGCCTGAAGATCATTGAGGTCAGCCACTTGACCAACTGCCTCCTTGAATTGCTTCACATACTGACCCAATGATTCATTTGAGAATTGTCGGACTTGTGCCAGAGATCCTGTAGGCTTTCTTCTTCTTCGGTTGCTCCCAAAACGATCATGAAATTTGTCACATAGTTCTGACCACGACGAGACATAATCTGCAGGTAAAGTCCCCATCCACTGCCTCACATCTTTCCTTAATGTTGTAACAAACGTATGACATTTAGCAGCATCAGTGAAATCATAGTAATCCATTAATCGGTCGAATGCCTGGCTATGGTCGTAAGGATCCACTGATCCATCATAACTCTCCATATGAGGCAACTTCTTAGTGGTATCTGCCTTCTCCTTGAGAATATCCGGGGAAAAAGGAGACGCTTTCTTCCCTGGAGTATCCTTTCCTTGCTGGACTTCGGTCAACTGCTTTTTAAGTTCTTTTAACTCTTTAACCAAAAATTCCACATCTTCCCTCTTCGAAAAGACTTCTTTCTCCGGAGATAATTTCTTCTTGAGAGTATATCGACCCCTTCCGTCAGAGCCTGCTGCTCTTGATGGACTCCTGGATCTACTTTTACGTGTGGCCCTGTCATCACGGTGAGAATACTCAGTTCGATGTACCTTCTTTGTATTCTCCGGAATATTGTCCCTTGATCTATCTCTTCTCTTGCTGTCAGCATGACCCCGAGAACCAATAGGATGAAGTGATTTCTTCGATACCTCAGGAGTTTCACTTCTAGATCTTCTCCGGGCCTGAGAACGACCTCGAGAGATCTGACCGGAATGCTCTTGGTTCCTTCCCTTCTCGCCGCCGTATATCCCCGGACTTACTGCGCCTTTCCGATTGCACATAAACGGATGACTCATCCTTCAATTCGGCTAGTCGAAGCATCTGTTCGGCTATATCTTCCTTCTGCTTCAGAAGAATTTCGAATGCTTTATCCGCTTCGCTCACCATCTTTGCTAACATGGCCGCTTTGTCATCCCAACCACTTTGGTGATGGGTTTTAGGCGAAGTGCCTTGCATCCTTTTTCAATCCTGCTCTCTACCCTTCTAAGCAGCAAAGACCAATTTTCGTCTGGCATCACCATGAGCTCTTACTTGAAAACCTTCGGAACCATGCTTAGAAGCAGTGCTTTCATGAGAAATTTTTGAAGGACCTATACAACAAAAATATGTTGAACAGACGGGCTCACATCTCTTGGCTGTCCTTCTGGTGTATCTGCTCTACTCTTCCCCATCACTTATAACGTAGAACAAGTAACTATTTGTGATTGCGAACTCTTGAACACTAGAACTCAGCCCTCCTTCTTGTGCCAATGTTAACGTCAAGATCTTTTGCCACGTCCCAATCACGTAAGACGTCCTGATCCTTCACAGTAAACACGATCAACACCACAAGCTTGACGGCTTCGACCGTCGGGGGATAGCTCAGACGTGAGAATTAGTACAGCCTATATCAAGGTTAACAATGGAGGATAAAATATCTAGTGTATTGAGAGAGAGAAAATATCAGTTACCTATTCTTGGAAGACCTCCTTGCTATGATATACTATCAGACCCGGTTTACCGTGCCACCCACTACCTACTGACACCACCCATCCCCACGTCCGGTGACTCACCTGCCACTCCATCACCTTTGTTCACTGTTTTCTACCGCCGGCCGAAAGTCATCCCATCCACATTAATGATTTGCAGTCAAAACAGTCAACCATCACCTTTTTCATCATTACAAGTCAAAGATGAATATATTTAAATGTATGATGGGTTAGCCCATTGACGCGGTCCAGTATTGTAAAAATATAACAAAGATAATGTAAGAACTAAGCCCAAATAACTTTAGGACTTAATAGCAAAGACCCAATGAACTAACTAAACAAGTATGCCCAATCCATTCGGCCCAATAGGTGAAATATCATGACCCAACACCAATAATAGCATTACGCGCGTGTTTGGAGTTCTAAAGGCACCACACCATTTTTAGTGAAGTGTGTGCGTTTGAGCGTCAAACGCTGGGTTTGTGAGTTAAATAAGTTGTGTTTGAGATAAACTACTTTGAAAATATCTCCTTTGATAAATCCGAGATCTATATGAACTACTAAGAATCCTGTCACTACTAACCTATGGTTGGGTGTTGCCAGTATCAGCAACTAGATAAATATGGAAACAACTCTTGGGCCCAAAGAACGTCCTATGTGCAGGGGAGATCAAGGCAACAGGGAACTCCTACAAAAAACTAATTTTGCTACTTACTGCTTCCATCTTCTAATACACACTCATGGTAATCATATGCACAATCCTCATGCATATTTTTTTATAACATTTTGACAAGTATTTTGCTTATTTGTCTCTGCCTCTTCTATAAGATTTTATGTGCATGCCTACTTTTTAATCCGATTTATATATTATTTCAAAACGGTAGGTTGTTGCAGACATTTCAGCCACATGATCAAACTGCCTGCCTGCCTGCCTAAGTAAATGATATTGTGGGACCTAATTGAGAAAGAATATGTCAATAACTGGGTCGTAAGTTTATCTAACCAAATTCTGTAAAGTGTGCTGGTTAGTGTTGAAACAATAACACTGTAATTGTTTTAGCCTTGTAATCTTTAGAACATGACAGTCAAAGATATTACAATGTGTGCACGAAATGAATGAATTTGTAACAACATAAATCTAGTAATTGTAAACATACTTACTGAAATAATTGCTTTGATGCTAGTGGTTGTAATAGGAACTTCAAGGTCACCAGACTCCTGCAGTTTAAGAAGAACATCTACTCTTTTTTGCTTTATGGTCATTTATAATTTTTTCAAGAATCTTATCCAACCTTTTGTGCAATTTCTCTAGTACCGGCATTATCCTGTGTAAGAATTGAAGAATCTTAAGGGAGGGGAAAGTGTCAAACATGTCAAATCCACCAGATAACTTGACTCCTTCCTTCAACGTGGAGATGAATTCGTCTGCATCTTTACACTTATCGCCAACTGCTGCCCTTGAAGTAATGCAATTAGTCGATTGAAACAGCTTTTCGCTAAGATTGATACAACACCCTAGAGATGAGGAAATGGATTCGATAAAGTTCCACACCTCCTCTTCGCGCAATGATCTAAGCTAAGGAGCTCTATGATGCACAGTTTGCGTATTTGTATCCAGTAATCGCCATAGGGGGTGAAAACAATGCCTAAATCACCATATCCCATAACGTCAACAGCAAGAACTGTAGGCCTTTGTGCAAAAGTATGGCCGCGCATCTTTTACACCTCTTCAGCTGCTTTTGGTGATGAAATGATTATGCTTGAAAGCTCACCAAGTTTTAGGTGCATAATGGGCTCGTGTTTCTTGGAAAGATCTCCCAAGGAATGATGTGGTACTCAGTTGTAGTGTGGAGCCAGTTAACTGGTGCAAGTTCCCAATAAGGGGCAGCTTCCACGGTTCTGGTGGAAGTTTTGAGGCGATTCTTTGTCTCTTCCAATGTTTCACCACCTTGAACAGGAAGAGGAAGAAAGTAAAGAAAAGAGAAAATGAAGATATTTGGAGCATCATAGATACATAATTTGTAGTCATATTCTTATGTTTGCGGCAAGGAATATGCAATTTTATGTGTTTGAATTATGAGGTTCATTGGGGATAAACAATTTCATTAGTTCACATCCAGTATGGGGAGGGGGAGGGGGGGGGGGGGGGGGGGGAAGGCAATAAAACTTTTAACAATTACAAAAAGAAAATCTAAGAAGCAGCCTGGAGCTCCCAAAATTTTGCTGGATTTAGTTTTTGAAAACATCTAATTTACACTAAACTGGGAATTGATAATAAAGAAGGAATTGTGATTTTTTATGATTATTAAAAAAAAACAGAAGATAGAAACCCTAGTTATGAAAGGCTAAACCAAGGAGATATAATCCTTTAATACATAAGAATGGCTACCATGCATATCACATACAACAATACTCTATTAGTCTTAGTGTCTTCTAAGACTAATAGATCCACCATATATAAATCCAGCTAGAACATATATATATATATACACACACACACACACACACAACCATATATATAATATTACACCATTACTAGCTAGCTACGACTAGAAAATCATTTCCTTGGTTCTTCCAACAAACCACGCCTAAACCCATCTACAACGAACAAACTTACGTTTCTTTAACTCCATGTGATCTGCTTTCTCTGACGTCCAAATTTCTTGACAAACCATTCATGGTGTCTGTTGGTTAAAATATTTCCAAAAACCAATCCAACTACAAGTCCACCTCCAAATCCGGCAAATATGACCACCCAATCAACTCCACTGGGAAACTCATCAGAATCGTCATCATCATCATCATCAGGTGGCAAAGGGATGGGTGATTGCACAGCTCCACATTTCGTAGATAAAGGCATACCACAAAGTGCTGAGTTCTCCTCGTAAGAATTCTTCTCAAATGTAGCAAATTGCCCCCCTTGTGGTATGGGCCCACTGAGCAGGTTATTAGAGACATTTAAGAATGCAAGGAAATTAAGTTCTTGTACAAATTGCTGAGGGATCACTCCTGAGAGCTTGTTCCGAGAAAGGTCCAGTGATTCAAGGTTTGTCAGGTTCCCGAGGAAAGATGGAATGGGACCAGTAAGATGATTGTTTGAAAGGTTGAGCAACTGAAGCCCTTTAAGACTTCCAACAGATTCTGGAATTTCCCCGATGAACTTGTTGCTTGAAAGATCAACCGCTAAGAAGATATTTAAAATCTTCACATACTCTGTCTTCACACCTTTGTTTGTAATTGTAATCGAGTACATATAACCATCTGTAAACCCAACGGAGTTGATTTGAGAAAATGTTGTTGTCTGCATAAATGTCAGCAAGTCTACGTGGACAGCTTTCATGGCCTTCCAGCTCTGAATGTACTCGAGTGGCAAATCACCAGTAAAAGAATTGTTAGAGAGATCAACGATACGCAGCATTGAGAACTCTGAAGTGATACGAGGACTCCCTATTTCACCATGGAATTTGTTGGATCGCAAAATCAGAACTTGCAGTTGCGGAAGAGCTCCCAACCAAAAGGGGAAAGTGTCTTCCATCTGATTATCTGCTAGATCGAGAACCTGGAACATTTTACAATTTTCCAAAGATCTTGGTAACTGCCCCTTTAATTGATTTTGACTCAAGTCCATCATCTTCAAGTTGCATTCTCTCGTGTATACTCGAGGAATGGTACCAGAAAAGTTGTTAGATTTGAGATTCAGTATCATCAAAGAATTGACCAGACACTGAGGAATTGCTCCACTCATGTTGTTGTTTGACAAATCAAGCCAAAGGAGAGAGCTCGCACGACAAATCAATGGCGGAATATTTCCAGTTAGTCTGTTGTTTGAGACGTCGTAAGAAACAGTATTTGGTGGTGGAACTGGAAGATTTCCTTGCAGCATGTTGCGGTTGAGGAATAAAAAGCGTAAACCAACACCTTGAAGTACAATTGGATTTTGTTCAAATCCCGTTAGGGAATTGTTAGAAAGATCAATCGACTCCAGTGTTTCACTTATGTTCCACATCCATTGTGGTATTTGGCCATGAATTTTGTTGAAGCCAAGGTATAATACCACCAGTTGATTTTGAAATTGCAAAAAATGTGGGATCTCGCTTAAGTTGCAAAAAGACAAACCTAAAATCCGAAGTTGTGGAAGAGTGGAATTTATGTGACGAGGATTGGAGAGAAATGATATCTTGTTAAATGATAACATCAAATTTGTTAGTTTCTTGAGGTTGAGAAAAATATCTGCGTCAACTGTACCACTGAGGTTATTTTGATCAAGATAAAGAGTATCAAGGTTGTTGAATTGGGAGAAGGAGCTTGAAATCTGGCCTTGCAGTTGGATATGGGATATATCTATCCAGATTAACTGGGTCATGTTCATCAACCAGGATGGAATTTCACCAGCATAGAAATTGTTATGCCCAATTTGAAGCTCAGTAAGTTGGGTTAGGTTTGCAAGAGATGATGGGATCTCACCATAGAGATTGGTATCTCTGACGTTCAGCCAAATGAGTTTAGTAAGCTTGCCAATCCATGACAGTTTCCCTACATTAAAGTTATTAGAGAAAAGATATAAACGAGTGAGTTGGGTCAAGTTACCTAATGAAGCCGGAATTGATCCTGAGAAATAGCATTCAGAGAGGACCAATGAATTCAAGGCTTTCAAATTTCCAATCGAGACTGGCAGTTTACCAGAGAAATTCGTGCCAGAAATTCTCAGATCCTTCAAGGAGCTACTTTGGTTAAACTCTGGCAAATAACCAGTGATATTGCTATTGTAACTCACATTAAGAAAAAGCAGGTCTGGTTGATGGAAAATGCCTCCTGGAAATTCACCATACAACTTGTTGTATGAAAGATCAAGGGAAGTCAATTTGGACAATCTCAATAATTCAGAAGGGATTTGGCCCGAAAATGCAGACATTGAGAGGTTAAGACTGGATAAACTTGAAAGATAAGAAATTTCAGGTGGGATTTGAGAGCGGACAAAGTTATTGTCACCAAGGTTTAGGCTCTGAAGGTGAACAAGGCTAAAGATACTGCTGTTGGCAGTGATCGGACCATATAGAAAACTACTACTGAGGTCGAGGCCGATCACGTGACCGGTGTGGTTATCGCACTCAACTCCATCCCATGAACAGCAATCACTAATTTCTCCTCCTTTAGTTATAAGCTTCCAGGATCCAGTCTTTGGATAAGCAGAAAGATCCCCAGAGGCGAACTGGTCAAGTGAAAGGCTTTGGTTGAACTTTAACAAGGCGGAGCTCTCATCCTGGTGGCACATTCGAGGAGGAGGTTCAGCAGAGGAGTATGAGTTGTTATTCAACATCATAATTGTGAATAGGAGGAATATCAAAAGGGATCGGGTGAAGCATAATGCATACAAGTATGGGGCAGCCATGTTATGTTGTATGTAGTATAGTAGTATTTGTTAACTTTGCTTAAGCTTTTTCTGGCCCGTGAACATTTCATAGTTAGTGAGGAGCTCTATATATTAGGCAAAAGTAGTTAACGTAGACACCTCCCCATAGGATTAATGGGAAGTACTATTAATTGAATATTGGTGCTACTTTTTAGTTCGATATTTTAATGCTTGTGCACATTTCTAAAACGTCATTTAAATAGGGACGGAGGGATTACGTACATAGAAAGTGTCATAAATTAACAAAAAGGAATAAGTTTTATCCTATTACAGAATTAAAGATGTGTTAATTAAAAAAATTATGAATGTGAGCTGCTGCTTTTAATTAGTCAGTCTCTCTCTCTCTCTCTTAATTATTAATTCATCACAGCTTGCTTCAACTAGGTCAAGCTGATTGCTTAATGTGTGGATATGATGGAATTAATTGATTTATTGAAGAATCTTCAAAGATGTATATACATAAAAAACCTACAAAAGGATACATGCATGCATGGAGAATAGAATCATGTTATACAATTGATAGAGGCCAAAGCAGTAATTTATCAACAGATTTGCTATTTTTATCCTTGAAAAGTTACTACAGTCCTACTCTAGTAAATACTTGCGAGTTAGTTTTCATAGATTTGAATAACAATATATATATATATATATATATATATATGTATATATGTATGTATGTCTAGCATGACCGGCCAGAAAATGCTAATTAATACTAGTATTATTTATGTTGTCGTGTTGATTTAATAGTTTCATTTTTGCTTAGACATCCTAAATTGTTGTTCACTCAAGATTTTCAAAGCATTTTAGTTGATTTAATTATGTGTTTTATTTCAATAAAAAATTTAGAGAATTGATATTTTTATAAGTAAAAGTATTGGTTTTATAATATTTTTTCTCGCATGAGAGTAAACTCTACTCATTAATTATTTTTTACGAAATTTATGAAAATATTAATTTTATTTGTAGAAATAATAATTCACAAAATTTAATGATAATGTCAAGCTCAACTACTGGATACATTGCTGAGTTGACTACATTATTTCAAAAAAAAATAAAAATAAAAATAAACAGATAAGAAATGTGTGTATATATTGTGAATTATTTCAAAAAAGAAAAATAAACAGATAAGAAATGTGTGTCTACTATTGTAATGACTCCCACAATCAAGGCTTCAACTTTTCAAGCTGATTGAGAAAATGATATTACCTAGTTCCTAAAAGATTATCGTTTAAAGTTTTGCACATGAATTAAAAAAGTCATTTAATACTAGTATTATTTAACAATTTTTTTTTTTTTTAAAATTTCATCACTATCCTTTTATGAAAAGTTGAAAACTATTAATATAAGAGAGAGAATTTTTTGGGACAATAAGAGAAGGTATGAGTGATATAGGAAAGTAAATAATTTATTTAACTAAAAAGTTATAAACCACAAATAAATTTGAACAATTTTTTTTTTTCTAAAACGACAATCTTTTAATAAGAACGGAATGGGTAAGATTGATCGACTTCCACATAATTACTGATCAATCAGGTAGTCCCAAGGTTGACAAAATCTATTTGAAGAAGTCCTCTCTTTCTAATTTATTTTTTAATTTAATTTAATGTAAAAAATCAGGTAGTCTATAGATGAAGGGGGTGACAAATAAACTGCAACGATGAGGTAATTTATAAATTTTGTGGTAGTTAAGTAATTTTGTCATAAAAAAAAGGTAGAAAGACTTGGAGGCCGTGTGGGGAGTTTTTGGATGGAGTAAATGCATTTTTAAATTAAAAATAAAAATATTTTGATATTTGGTAAATTTACAAATACATTTTTAAAGAGTGGAAATTTGAGTTCAAAAGCACAATCAATATTCGAAGCATAAAAATTGCCTTTTGGCTGAAGTATTTTTGACAAAAAATATAAATTATTCTTAACTTGTTAAAATAAAATAAAATAAAATTGCATATCGATAATTACCTTAAATTTATTATTAATGCCTTTAAAAGGACTTTTATAATTGTGTAACCAAATATTATTTAAACTTTTTTATATATATAATTTTTGTAGTCATTATGTACAACTCCCCTAAACGGGTACTCAAGAATATGTTTTCCCAAAAACAAAACAAAAACAAAAATAAAAATAAAAATAAAAATATGAGTTGATTTTAGTCAAACTGTCTGTCTCTACTATAACAAATGAATTGCTACTAATTGTTAATTTGGATATGATGGAAGTCACTCAAATCCCAATGACGGCTTATGCGGTGTACCTTGATTGATTGAGATATCTTTGAAGATGCATATTTTTGTTTGTTTTTCTGCATGGCCTGTCCATGGATAGCAAAGTCTGTGTTGATTTTCTTTATTGTGGAGACCTAATTAAATAATATAAGATTCATGATCATTAATTAATACATGCATGCGCGCAGATAAAATAAAGAGTTTGGGAAAGGTGTCCATTTCTGGACTAAGTTGCTGTTTGGATTGTGTGGATGTAGTTTCACATGATGGTTCCATTATGTACGTATAGGTGAAGGAGTTGATCCCGTCAAATATAAATATTACAAAATTTTGAGTAGTCAATATAGTGATGATACGAGACACATTTAAACCCAAAAAATTCACACTCTAAACATTTATTCTGCTGAAAATTAATCTAAGAAACTATAGGTGTGTGTATAATGTACGTACGTAAAAAGTGTCACAAATTAACACAAAGGAATACGTTTTACCCTATTAAAGAATTAAATTTGTGTTAATTAAAAAAAAATATGAATGTGAGCTGCTGCTTTTAATTAGTCAGTCTGTTTCTCACTCAATCTTTTCATTACTAATATTCATCACAGCTTGCTTCGACTTGTTCAAGCTGATTGCTTAATGTGTGGACGAAATGATGGCGGAATTAATTGGCTTCCACAAAAGTCACTATTATCCCACCGCGGGACTGATAATTAACGAGACACCTTAATTGATTTATTGAAGAATCTTCAAAGATATAAACATAAAATATATGTATATAGGGAAATGATCTATATTATGTATTTGTTATGGATAAAAAATGGGCAAATAACTATAGAATAATGTAGACTAATGAATAATGACATGATATTTTCATTGATGTTAGGAGGTATAAATACAATAAAATTACAAGAGAGTATCAATTTGTTACAACCAAAAGATATTGATATCAACCCTAATAACTAAAGAATCAGTCAATCCCTAATTTAAGGGAATGAGATAATTACAATTAACTAAAGAATCAGTCAATCACTAATTTAAGGGAATGAGATAATTAAATTAAATACATAAATTTAATTCTCTATTATGCCCCCGCAAGTTGGAGCTCTTTGAGGTGAGACCAATCTTGTTCAACAAGCCTTGGAAACGCGTGCGGGGTAGTGGTTTGGTGAGTGCATCAGCTAGTTGATCCATCGAAGAGACATGAGTGACTCGTAAGATGCCATCTTGAACTTGTTCACGAATGAAGTGAAAGTCGAGAGCTACATGTTTCATGCGAGAACGGAAGATTGGAATTGAGTAGAGGTTCGTTGCTCCCACATTATCACAGTAGATTACCGGTTGTTGTGAGGATGTGACACCAAGTTCACTAAGAAGAGATGTGATCCATCTCACCTCAGCAGCTGTAGAAGCAACAGATCGGTACTCGGCTTCAGTCGAGGAGCGAGCTACTGTTTGTTGCTTCTTCGAACTCCAGGATATCTGGTTTCGTCCGAGATAGACAATATAAGCACTGGTGGAGGTGAAGTCGTCTTTATTACTAGCCCAGTCGGCGTCTGAGTAGGCGTGTAGAGTGAAAGGCGACTGGCGATGTAACAGGATGCCATGATCAATGGTGCCACACAAATATCGAAGAAGTCACTTAGCAGCATTCCAGTGATTGGTAGTCGGACGATGCATGTATTGAGATAGTTTGTTGACTACATAGGCAATGTCTGGACGGGTAAGTGAAAGATACTGAAGACTGCCAACTACAGCTCGAAATTCGGTTGGGTCAGTAAGTGTTGTCCTCGACTGAAGAGTGAGGATGGGAGAGGTGGCTAGCGGAGTTGCAACAGGTGAAAGTAGTATGCACAAAAGCCAATCATGTTTGATGATAAAGCATATACTTTGTAAACAATCTTATTCATTTATTAATAAAAAGTATTAATTTATTAAAGGCTTTTAATTATCTACATGATGCTGTTTTATAATATGTGATAAACCCATAGTTTTAAGCAATGCTTTTAGAATAATGATGATGATCATTCTAATGAGATCTAAATTCTTAGAAAGCTTAAAACTAAAATAGTTCCCAATCGTTGGATTACTAAATTGGGGATTAGTAAATCCGGATAGATTGGTACATACGTTGCTTGCTCATTGGATGAGGATGATTGATCTCATGATCATTTGTGTGGAGACACTAAAGCAAGTATGTAGGTGCTTATTAGAGAATAAGTTCACTGAACGTGACTCGCTAAGGAATACCTAATGGAGTTTTACTTGCATGTCAATAGGAATTCCTGTAGTGATAGTAGTACAAGTGATCCTTGGACTTGAGATCATCATAGTATCTTGTGTATGATGAGTTATACTTTGACTTATTCCTTAAGACCCTTAGGGTATATCAAAGGGTATGCTTGGGTATAATAAGTTGTACATGGAGATAATGTATGATCAATAAAGAATCTACCACTTCTAGTAAAAGAAGAGAAATGTCCTATGTGATTCGATAAATGACAACCCAGTAGTCCTTGGCCAAGGCAGAATGAAATTAGAAAGGAGTTTCTAATTTGCATTATTTGGGGTTGTGCATTTAAGAGTCGAAATACATATAATTAAATAAAATAAGACTTGACAGAAATTCCATGTCTTATATTTAATTGGGACATTGTATGGTGGAAGGATTTAATTGTACGGTAACTATTTACTCAAAGGTTCTTTTATGATTAATGTTGAAATCTATATTATCTGGAAAGTCGTTGATCGCTAGGGAGGCTTATCCCTATTGTAGAATAAATATTATTTATTTAAATAAATTATTAGTTTAATTTATTTATTTAAATAAGATTAGAATTGTTCTAATTGATTTATTCACAACCGGTTTAATATGGAGAACCTAAAGGGTCACACCATAAAAGGAAGAATAATTATTTAAGAAGTTAATGGCATAATCGTAATAATATGTTAAGTATATTTAATTTAATCTATGGTGATAGAATAAATTAAATAGCTTAATATTTATTATTTAATATTTTAGAAATATTAAATATAAATTAATAAGAGGAGTCTTATTAATATTATTACAATTATTATTATTTAATTCCTAAAGGAGTTTGGGAATTAATTAATAAAAGTACTCTCATTTATTCCTAATAGGATTAGGAGGGAAAATTAGTTAAAGGAGTTTAATTAATTATTCCTAATAAGATTAGGGAGCCCATTTAATTAAAAGAGTTTAATTAAATAAATAATACCTTATTTTTAATAGGGTTACTTGATATCTTTATAAGAGAAGTCTTATATCAGATATCTAATATACGTAATTCCAAGAATTGGAGAGTACGCCCCTTTTTCTATAGAGATAGAAAACTAGGGTTTAGCCAACCACCCATCTTCTTGAATCCTTCTTCTTCCTTGGTGGATCACCTCTAGAGGCCAAACACTTGGGTGGCTAACGTTGATCAAAGGAAGGAACCAAACCCGGTGGATTCAAGTTGAACGCGAAAAGGATTGGAGGTGAACTTGTACCTGAGGAAGCTCGGATCTTCAAGGGTATGGTTCTTATTCTTTCTTTTTCGTTTAATTAATAATTGTGCATAAAGGGTGATCCGGGTTTATGATTTGTAAAATTTTAAACTCTGATTTTACACGCTTCCGCTTATTTTTGCAATTTGATTGCGTTCATGAATGTTACAAACCTAACAGTGGCATCAGAGCCAAACCTTTATGCGAATTATTAATTGTTCAGATTTGATATGTATATTGATATGTGTTTTGAATAATTTAATTGGGCATAATTTTATTATATAAAATTTAAACCAAAAAAAAAAAAAAAAAAAAAACGGAAATCAACTGTTATTTAATTCGCAACTGTTGCGGAATGACGAACGGTTTTTCGCTTCTGCTTTTCCGTGTGAAAGATGAGTCACACGTTACTAGGATATAATATATATATGATAATATATATTGTTGCCAACATATATAGACATCCTGTTTTGTTGCTATAGTTGCTGTAGGATTTCTTTAAAAAAAATGATGGGCATCACGTTTTCTTTGATTACCGTAAAATATTATATATATATATATAATATATATTATATTACCGTAATATTTTATATATATATATATATATATATAATATTTTAATAATTTTATAATTAAAATAAAAAGTTTATTTTGATATTAAAATTAGATTTCATGCTTAACTAATTAGAGTTGGAATTTAATTCCATGATAACTAATTAGAGTTGAAATTGGATTCTATGTTTCTTTAAATAAAGAAGTTTATTTAGATATGAAATAAGATTTCATATTATTCAAAATAAAGGAGTTTATTTGTGAATAGAAAAGTGAATCCATGTTTCCTTAAATAAAGGAGTTTATTTAGATATGAAATAAGATTTCATATTATTCAAAATAAAAGAGTTTATTTGTGAATAGGAAAAAGAATCAGTCTTTCCTTAAATAAAGGAGTTTATTTAGATATGAAATAAGATTTCATATTATTCAAAATAAAGGAGTTTATTTGTGAATAGGAAATAGAATCCGTGTTTCCTTTAATAATTTTTTTTTTAAGATATGAAATAAGATTTCATATTACCCAAAATAAAGGAGTTTATTTTGACTTGGAATTGGATTCCATAATTAATTAAAATAAAGGAGTTTATTTTGATTAAAGATTTTGATTAAAATAAAATAGTTTATTTTATTCAAAACTGGATAAATTAAAATAAAATAGTTTTATTTTGATTTAAATTTGGATTAAAATAAAGGAGTTTATTTTGATTCAAAATTAGATTTTATACTAACTAAATTTTGCCCATTAAATGATATCAATATATATATTAAATATTTATTATTCATGAGATGAATGTTATTTATTGATACATATGGTGATGTGTATGATAATAAATGGGATTGATTATGGACTATTGACCAATATGATTGGATTTTATTTTAGTTGGATGCTTGAATGAATGGGTTTTATTAAATGGGGTCTGCGTACCTCGTCTTCTCTAATTTTTCTTAATGTAAATTCTATCTCCCTCCTATGTACTTCCCCTTGACTGCTGATCAAGGTTTCTATTTATTTTAAAATAGTTTTGTAATAGGAATAGTTAGAATTAATTTTGAAAAATTGGAGATCAAGGAGAGCGTGAAGGCCCGTTTGTAATGGAGCCCGGGTTTAAATGTAATAGTTATATTTAAATATTAATTCTTGCACCCCTAGGGTTTGACCTTTTGGTTCACTTGGTGGCTCTAGTGAACCAAACTAGAATAAAAGTCCATAATCAATCCGGGTAGAATATAGTATTCTATATGTGCATGCTTATACTATATATATATTATATATTATGCAAACATGCTTCGCATGTTCATTAATATGACGCGTATTTTATATATATATCTGCATGCGCGCTAAACAAGATGAGACAAATTAATAACAAAACCCTCAAATATTTTATATTAAGTTGTAACGTTCAAAGATATTTGGAATATCGAACGTCGCCTTCTAGCATGATAGAAACAATAGAGTATTGAATATTTAATATGAGTTTGTTGTGCACACACAAGGCGAGTATTAAATATTTAAGATGTTGTTTTTATTATATAAGATGTTTATAAGGAATTGAACATTACTGCTTTGTTGTGCACACACAAGGGCTGTAGTTTTCTCTTCACTTATATGGAAATGCTGGGTCTGACTTAACTTAAATCGTTTTAGTTCGGATGTGCACACACTTGACCATTATGATTTAAGAGGCAAAATACAAAGAGTTACATAGTTGATGTAATTGACAAGAGTTGTCTACCTATTTATTTATATATAGTTTGTTGTGCACACACAAGACTATATACATTTGAAATGGGATCCTTATTCTCACTAGCAAATCTTTAATTAGATATTGCCGAACTATATATATTGAGGGTAATATAGTTTGAAGAAAATAGTGGAAGATACCAATTTAAAACAAGACCTAAATTATTTTGGTAATTAATAAAAGAATGTATGTTAAAATGTTGTTAATTACAAATTCATTTATAAAATTTTACAATGTCTAAAATTACTATCACTGCGTAGCATATTAGATGCTTATTTAACCGGACCAAATTAAATGGATTGGTTAAGGAAATTGAGAATAGTTCTCATGGCTGAAAAGCTATCTTATGTCCTTAATATGCCTATCCCTGCAATGGTTGCAGACAATGCCTCTGAGGAAGAGATTGCTACTTTTAGAAAGTGGCAAGATGATGCACAGTTGGCTCAATGCATCATGCTCGTATCCATGAGTAACGAGCTACAGCGTCAGCATGAAACTATGGATGCTCTTACTATATTCCTGCACATCAAGTAGTTGATGGTGAGGAAATTAGAACTGATAGATATTAGATATCTAAGGAGCTCTTCCGATCTAGAATGACCGATGACACTACGGTACAGATAAAAGTCCTTAACATAATCAATTTGATTGATCAATTAGGACAACGGGTTTTGTCATGGATGGAGAGTTGAGACAAGATTTGATCTTGCACTCACTTCCGGACTCCTTTCACAATTGTTGTGAATTTTTCATATGAACGAGCTAGATATCAGCCTTGCTGATTTGCTTAACATGTTGAAAAATGTTGAGAGTCACTTTCCAACCAAGAAAGACCAAGTCTTACTGGTAGGGGCCAAAGAATCTTCTGAAAAGAAGAACGATTCTAAGAAGGTAAAAAGAAAAGGCATAAAGAAAGGATAATAAGAACAAAACTGATACGGATAGCAAAGGAGTTTGCTTCCACTGCAATAAGCCTAGACACTGGAAAGAAACTGCGAGAAGCATCTTGCAGAAACTAACCAAAGAAGCTTAGTGAAGTTTCGGTTACAAATACAAATTTGTTTATAATTTGAAATAAATTTTTCTTTAAGTTAAGGTTCTACTTGGGTATTGGATACCGACTTTGGTTATCATAAATATAGATTTATGAAGGGTCCAAGTAGAAGTAGAAAACTAAACAAATATAAGTAAACCTATGTGTGGGAAATGAAGAAAAGGTTGCTGCATTAGCCATAGGAACTTATAGTTTAGCAATGCCTACGGGAAAATCTATTAAGTCAATAAGTTGTTATTGTATTCCTGTTCTTGTTAGAAACATTATTTCTATTTTATTGTTGGACAATAAAATTTTTGGTATTATAATTAAGAACAATTGTTGTTCTATTTATAATAATAATATTTTGTATAGAACTGGAATATTACTTAATAAATTTTGTATACTTGGCTTACGTGAAAAATATATTTTTCAAATTGAACAAACTAATATAAGAAAATGAGATGATCATTCAAAGAGTTGAATGTATGTATTTGTTGAAATACAAGTGTGAATTATTTGAAAGGTTCAAAGAATTCAGAAATGAAACAAATTGACAAAGTATTAAGATTCTTTGATTAGATCAAGGAATAAATACTTGTGCAATAAGTTTCTAGATCATCTCAAATGGTTTTCTCATAATGGACACATCCTGATACGCAATAATTGATTGATGTATCTGAATGGAAAAATCGTACCTTGTTGGACATGGTGCGGTCCATAATGATTTTACCGACATTCCAGTATCCTTCTAGGATTATGTCCTAGAAATGGCTGCATATCTACGGAAAAGGTAACCTCAAAATTCGGCCCCAAGACTCCATAAAAGTTATGGACAGGGAGGATTCATAATCTTAAGTACGTTAAGATAAGGGGTTGTCCAACTTATGTGAAACGGTTTCAGAGGATAAGCTTGGGACAAAATTTGATAAGTGCAGATTTGTGGGACATCCTAAAGTAAGTTTAGGGCATATGTTCTATAATCCTACTTAGCAAAAGATGTTTGTTGCGAAACATGCTGCCTTCTAAGATAAAGGTGTTTATCATTGAAGGGGCTAGTGGGAGGATTATAGATCTTGAAGAGTTCAAGATCCACAAAACACTATAAGTCAAATAAGAGGAACCTATAGATAGACCTATTGTACCACAACCGAATCGTAAATCTGGAATAGTATCGAAGATACCTGGGAGGTATGGATTCATCATAAATGATGATGATGAGGTACGTATCATAGAAGATGATGATCCAGTTACATACGATGAGGTAAGAGTTGTAGACACTCAGAGAAACGGATTGAAGCAATCTTCTCAAAAATGGAACATTCATTTTGATATGATAATCAAAAGAGTTTGATTTTATTAAAAACAAGAATGAACCTAGTGTGTACAAAAGTGTCAGTGGGAGCGTCGTGACATTCCTAGTATTATATGTTGATATACTATGGATACGGAATGACATGCCAATGCTAGAATCAGTAAAGATAAAGTTGTCTAAACATTCCTCCATGAATGATTTGGGAAGAGTATCTTAATTGGGGATGCAAATCTATATAGATAGATTTAAAAGGATGCTCGACTTAACCCAATGAACGTATATTCATTTGATGTTAAAGTTGTTTAGCATGACAAACTCCAAGAGATGTCTCATGTTGATGAGTCATGGAGTGTATCTCTCTTAATAGTCCCCATAGACTCCTAAAAGAGAGATCACATGAGTGGCAATCATGTATGCAATGAAATATACGCGACCTGATGTTGATCAGTCATATTCTGGAGAAGTTTACTGTGAGACAGTGAAAAACATCTTAAAGTACTTAACCAGCACTAAGGATGTGATATAATTCATGGCGGGTCTGAATTAAAACTAGAGGGCTTAACAAACTCAAGTTTTTCAGACGGACCAAGACGACAGAAAATCCACTTTAAGGTAAAGGGTTACCTTGAACGGTGGTGCAGTGAATTGGAAAGGTTCCAAACAACAAAGAGTTGTTGATTTAGTTATAAAGACAAAGTATATAACTATAAATGAAGCTACAAGTTGATTGTTTGGATGAAAAGTTCATTACAGAACTAGGAATAGTTCCTAAGTCTCATCTTAGATCTAAACATGTGTTGTGGCACTTTCATTTGATTATAAGAATCATTGAAAGATGGGAACTCACTATAGAGATAGTGAACTCTCAAGAACAATATTACATATCCATTAACTAAAGCTTATCCAACAGCAGGATAATCGTCACTTAGAGAAGAAGGGTATGAGATACTATGGCGATTGACTTTAGTGCAAGTGGGAGATTGAAAGTAGTATGCACAAAAGCCAATCATGTTTGATGATAAAGCATATACTTTGTAAACAATCTTATTCATTTATTAATAAAAAGTATTAATTTATTAAAGGCTTTTAATTATCTACATGATGCTGTTTTATAATATGTGATAAACCCATAGTTTTAAGCAATGCTTTTAGAATAATGATGATGATCATTCTAATGAGATCTAAATTCTTAGAAAGCTTAAAACTAAAATAGTTCCCAATCGTTGGATTACTAAATTGGGGATTAGTAAATCCGGATAGATTGGTACATACGTTGCTTGCTCATTGGATGAGGATGATTGATCTCATGATCATTTGTGTGGAGACACTAAAGCAAGTATGTAGGTGCTTATTAGAGAATAAGTTCACTGAACGTGACTCGCTAAGGAATACCTAATGGAGTTTTACTTGCATGTCAATAGGAATTCCTGTAGTGATAGTAGTACAAGTGATCCTTGGACTTGAGATCATCATAGTATCTTGTGTATGATGAGTTATACTTTGACTTATTCCTTAAGACCCTTAGGGTATATCAAAGGGTATGCTTGGGTATAATAAGTTGTACATGGAGATAATGTATGATCAATAAAGAATCTACCACTTCTAGTAAAAGAAGAGAAATGTCCTATGTGATTTGATAAATGACAACCCAGTAGTCCTTGGCCAAGGCAGAATGAAATTAGAAAGGAGTTTCTAATTTGCATTATTTGGGGTTGTGCATTTAAGAGTCGAAATACATATAATTAAATAAAATAAGACTTGACAGAAATTCCATGTCTTATATTTAATTGGGACATTGTATGGTGGAAGGATTTAATTGTACGGTAACTATTTACTCAAAGGTTCTTTTATGATTAATGTTGAAATCTATATTATCTGGAAAGTCGTTGATCGCTAGGGAGGCTTATCCCTATTGTAGAATAAATATTATTTATTTAAATAAATTATTAGTTTAATTTATTTATTTAAATAAGATTAGAATTGTTCTAATTGATTTATTCACAACCGGTTTAATATGGAGAACCTAAAGGGTCACACCATAAAAGGAAGAATAATTATTTAAGAAGTTAATGGCATAATCGTAATAATATGTTAAGTATATTTAATTTAATCTATGGTGATAGAATAAATTAAATAGCTTAATATTTATTATTTAATATTTTAGAAATATTAAATATAAATTAATAAGAGGAGTCTTATTAATATTATTACAATTATTATTATTTAATTCCTAAAGGAGTTTGGGAATTAATTAATAAAAGTACTCTCATTTATTCCTAATAGGATTAGGAGGGAAAATTAGTTAAAGGAGTTTAATTAATTATTCCTAATAAGATTAGGGAGCCCATTTAATTAAAAGAGTTTAATTAAATAAATAATACCTTATTTTTAATAGGGTTACTTGATATCTTTATAAGAGAAGTCTTATATCAGATATCTAATATACGTAATTCCAAGAATTGGAGAGTACGCCCCTTTTTCTATAGAGATAGAAAACTAGGGTTTAGCCAACCACCCATCTTCTTGAATCCTTCTTCTTCCTTGGTGGATCACCTCTAGAGGCCAAACACTTGGGTGGCTAACGTTGATCAAAGGAAGGAACCAAACCCGGTGGATTCAAGTTGAACGCGAAAAGGATTGGAGGTGAACTTGTACCTGAGGAAGCTCGGATCTTCAAGGGTATGGTTCTTATTCTTTCTTTTTCGTTTAATTAATAATTGTGCATAAAGGGTGATCCGGGTTTATGATTTGTAAAATTTTAAACTCTGATTTTACACGCTTCCGCTTATTTTTGCAATTTGATTGCGTTCATGAATGTTACAAACCTAACAACAGGACGTGCATCAGTCATCTTTGTTCGAGCCAACAAGTCTGCTATGTATCTTTGTTGTGAGAGGAGAAGGCCTTGAGGGCAAGGAACAACTTCAACACCAAGGAAGTAGTGAAGAGGGCCGAGGTCTTTAAGGGAGAAGCGACGAGCAAGGACCGAGATGAAGGCTTGGATTAATGTTGTATTGTTACCTGTGATGATGATATCGTCAACATAAACAAGTAACAAGATGGTTATACCTTTATCACTGAAAATGAACAAAGAGGTGTCAGCAATTGAGTTAGTGAAATGAGAGGCAAGTAGAAACTGACGAATTTCAGTGTACCAAGCTCTAGGAGCTTGTTTGAGACCATATATTGCCTTTCTCAGTTTACATACATGGAGTAGATGATCAGCATCAACAAAGCCTTGAGGCTGGGTCTTGAAGACATCTTCAGTGAGGGTGCCTTGGAGAAATGCATTGTTGACATCAAGCTGTCGAAGATCCCAACAGCGGCTGACCGCAAGCGAGAGGATGAGACGAATTGTGGTTGGCTTTACAACCGGACTGAACGTCTCATGGTAGTCCACTCCGGGCCGTTGGTGAAACCCCTTTGCTACTAAGCGAGCCTTGTACCTATCAATAGAGCCATCAGATAAGCGTTTAAGTCGAAATATCCATTTGCACCCCACAATATTTTGCACACCAGTGGGAGGTACTACCAGTTCCCATGTGCCATTTCGAACCAAGGCATCAAACTCTTCGGACATCGCCTGTCGCCATTTGCCATCTTTAATGGCTTGAGTTACACATGTGGGTTCAATTGCTGAGGCAAGTTGGGTTGAGAGGTTGAGTTTAGTGATTGGTTTGTGGATGTTGTTTCTAGAACGAGTGACAATTGGCGAGGTGTGAAGCAAGGATTGGGAGGATGGGGCTTCAGACGCTTGAGGAAGTACTGGTGAAGGTAAGACCAAAGTGACAGGCGGGGACGTGCCAGGAGCAGGTATTGGGTTGGGTAGTATGGGGGATACTTGGGGTAAGTAATTGTGGGCTACCATAACCGTTTGGGTTGTGGAGTCAATTTGCGAAGAGCCGCTGGAACTACCGTCGGATGATGGGTATGAAACCGGGAGAATGACATGTTGTGGGAGCCATGTGTCACATGTTAAGTTATCAGGACGAGCGAGATGTAGATCAACTTTAGACATGGGAAACTCAGACTCAACAAATCGAACATGACGTGAGATGAAGATCTGTTGAGTACTTGGATCAAGACACAGATAAGCACTCTGAGTGAGGGAGTAACCAAGGAAGACACAAGGTGTGGAACGACTAGCGAGTTTGTGAGGAGAATATGGACGGAGCCAAGGATAGCATAGACAACCAAAGGCTCGAAGCTTGGAATAGTTGGGCGGCGACGCAAATAGTTTATGATAGGGAGAGGTCATATGGAGAGTTGGTGTCGGAAGGCGATTTATGAGATAGACTGCTGTGGAGAAGGCATATGACCAGTAGGTTAGTGGTAAGGTAGCTTTAGAGAGAAGAGTAAGTCATGTTTCAACAATATGGCGATGTCGACGTTCCGAGAAGCCATTGTGTTCTGGAATGTGAGGTGGTGAAGTGAGATGCGAGATTCCATGTGTGTATAAGTATGTGGCGAGACCAGTGGATTTGGCAAGACCCATGTATTCCCCCCCATTGTCCGAGTAAAAGGTGATTATTTTATTTTTGAAGTAGTTTTCAACAAGTGCTCGAAAACGAGGAAAAATAGTGGCAACATCATATTTACGTTTGAGGGGGTAAAGCCATATATAGTGCGTGAAGTGATCCACAAAAATAACATAGTATTTGTAACCATTGACAGAATATATAGGCGAGGTCCACACATCAGAATAAATAATTTGAACAGGGGAAGTCGACACAATAGATGATTGAGAAAAAGGTAATTTATGACTTTTATTGCAGAAACAATCATTACAATGGAAATGCTTAGAACTAGAGAAATCTAAAGGTAAACCAAATTTAGATACTATATGACGTTGAATTGACTCGGATGGATGACCAAGACGATGATACCAAGCACCGGAGGGTACTTTGGTACTGGTGAAGACTGAAGGACGAGAAGCGGGGTACGAAACCGGCAATTCATACACACCATCTTTAGGTTGTCCTTCGAGTAGTATGGCCCCTGTCAGTAGATCCTTCACACGAAAAGAAGATGGTAAAAACTCAATCAAAGTGTTATTAGTTTTGCAAAATTGAGATATGGAGACTAAGTTTCTTTTCATAGCAGGAACAAATAAAACATCATGTAATTGAAAATTGTGAGAGGATGTTTTAAGAGAGGCAGAACCAATTTTGGAAATGTGTAACCCAGTGCCATCACCGATTTCGACGTCATCAGACCCATCGTATGGAGCATGAAGTGAAAGGTTGCCGAGGTCAGCAGTGATATGATGAGAGGCACCACTGTCGAGAAGCCAGGTCGGGGTCTTAACACCTGATGTTGTGGCGACATGTGCCTTTGGGTACCACTGAGGTCCATTGTACGATGAGCGCCGTGTGAAGGGGCAGGTACAAGTTGAAAGAGGGGACATTGAGAAACTATGTGGCCCTGTTGGCGGCATCCTTGGCACTTGTCGTGATAAGGCCTCTGTTGGCGAGTCGTGGCATGAAGAGGCTGAGATGGCTGGTGTCGCGAAGCAAAATGTGGTAGGTGTGTCTATTTTGACACGGGCCGGTGTGAATTACTGAATCTGGTCGACGCAGTGTTGGCCGTGGCGAGATGCGGGAAGGAAGCAGATTGCGACTGCTGAAGTGTCAGTTTCCTGTTGATGAGTTTCTCATGAAGCTCATCAAATGAAATGGGGTTGTCCCTACCTGCCACTATATCGGCAATATGGTGATAGTCATCACCGAGACCCTCTAAGATCGTCTCAATGATGTCTTCATGGTCCATCGATTTGCCTAGTGCAACAAGTTGATCAGTGCGACACTTGATGTATTGCATGTAGTCCGATATGGACAAAGAGCCCTTCGTGGATTTCTTGATTTGGTCCTTGAGTTGTTTTATGTGACCACGAGTCGGGCGAGCATAGGTGTTGGCAAGGGTTTGCCATGCTTCGCGGGAAGTGGCTGATTGCTGGATTATCGGAATAAGAGAGTGAGAGATGGAACCAATAAGGGCGCCAAACAGCAGTTTGTCTTGGCGAATCCATGGAAGAAAATCTGGGTTGGAAGCTTCAACACTGTTGGTGGTTATGGTGCGAGGATGACATGGATGATTGTTGTCAATGTATTTGTAGAGGTCGTAACCTATGAGAATGGCCTCAATCTGAAGTTTCCAGGCGAGATAATTTGTGGAGGTCAATTTGATGATGGATGAATGAGAGATGTTTATGAGTTGAAGACTTTGGGTTGGATTTTCTGGGTTGGGAATGGCGATACTCTGATGATCAGTGGCCATGGTGCGTCTTCGGCTAGGATTGGTGGAATTGGTTTAGGACCGACTAGTGCTTTGATTCCATATAGAATAATGTAGACTAATGAATAATGGCATGATATTTTCATTGATGTTAGGAGGTATAAATACAATAAAATTACAAGAGAGTATCAATTTGTTACAACCAAAAGATATTGATATCAAACCTAATAACTAAAGAATCAGTCAATCCCTAATTTAAGGGAATGAGATAATTACAATTAACTAAAGAATCAGTCAATCACTAATTTAAGGGTATGAGATAATTAAATTAAATACATGAATTTAATTCTCTATTAATAACATCATAACCACACATTACATATGGGTTTATGTCTTTTCATTCGTGTTCTATCGGTTCGCAAGGGTCGTTTCACATCTGATCACTAAGTCCTCCTATAAATACCATATGGAGGCAACCATTTGGAGCATTCAAATTCAATTCCATTTTCAGTTCAAGTCATTCAAGTCTTAAGTCATTCATCATTTCATAAGTCATATTATAGTATATTTAAGAGAGTTCAAAACATTTGATTTGGTTCGTTGTGTGCACTATTTGTAGTGTTGTTATAGCATACGTTGTCATTATATCCTAGGAAACAAGTGTCTATAACTCTAAGCACCGATAAGGAGGGAATAATTGTCTTAAGGACATAGTATTAAGCACTAGCCTTGACATATAAAGTTTTCACGATTTAATATTGGAATTTGGAGGTACTTGTGCTATGTAATTCGTAATATCTGATCCGAGGAAGAAGGGAGAGATACGTATGACAAACAACATAGATTAGTCAATTCCCCATAAGAATGCGAGGCATATTCTTAATTATGTTTGCAGTTTGGAACTCCACAAGATGAAAATTGATTAGTACACATTCAATACGGACTACGGAGAGGGTAATCAAACTTTTAACAATTTGAAAATGATATATATACGATCCACCCTGAAATATCCAAAACTTTAGCTAGATTAAGCTTTTAAACTTGTTCCACACATAAGTATGATTTGACAATTAATAAAGAAGAAATTGTAATTGTAATTGTATGATGATTATTTAAACCATAAAAGCATAGCATATGAAGCGTAGTTGTGAAAGGCTAAATAGCATAAATATACTTTAATACATCAAAATAACTACCACTATCACACGCACGCTCCAGGAAAATCTATTCCTTGATTATTCAACCGAAACCATATATAAATCCAGCTAGAACATATATATCTATATATATATACACACACACACAACCATATATAATATTACACCATTACTAGCTAGCTACGACTAGAAAATTAATCATTTCCTTGGTTCTTCCAACAAACCACGCCAAAACCCATCTACAACGAACATACTTGCGTTTCTTTAACTCCATGTGATCTGACGTCCAAATTTCTTGACAAACCATTCATGGTGCCTGTTGGTTAAAATATTTCCAATAACCAACCCAACTACAAGTCCACCTCCAAATCCGGCAAATATGACCACCCAATCAACTCCACTGGGAAACTCATCAGAATCGT
The DNA here is from genome assembly GCA_020205505.1 of Panax japonicus. Taxonomy (NCBI): domain Eukaryota; kingdom Viridiplantae; phylum Streptophyta; class Magnoliopsida; order Apiales; family Araliaceae; genus Panax; species Panax japonicus. The sequence continues at coordinate 31,649,110 of CM035091.1, forward strand.
CATCATCATCATCATCATCATCAGGTGGCAAAGGGATGGGTGATTGCACAGCTCCACATTTCGTAGATAAAGGCATACCACAAAGTGCTGAGTTCTCCTCGTAAGAATTGTTCTCAAATGTAGCAAATTGCCCCCCTTGTGGTATGGGCCCACTGAGCAGGTTATTAGAGACATTTAAGAATGCAAGGAAATTTAGTTCTTTCACAAATTGCTGAGGGATCACTCCTGAGAGCTTGTTCCGAGAAAGGTCCAGTGATTCAAGGTTTGTCAGGTTCCCGAGGAAAGAAGGAATGGGACCGGTAAGATGATTGTTCGAAAGGTTGAGCGATTGAAGCGCCTTAAGACTTCCAACGGATTCTGGAATCTCACTTGTGAACTTGTTGCTTGAAAGATCAACTGCAAAGAAGATATTTAAAATCTTCTCATACTCTGTCTTCACACCTTTGTTTGTAATTGTAATTGAGTAAATATATTCATCACTTAACCCAACGGTGTTGCCATAAGTAGGTGATATTGTCTCCAAAAATGTCAGCAAGTCTACATTGACAACTTTCATTGTCTTCCAATTCTGGATGTACTCGAGTGGCAAATCACCAGTAAGAGAATTGTTAGAGAGATCAACAATACGCAACATTGAGAACTCTGAAGTGATACGAGGACTCCCTATTTCACCGTGGAATTTGTTGGATCGCAAAATCAGAACTTGCAGCTGTGGAAGAGCTCCTAACCAAAAGGGAAAACTGTCTTCCAGCCGATTATCTGCAAGATCTAGACTCTGGAGCATTTTACAATTTTCCAAAGATCTTGGTAGCTGCCCCTCTAAATGATTTTGACTCAAGTGCATCATCTTCAAATTGCATTCTTTTGTGTATGTTTGAGGAATGGTACCAGAAAAGTTGTTAGCTTTGAGATTCAATATCATCAAAGAATTGCCCAAACACTGAGGAATTGTCCCACTCATGCTGTTATTTGACAAATCAAGCCAAAGGAGAGAACTCACATGACAAATCAATGGTGGAATATTTCCAGTTAGTCTGTTGTTTGAGACATCGTAAGAAACTGAATTTGGTGGTGGAACTGGAAGATTTCCTTGCAGCATGTTGTTCTGGAGTCTTAAAAAGCGTATACCAACACCCTGAAGTACAATTGGATTTCGTTCAAATCCCGTTAGGAAATTGTGAGCAAGATAAATGTACCCCAGTGTTTCACTTATGTTCCAGATCCATTGTGGTATTTGGCCATGGATTTTGTTGTTGTCAAGGTATAGTACCTCCAGTCGATTTTGAAATTGCAAAAAATTTGGGATCTCGCTTAAGTTGCATGAACCCAAATCTATAATGCTTAATTGTGGAAGAGTGGAATTTATGTGAGGATTGGTGAGAAATGATATCTTGTTATTTGCTAAAGAGAGTACGTCAAGTTTTTTGAGGTTGAGAAAAATATTTGCGTCCACTGTACCACTGAGGTTATTATTATGAAGGTAAAGAGCCTCAAGGTTCTTGAGTTGAGAGAACGAGCTTGAAATCGGGCCTTGCAGTTGGCTATCATATAATTCTATCTCGGTTAACTGGGTCATGTTCATCAGCCAGGATGGTATTTCACCAGCATAGAAATTGTTCTCTCCAATTTGAAGCTGAGTAAGTTGGGTTAGGTTTGCAAGAGATGACGGGATCTCACCATAGAGATTGGTATCTCTGACGTCCACCGTAGTGAGTTTAGTAAGCTTGCCAATCCATGATAGTTTCCCTACATTAAAGTTATTAGAGTAGAGTGATAAATAAGTGAGTTGGGTCTGGTTACCTAATGAAGCCGAAATTGATCCAGAGAAATAGCATTTATTGAGTCTCAATTCCTTCAAGGAGTTACTTTGGTTAAACTCTGGCAAATAACCGGTGAGATTACGATTGTAACTCACATCAAGAATAAGCAGGTTTGGTAGATGGAAAATGCCACTTGGAAATTCACCATACAAGTTGTTGTATGAAAGATCAAGGGAAGTCAATTTGGACAATCTCAAGAACTCGTTTGGTATTGGACCAGAAAAGTTGTTCCTGGAGAGTGATAAATAACTGAGTTGGGTCAGGTTACCTAGTGAAACTGGAATTGATCCTGAGAAAAAGCATCCCCGGAGGTTAAATATATTCAAGGCTTTCAAATTTCCAATTGAGATTGGCAGTTTACCGGAGAAATTCGTGCTAGAAATTCTCAAGTCCTTCAAGGAGCTACTTTGGTTAAAGTCTGGCAAATAACCAGTGAGATTGCGATTGTAACCCACATCAAGAATAAGCAGGCCTGATAGATGGAAAATGCCTCTCGGAAATTCACCATACAAGTCGTTTTGAGACAGATCAAGGGAGGCCAATTTGGACAATCTCAATAATTCGGAAGGGATTTGACCCGAAAATGCAGACATTGAGAGGTTAAGACTGGATAAACTTGAAAGATGAGAAATTTCAGGTGGGATTTGAGAGCGAACAAAGTTATTGTCACCAAGGTTTAGGTTCTGAAGGTGAACAAGGCTAAAGATACTGCTGTTGGCAGTGATCGGACCATATAGAAAACTGCTACTGAGGTCGAGGCCAATCACGTGACCGGTGTGGTTATCGCACTCAACTCCACCCCATGAACAGCAATCAATACTTTCTCCTTCTTTAGTTATAAGCTTCCAGGATCCAGTCTTTGGATAAGCAGAAAGATCCCCAGAGGCGGACTGGTCAAGTGAAAGGCTTTGGTTGAACTTTAACAAGGCGGAGCTCTCATCCTGGTGGCACATTGGAGGAGGAGGTGCAGCAGAGGAGTATGAGTTGTTATTCAACATCATAATTGTGAATAGGAGGAATATCAAAAGGGATCGGGTGAAGCATAATGCATACAAGTATGGGGCAGCCATGTTATGTTGTATGTAGTATAGTAGTATTTGTTAACTTTGCTTAAGCTTTTTCTGGCCCGTGAACATTTCATAGTTAGTGAGGAGCTCTATATATAAGGCAAAAGTAGTTAACGTAGACACCTCCCCATAGGATTAATGGAAAGTACTATTAATTGAATATTGGTGCTACTTTTTAGTTCGATATTTTAATGCTTGTGCACATTTCTAAAACGTCATTTAAATAGAGACGGAGGGAATACGTACATAGAAAGTGTCATAAATTAACAAAAAGGAATAAGTTTTATCCTATTACAGAATTAAAGATGTGTTAATTAAAAAAATTATGAATGTGAGCTGCTGCTTTTAATTAGTCAGTCTGTTTCTCTCTCTCTCTCTTAATTATTAATTCATCACAGCTTGCTTCAACTAGTACAAGCAGATTGCTTAATGTGTGGATATGGTGAAGCATAATGCATACAAGTATGGGGCAGCCATGTTGTGTTGTATGTAGTATAGTACTATTTGTTTAATTTGCTTAGCTTTCTGGTGTGAACATTTCATAGTTAGTAACGCAAAAGTTGACGTAGACACCTCCCAAAAGAAAAACTTAATAATTCAACATGAAAATTGGACACGAGTTCTTTACAATTTTACTTATTTGTATTTATAATTTTATCTATTTGTATCAAAATTGTTAACGCCAAGTTTCGCCGGCGCGTCCAATCACAGAATCCACGCGCTAGAACCTGCACAGTAACAGATCACACAGAAGCTTGACGGCTTGTGCCGCCGGGGGATAGCTCCGGTGTGAGAATGAGTACAGGCCGTTACAAGGGTAAACAATGGAGGCAAAGTGTTTAGTGCTCAAAAGTAGGTATTACCTCATAATGTTAACCTAGGCCTTGTATTTATAGAACTCACCACCTTAGAATCCTTCTCCCAGTCGGATTAGGACTCCTAATATATGGTAGTTACCATAACTTGGGTCCAACACAATCTCCTTAAAAGGTGCAAGTAGAATCCAATTCCATCACTACCTTTGGAGTTACCGTGTATGAATAGGCCCCCGGACTCTGCACGCAGGAGAGCCCACTGTGCAGGCCCAAACGGTCCTATTATCTGGTCTGGGCTTCGGCCCAAAGGACTCGAAGGCCCGACCCCTCATCATCACGATAATGGGTTCGGCCCCAACACCGAAGGACTCATATGCCGACCCGATCACCTATAACGCCTTCATGGGCTTCATCCCATCGGTCTATCAAGCCCTTCTGCCAGAAAGCCTTCGGCCTAGATGGAGGTCGGTAAAACGCTCCCGAACATTGCCCCCCAGTCTCTGGTTATAACATATTTATGACTAGAGACTTGAAAGGTCATGACAACTAATGATGAGTCATCTTGGGAAGTCCAACGGTCTGTTATAGATATTTTAAACGTTGCACGCCTTTTAACGCCTGGACCCACTTCAACATTTATTAGCCGCCCTAGGGCTCCGTGCCGTACAACCTATAAAAACCCCTCACCCCCATCATTATCACCTTTACTGACTCCTCCTCCTCAAATCCTCTCATTTGAAATTTTCCGGCAAGGCGATTTCCGGCGAGATACTATTCTGTCGTATCCACCATTTTCCTCATCTCTTTGTTCGTTTGAGTGATATTTTTGCTCATTTCTTCCTCTAAACCTCTTGTTTCCCTCACATTTCAAACAAAAATGGCCGATTCCAGCATCATCCCCATTTCTGAGCCTACCAACGTAACCGCCGGCGACCTCCTAGAGGTCATAATGCCGGACTCCCCTACTGACACCGCTCCTCTGAACCTTCCTAGTTCAGGGGATGCTGAATTTAAGATCCGAGACGCCTACCGCTCCTCTGAGGAATTCTCTCACCTCCATACTCGCTCTACTCTCACACCATCCCAAATTTCTGACATCAGAACTCTCTTCAAAATTCCCGACGAATATCAACTGAGGATCCCCCGACCCGGAGAGAAGATGTTCTGGAGGCCCGAGGGTGAATGGGTGGCCGTTCCCCTATACGTTTTGAAGTACGGGGTTCGATTCCCTCTGCACGACTTCATCTCCTCTTTTCTAAACTTCGTGGGGATCGGGTTCGCACAACTCGTGCCGAACTCGTATATCCAGTTGATTTCTTTTATCGCCGTCTGTCAAGAGGTGGGTCTCTCTCCCGGGCTCGACCTCTTCTTTGCACTCTTCACCCTCGGCGGGTCAAAAGAGCCCGGGCTCCGCCAACTCACCAAACGCCCCAACCGAACGGTCCCCATCAAAACCCCTTCAAGCAACAAGGGATGGCATGAACAATGGTTCTATGCCAAGGGATCCGACCTCCAACTCCTTCCCTCCTGGGCCCATCCTGCCGACCAGGCGGCCAAGATCTCCAAGTTCCCATCCTGCCGACCAGGCGTTCAAGACGTTCTACGCCCGATGGAAGAAAACCGAGTGGAACGTGGGGATTCTAATGGACGAATCATGGCTGTACAAACATGGCCGTGAGTACCTTCTGTCTTTCTATATTTTACTTTATTTCCTGTCAAGCACTACATGTCCTAACCCTTTATTTTCTGTGCAGTGACTATTTTCAGGCCCGAGGACGTCGCCGACTCCTTTGTACCAGCTACCATTACTTCGGGGTTCATCCGACCCCCTGTGACCGACGAGGCTGTTGAGGAGGATACAGTCTCGATCAACGAGCTGTCACTTGGATCCACGTCGGGGCCCGAACCCCCGAAGGCAAATAAAGGGGCGCTGAAGATGAGCCGCGCGGAGAAGGCGGCTTTAATGAAGAAATCTAAGAAGCCCTCCAAGCCGGCCATCAAGGTGCCCGCAAAAGTTCCTCCACCTCCTGTGCCGAGGCCGACGCTACCACCCCCTCCTCCGACCGAGGTCATCGAGGATTCGGGGGAGGCTGAGGATGTTCCCGCCGAACCTCGTCCAAAGAGGCCTCGGGTGTCGGAAGACATTGATCGTTCGGTCGATCAGATGGTGGCGGCAGGCCTGGCACATGCTGCCACTCCTCCCTCCGGGCCCAGCTCCTCCGAAGGCTCGCCTACAACCTGCTGGCCTAAGAGCCCGTCGGAAATATTCCCTTTCTCCCTCTTCGAGCACTTCAAGCTTCCCGGTGACGACGAGCGGTTTAAGGGGTATTCCTCGGAGCAATTCTTAGTGGCCTTCGTTCGAGCTCAGACTCAGGTATTTCTTTTCTTTAGTGTTATAATGTCTACTGGTAATTATAACTCTTATCTCTTGTATTGATGTACATGCTTTTTGTAGGCCAACGCCATCTTAGCCAGAGCCATTCCCTCCCTTGGCAGATCTACAAAGCAAGAGATTCATCTGGGGACGGAGATTGAGCTTCTTGAGGCTGACGTGTCGGGGCTGCAGTCCGAGTTGAAGAAGGAGCAGGAGGCCCTCGTTGAGACGCAAATTCGGGCGGTCTTAGCCGAGGAGAGGGTCAAGGAGTTGGAGCAGGAGAAGGGCTCGCTTCTGGCCGAAAAGGATCAGATGCTTCAGAAGATCAAGGATCGGGAGAATGTTATCGACCAGATAACCAACAAGTATTCTGAGATGAACAGCAAGATGATGTTCCTGATTAAGGAGAACAACACCTTGACTGCTTCTGTCGATGCATTTCCTGAGGAGGTCGTCGAGGCCCGACGGCAGGCGATAGCCGAGTATGAAGAGTCTGAAGCCCTGAACGATAAGGTCCTTGCCCAATTCGGAGAAGGATATGAAGCTTATCGGGAGGAGGCTAAGGCGAAGTTGGTGGCTGCCGGGCTCGACGCCTCCATTCTTGATTCTTCTGAATCTGAAGCCGAAGACGAAGACGACCCCCCTTCAAAATAGATACTTAGATTTTTTTTTATTTTTTTTTTTTGTTGCCCGACTCGTAAGCGATCGGGTTGTAAAAATTGTATAAGTATAAATGAAATATACTCTTTTGGCCCGTGAATGTTTGTTATCAGTTTTACTTAGAACTAATCTCGATCAGTTATGTTCATCCGAACCTTCTAATCGGATTGCCCTTAGAGTTTATCTGATATTGAAGGGTCCGACAGTTATACTCGGGACTTGTCTCGATCAGTGGCATCTTTTTGAACCTCTTGATCGGATAGTAGCCGAGATCTGTTCTTTGAAAATGTATTGAACTCTCGGTCAGTTATGTTCGGGACTTATATCGATCAGTGGTGTCTTCCCGAACCTCTTGATCAGATATTGCCCAAAGCATGTCTGTTCGAGTAGTAATGAAGCATATGAATATAGATGAAGTTAAACATTGCTCAGAATAAAAACTTTCATTTATATCATTTAAATTAATCAGTTGCCTGGACAAAAGTAAGAATAACACAACTATTACTGGTAAAATTTTCTAAGTCTTCCAGCATGCCATGTATTCGTTACCTCCGAACTGTTCATTGCTCGAAGCCGGTATGTTCCGGGCTTCGGCACTCCTATCACTTCATAAGGACCCTCCCAGTTAGGCATTAGCTTGCCAGTGTTCTGGGGGGTTGAAGCCTCCGACTCCCGGAGGACTAGATCTCCTACTGCAAACCTCCTAGACTTCACCTTCTGATTATAGTGTCTGGCTGTCCGCTGCTGATAGATTGCCAACCTCATCACAGCCGAATCCCGAACTTCATCCAGTAAATCCAGATTTGTTCTCAAGCCATCGTCATTGTAAAATTCTTTGTATTGGCTAACCCGAAGGGTAGGTGATCCGATCTCGACAGGAATTAGAGCCTCGGTCCCGTATGCCAATCTGAATGGAGAATCCCCCGTTGTAGTTCGTGGGGTAGTTCGGTATGACCATAAAACGGATAATAGCTCTTCGGGCCACCGACCCTTTAATGCATCCAGCCTACGTTTTATCCCGTTGAGTAGGGTTCGATTGGTTACTTCTACTTGACCGTTTGATTGAGGATGGGCAACCGAAGTCTTTCGGTGTTGGATCCCTAGATCTTTCAGGAAGCCCTCGAATTTTGATCCGACGAACTGTCTGCCATTGTCCGAGACTATTGCCATCGGGATGCCGAACCGGTATACTATTCCTTCCTTGGTAAACTTTAAACACTCCTGCTCGGTTATCCTTTGCAATGGTTTGGCCTCGACCCACTTGGTCATATAATCGATGGCCACGATCACAAAACTGACCTGTCCCTTAGCTTTTGGTAGAGGACCTAAGATGTCGATCCCCCACACCACAAAGGGAATTGGGGATAGAACCGAGTATAACTCTTCTGGAGGTTGATGTGGAATGTTGCTGTTCAGCTGACATTTGGGGCACCTTCTGACGAATTCCTTAGCCTCTGTGTAGATAGTCGGCCAGTAATACCCCTGCCTCAGAATTTTATGTGCCAGTGACTTTGCTCCCATGTGATCCCCACAGATCCCTTCGTGAACCTCTCGAAGTGTGTAGTCTGCTTCTGAAGGAATCAAGCATTTGAGCAGTGGAGAGCTAAAGGCTCTTCGGTAGAGATCTCCATCAATGAGGACGAAGTTCGAGCTTCGATGTTTGACTTGCCTGGCTAGAATTCGGTCCGAGGGTAGGGTCCCGTCGGACAAATATGAGATATAAGGAGTGAGCCAGCAATTGAGTCGGTCTAAAGTTAGGATGTCTGTCTTCGGGACACTGGGTTTTTCCAGAACCTCTAAATATACTGATCCTTCGAAGGAGCTTGCTTCAGTAGTTGCCAATCGTGCCAGGGCATCTGCTGTGGTATTTTCTGATCGATCCACCCCTAAGCAGCTGTGCGATGCGAAGTATGTGAGCTGATCTCTTAATTCGGCCAGATACTTAGTCATCCTCGCCCCCCGAGCTTCATATTCGCCTGATAACTGCTTGACCACCAGCTGTGAATCACTGTAAATGATTAACCTTTGCACCTCTAGACTTCGGGCCAGTCGGATCCCTGCTAAGATGGCCTCGTACTCTGCTTCGTTGTTCGTGGCCTTGAATCCGAATCGAATGGCTTGTTGGACTTTGAACCCTTCTGGACTTGTCAAAATGACCCCTGCTCCACTGACGTCTGAAGTTGATGATCCATCCACGTATAATGTCCACGAGGTCTGCCCCGGTCGTGCTTCGGCCACTATGTTCGTTTCCGGCTCTGTGAAAGAGCATTCTACTACAAAATCTGCTAACGCCTGTCCTTTGATTGCCGTTCGGGGATGGTACTCTATAGCAAACTGTGTCAATTCCATCGCCCATGCGGCCAACCGACCTGACACATCGGGTTTATGCAGAACTTTTTTCAAAGGCTGATCCGTGTAGACCACCACCACTCGACCCTGGAAATAGTGCCTAAGTTTCCTGCTAGCAATTATGAGGGCGTAGGCGAACTTTTCCAGGTTCGGGTACCTCATCTCTGCGTCCCTGAGAACGTGGCTGACGTAATACACAGGAAATTGCTTGCCTCCCTTATCCCTCACCAGTGCCGCCCCTACTGCCATCGGGCTGGCAGCTAAGTATAAGTATAAAGGTTCAGAGGCAACCGGTTTCATTAGCAACGGTGCCGAACCCAAATACCTTTTGATCTCTTGGAACGCATCTTCGCATTCTGAAGTCCACTGGAAGCTTTTGTCATTTTTCGGACCCTTGAGAGTGTCGAAAAAGGGGAGACACCGTTCTGCAGATTTTGACATGAATCTTCGAAGGGCTGCGATTCGGCCCGTTAGCCTCTGGACATCCTTGTATGTCTTCGGAGATTTCATGTCTAAAATGGCCGATATTTTTTCAGGATTGGCCTCGATTCCCCGTTTACTGACCAGATATCCCAGGAATTTTCCTGAACCCAATCCGAAGGTACACTTGGTCGGGTTTAGCCTTAGATTGTGTTGCCTTACCGTCTCGAAGCAATCTGCCAAATCCTCCAGATGATCTCGGGCTGCCATGCTCTTGACAATCATGTCATCTACGTACACTTCCATACTTCTTCCCAGCTGTTTTCTGAATACGAAGTTCATCATACGTTGGTAGGTTGCCCCTGCGTTCAGTAGTCCGAAAGTCATTTTCCGATACGCGTATATTGCCCGATGAGTGATGAAGCTAGTCTTCGGGATATCCTCCTTATGCATCGAGATTTGGTGATATCCCGAGAAAGCGTTCATGAAACTTAGCATCTCATACCCTGACGTGGCATCAATCAGCTGGTCTATGTTGGGTAAGGGATAGAAGTCTTTAGGGCATGCCTTGTTCAGGTCAGTGTAGTCGATGCACATCCTCCATTTCCCATTTTGCTTCTGAACCAATACCACATTCGCCAGTCATTCGGGATAGTCGATCTCGAAGATGAACCCTGCCTCTAGCAATTTGGCAACCTCGTCGTCTATGATGCTTTGTCTTTCCGGGGCAAAGATCCTTCTTTTCTGTATCACCGGCTTCTTTTTAGGATCGGTATGAAGCCTATGCAGTGCTACTGATCTGTTTACCCCGGGCATGTCACTGGGTTCCCAAGCAAAGATGTCGGCGTATACCCTGAGTAATTCGACCAGGCCTGTTCGCAGCTGTTCGGTTAACCCGACCCCAATCTTGATCAGTTTGTCTGGATTCCCCGGTATTAACTCTACATCCTCCGTCTCTTCGGCTGGTAGAGCCATGGGTTCTGTACTTCCCTCTGTGAATGGTTCTAACTCAATGGTCATTTCCTGTTTATGTTTACTGACCCCAAAAAGAACTCCGATTATCATGTCCGGCATAAAAGAACTCCGACCCATAGGGTTAAAAAAACAAACAAACAGCTTAATTAATGCCTCTACGAAAAATATGGGAAGTACTATCGTGATCTATTGAGGTTAAAAAGTGGTGAGATGGTGTTTAGTGCAATTGCTCCCGTTAATACATTTTGATTTTGTTTAAAACAAATTTATTTATTTAATTTTAATACAAATAAATACTTCATCTATTTCCAAAAGAATAAGCAAAGTATAATTTCAACACATATTAAGAAAAGTAAAAATAAGGGGGAAAGAGAAAAAAAGTTTCAAATTTATTTTAGTGTCCCCATAAGTTTCAACAGCCCATTCAGACGATTTGGGTTAAATGGTTTAGTGTCATTTTATATGTAATTTAGTATTACTATGATTTTAGTATTTTAATGATGTAATTTGAATTTTTGGGTTGAATGGGTTGTTGATACTTTTAGTATTTTAATGGTTTAGTATTATGATTTCAGCCATTCAGACGATTTTGGCTGAATGGTTTAGTGTCATTTTATATGTAATTTAGTATTATGATTTTAGTATTTTAATGATGTAATTTGAATTTTTATTGTTTTGATTAATTAACAAAATAATTTGAATTTTAGTATTTTTTTTAATTTGATTTTTTTTTGTATTTTAATATTTTTTAAATTAGTATTTTAGTATTTTTTTTAATTAATATTTGATGTAAATATGTTATGTTTTGAATTTTAGTATTTTGATTAAATGATGTAAATATGTTATACAACTTATTTTATTTAATTAGTTGTTTTAATTAGTTAACAAAATAATTTGAATTTTATTATTTTGATTAAATGATGTAAATATGTTATGTTTTTTTTATTTTTTATTTTAGTATTTTTTGTTTTGATTAAATGATATATATTGTTTTATTTAAAATATGTTTTATATTTAAGCCTGTCACATCATCACATTTTAATTCTGTTTGTCTGTTATTAACGGCAGGGACACAAACGACCTAAAAAATATAATATTAAGAATACTTTTTAAAAAAATAAATTAAAATACAAATGAGATACCGAGATAAACATACCATTTGCCTTAATATTGAAATGACTCACACACATTCAAGGCTTCAACTTTTCTCACTGTGAGAAAATGATAGGATTCATTGGGTTCCACAAAATTAATTACTCGTTAATTAGGTAGTCCCAAGGTTGACAAAGTCTATTTCAAGAAGTCCTCTATTTCTTATTGTTCTTTTTCTAAGAGCACTGTTTATAAAGTCATTCATTTGAAGGTATTTTAAATTTATTTGGCATATTTAATTTATTTCGTATTTGAAGGAATATATATATTTCTAGCATGACCGGACAGAGAATGTTAATACTAGTATATATTTAGGCAAGTTATATTTTCATAACAATTTCTGATATTTTCATACGTAAAGTGTTGCTGTAGATGTAAAAATCGTCGCTATAGGATCTATAGCGACACTTTTCGTGTTAAAATATCAAAAACTGTTGTGAAAATATCATTTTCCTATATTTATGTTGTCGTGTAGATTTAATAGTTTCATTTTTGCTTGTACATCCTAAATTGTTAAAAGTGAACTCCACTTATTAATTATGTCAAACAAAATTTGTAAAATTGTCAATTTTACTTGTAGAAATAATAATTCACAAAATTTAATGATAATATCATTGATTTTAGTCGAGCTGTCTATGGTTGTATTTGTTTAGCTCTGAATGACTCTTAATAGATTAGTCTCTTATTCTGTTTGAGACTAATCTTGTTTGGTAAAAAAAATTCATCAATTAATGCTTCTTAATTAGTAAGATTTAAATGTAATTCTAAACCATTTAAATGTAATTCTTCCTTAGTTCTTCTTACTTCTCTGACTTAAATGTCTCTCTCTCTAAACTTTGATTCACCATTATATATCTGAAACTTGTGATATTGGATTGTGATGGGAGATGGAAATGGCGATTTACGCTATGTTTCTGAGTTTTGAACAGAAAAGAAAAGAATAAAAAACTTAAATTAAAACAGAAAAGAAAAGAATAGAAAACTTGAAGTTTTCCTTTGTGTTGTTTCTGAGTTTTTAATAGAAAAGAATAGAAAATTTAAAATTGAGGACATGAGTTGTAATTTAAAATTTATTATATTAAAAGTTGAGGATAATATAAAAATTATAAAAATATTACTTATTCAAATTTCTTTTTCGTCCAAATCAGGCCAATTTTGGACGAAAAACTTTGACAGGAAAAGTAGCCAAGTTTTCTATCAATTTCTTTTCTTTTCATTTTATTAAAAAATTCAGAAACATAAGAATTGGAAAGAAAACTTAAGTTTTCCATCCATTTCTTTTCTTTTTTGTCCATTTTAAAACTAAGAAACAGAACGTTAAGGAAATAAGGGAAGGGTTTGTGGAATGAGAGAGAATGAAGGGAAGAAGATAGAGAAAAAGAGTTTTTTTTGCTGAAATTGAATATGGTGGGGGTGGAAGGTTAAAATGGTAAAATAGTGTTATTCAGACAATTTGAGAAATTAATTATTAAATAATATTTTTCTTCCGATACAATTTTAAACAGATCATCTATATTATTCAGATGTCTAAATTATTCAGAATTTAACATTCAATTTTATAGAAGACAACCTATATCTACTATTGTAATTAGGGCTGTAAATGGTAACCGGAAAATTCGTATTCGTCCGCATCCGTATTCGAAAAAAGCGGATATTATTCGTATTCGAAAAAAAACGGATATATTCGTATTCGGTTTAAAGGTATCCGTAAATAAACGGATACGAATACGGACATAGGCGTATTCGTATTCGATTAACATCCATCCGTAAATATATCCGGCGGATACGAATATCCGAATTCCGATATCTGAAATCCGTATCTGAATAACTTATATATATATATATATATATATATATATATATATATATATATATATATATATATACACACACACACACTTAATATTTACATTAATTAAGTTATTAATTAATGTAAATTATTAATTAATAATTTACCTATATAAGTTGTTAATAATTTAATATATACATATATATAATATATATATATATGTATTTATTAATAACTTAGATTAATTACTTACATTCATTTATATAAGTTATTAATATATACGTGTGTGTGTGTGTGTGTGTATATATATATATATATATATATATATATATATATATATATATATATTAATAAATCATAACTTAGATTCATTAATTAATCACTTTAACTTATATTCATTAATTAATAACTTACATATACATTTATATATATAAGTTATTATATATATACACACATATATATTAATAACTTGCATTAATTAATTAATAACTTACATATATATATATATAATATATATATATAAGTTATTATATATATATACAATATACACACACATATATATTAATAACTTTCATTCATTAATTAATCACTTACATTCATTTATATAAGCTATTAATATATATTTATATATATATATACACACACGTTTAAGGACAACGGTCGAGAGACGGGAGCAATGGACAATATAATTTTATTGTTAAAATGTGTTAAGTCTGAATTAATTTAAAATTAATCTAGAAAGGGAGAGTTAAATAAATTAATTCATATTTATGAATTTTTGGGTGGAGAGAGTATTTATCACTTTTATTTGCCTAATTATTTAGAAACTAGAAGTCCAAATATGTAAAATAAGTTCAATGTCAATTTTGAATTAAGTTAGATTAACTAGTTGTCACACATACATTATAACTCGTACTCTCCATAAATATAATGAAATCAAATAATTTCTTATAACCATGTAATTTATTTATTGAGGATAAATAATAAATAAATCTCCCATAAATATTACTATTCATTTATTAAATATTAATTTATTTCTCTTTTTTATTATTTAATTAAATTTGATAGAATAATATTGAGATTTTAATTTCAATTTGATCCATCAAACAAAGTATCGGTTACATTATTGAATCTTTTTATTTTCACCCAAAACGTCAATTAGCATGTTCCTCCCTTTATGATTAGGATGTTTAATTAATATGTTTGGTTTAAATATTAAATTGTGTTTAAGTAATATGTATGATTTAAACTTTAATTTTTTTTCGTAAATATTTTGAATGAATTTTATATTAGGTTACTGATAAACGAATTCGGATATCTGAATAATTTGTCTATTCGGATAAAATAAACGGTAACGGATATTATCCGTATTCGAATATATTTTCGAATACCGGATACGGATAATATTTTTAAAATCCGCCGGATACCGGATACGGATACGGATAACGAATTAGTTTTCCGGATACGGATACGGATATACCTGTATCCGTATCCGTTTAATATCGTTTACACCCCTAATTGTAATGACTCAAGGCTTCGACTTTTCAAGATGTGAGGAAATGATAGGATTCATAATTAATTAAGGGATAAATACATTTTATTGTACGAAGTATTATCATATTTATGATTAGGCCCCTTAAAAATTTGGATTTATACTTTATTACATCAAGTGTCTAATTTGATACAATTTAACTTTCAATTTCTGAATCCGGTCTGGCCGGAATACCTAATTTTCGACAAGATAAAAATTATATATGGTTTGACCGTATAAAATACGGGTTAATAACACGTGTGTTCAGGGGCGAAGCCACGCCAAAAAATGTCTCGGGGGGCGTTTCCCCGAACCCCCGTTAAATTTTTTTATAACTTAGTAGTTATTTCGACCCCACTTATAAAAAATTATGCCTTCGCCACTGCGTGTATTACATCAAGTACCACCAAATTCACAATTTAATACATCAAGTATCTAATTCCTATAAAATTTGTATAAATACTTATTTTGAGATATTAAATCTGTATAAATCCTTATAAATAATTATTATATGTTAAATTACTAAAACTAAATAATAATACAAAGATTACCAAATATAATTTTTTTATTTAAAAATTTAAAAAAAGATTTAATTACCAAAAAAATCAATAAACTTTTAAACATACAAATTATATTTTTAACACGAATAACATTAAAACTTTCAAATAATTAACAAAGTACCCAAAGTTTAATTAGTTAAATAATTATATTGGAAAAACATACGAAAGGAGGAGGCAAAATTGAAAAAGAAAAAATTGACTCATTTGCTCTCTCTCCTCTCTCCTTTTTCTCGCTTCCCTAATCTTTTAAATTGTTTTGTTCCTTCAAATTTGTAAATTTTAACGCCTTGAATTTGGAAAGTGTGTTGTTTTTATTTAGTTAAAAGACTCTTCAAACAAATAGTAGTTAATTAGTTTATCCAACAACACTTTATTTCCGTCTGTTTTTCATTTTATTTTTCAAACAAGTAGTAGTTAATACATATATTGTATTTATAAAAAAATTTAATTTTAAAATTGCATCTATAATTAAACAAATTGTATGCATAATTAATTTTACAACTTAAATCTTGCAAATTATAAATTATATCATAAATTATAAATTTTACATCTTAAATTTTACAAATTATATCACAACTTAAATTTTATAAATAGTAATTATAATTTTCATAATTTTATTTATAAATATTTATTATTTTAAATTGTATTTACGGTATTAGTTACTTTATTTTAAAGGGCTAAAAATTATTATATTTATAATTTTATTTTTTTGAGGGCCGAATTATGAATATGGTGGTACTTGATGTAACAGAATTGTAAATAGTTATTTTTTAAATTAAGTCAAATCGTATATTTATACGGTCAACTGCTATTAAATATACAAGACCCAAACGGATTCTTGGGTTGGTCGGGTATTCTGACCAATTTTGGCTAGATTCTAAAATTGAGGGCTAAATTGTATCAAATTAGACATTTGATGTAGTAAATTGTAAGCCCAAATTTTTCGGGGGCCGAATAATAAATTTAATTGTATTTCATATAACAGAAATGTAATTAGCCCCATAATTAATTACTCGTTAATGAGTTAGTCCCAAGGTTGAAAGTCTATTTCAAGAAATCCTCTATTTTTAATATTCTATTTTTTTAAGAGCACTTTTTATAAAGTCATTCATTCATTAGAACGAGAGAAAAGGATTAGCTATTAATTGTATATATAATCTAGTTGGAGTATTTGGTTGCGTATTTAGAGGTCTAGCTTTTATTTATATATTATTGTACATCGTCAACGCCCATTGTAAGACCCCAACTTTTATGAATAAAGATGAATTTTCTATAAATATCAATTTTGAATATTATGGAATGAATTTGATATAATGTTATAGTTGTGGGTAATATTTATAAATTTTGAAAAGTACGCAAGTTGTTATATAATATTCGATTGGTCGGGGAATATTCGTTTTAATAGGAAATATTCGTATAACGGCACAATCATTGGTGGACCCCACAACGAAATTATTATCAAATTAAGAAAACGACAAAAATACTTTATGAAAATAACGGCGGAAGTTTTACCGTTAACTATTGAAACACCCGGTGTTAAAAGTACAGTAATACGCGTAGTTGCATAGTAGCACACGATATTGATTATTGATGCTTACGTGAGAAGTCACTCAGTTTTGTTCAATTATTGTTACAGTAATTGCTGCATAGTATCTCACGTTATTTGATTCAATTATTATCAATATTTTATAATCAATAATTGAGATGACAAAGTTATTAATATTATTATTTGCAATATTAACGATGTCTAGAAGTTCTGTCAATGAGAGGTTTGGTCACCTAATTGCGCGTCAATGGGGAGAAATCCTTATTGAAAAACCCCCTATTTCCTGGGAACGACCTGGTCGATTAATATTGTGAATTATAATTGTAATACCCGAAAAAAAAAGAATATTTAAAAAATATATATATAAAAAGATTTATTTTGTTTTAAAACATTTTAATTGGACTTTATCATTTATTTGGGTCAAACTAGTTATCTAATTTGTGTGGGCTAATAAATATTAATAAAAGATGGGTAAATTAATTTAGTACAATTTGGACCTTAAAATTAATTGGGTTTAATTTAATTAAATGTGGGTAATAATAAATCCTATTATAATTAGGAGAAATAATAAGACAATAAATAAAACCTAACCCTCCTCATCTTATGCGAACGGAAGAAGAAAAAAAAAAGGCGCAGCCTCTACTAAGAAGAAAGAGAAAGAAGAACAAGTCGCCACTTATTGTATTGTGAGAGAAGTTGCGTACGAATTAATCAGAAAAAAGAGGATCAAGGTTTGTTGTTTGTTTTCGTTTTGGTACTTTATGTATATCAATTATTATTATGTTGCCAACTTCAGTACAAATGATTGATTTGAGTGGTTATTTATATATATATATATATATATATGTATATATATATATATATATATATATATATATATATATATATATATATATATATATATATATATATATATTATATTTATACTGAACCTGCTAATATATAGAGAGAGAATTCAAAATGTGATCTTAAGGCATAAGGCAAGCAATGAATATTCATGGTGTATATATATTAAACGGTAATATTGATTTGTCAGATATTAAATATTAAGGTTACGGAATTGTTAAAATAATAATAGTATAAATAAATAAAAAATTAGTTAGAAGATAAATTATAATTTAATTAAGGTTGTTTTGTAAAATTGATATAAATGGGAGAAGTAATTTCATATTAATATAAATTATAATTAGTATGTAACTTATAATTGTATTATTATTATTTTTTTTATTAGATCGGACGGAGGTAATTTAAAGAGTTATATTTGGAATATAAATTTTGGAGTATTATTAATTGATAAAAGGCGATGATTAAATGCATATTAAATAGATTATGAATTATCTTGGAATTATTAGTTGGATTGTTTTTAATTTAAGGTGAATATGTTTAGGTTGCGAATAACGTTTCGTATTGGATATCGTTGGCAATTGAGGGTAAAATTTTGTGGAGTATGCCATAAATTGTTTGGAAGTATCAGGTACGGATTCCGTACTTTTTCAACGATACTTTTGTTAAATTTGATTTATTCGTTTTGTTCCTCGTTTCAAATTATGTTATTATTTCACATAATTGTTTCTTGTGAAATTCATATATTTGTTTCATTTTGGAGTTGACACACTGGACTCGTATTTGTACTCTTTGAATTAGGATATCATGTTTAGTATTTATTTTTGATAATCATAGAGCGGTACATGTTGTTACCTTCTTTTTGAGACCTTGTGATTATAATTTGTTTTGGTTCAACATGTACATATAGAACCTTTTTGTTGGTCTTTTGTCGCATGTGTTGTGACATAATATTTTTGTTAGAATATACCGTAGGGTATACCTGAGCTATAACCACCTGTGGGGGTACCACAGGCATGTCGTCTTGGCACGAGAGACATGACACTTTCCGTGGCGGTGTGATTAGTCCACGACGTCTCCATTTTGGGCTCCAGAGGAAGTGGGCCGTTTGGTGTTTTTTTGTGGGAGGCGTATGGGTTAACCCTAGTTTTCTGTTATGCGGATTGGTGATGTTGTGCCAAACACACCTATCCGATTTGCATACATTTGGATTCGCGGTCCAATGTGTGATTTGCCTGTGTGGCATGTTTTGACTTGCCTGTGTGGCATCATTTGAATTGCCTGTGTGGCATGGTTTTGACTTGCCAGTGTGGCATTATTTTAACTTGCCTGTGTGATATTGTTTTGACTTGCCTATGTGGCAAGGTATATTTCTGAGCTCATTCGGTATAAAATAATTTCAACCATTTGTTTCAGCCTATTATTTTATTGGATTAGTTTTGTTGGTTTCTGTTCAGTTCAAGTCATTGAGTTAGTTACTTCAGTTCGTTATTTCTTTATTCTTTTATTGGTTTCGTCAATTACGTTGATCCAGATATATTCATTACGTTGATTCAAATATATTCCATTCAGATCTTTGGATATTATATTTTTGTTCGTATTTGCACTTGAGGCTTTGTTCAGTATTTTGTCTCAGTTATTTTCGTATATCAGTTGTATATCTTTTGTATATCTGTATCCGTACTGGGCAACTGGCTCATGCTGTGTTTTTCTTCCGGCAGGTTTGCAGGGGTGATTCAGGGCTAGTGTGATGAGAGTGTTGCCTTTGACCATCTAGGTGGATTCGAATTTTAGGTTTTGATTATTTTGACTCTATGTTGAGAATCGTATTTAATGCCTTATTGATGGTTATCATTATTACATATTTGAAGTCTTTAGTGCTCTGTTTAATAATTTTGAGGTTTGTTGTGCCTTGCACGTGACCTCCATTTCCTTTTCGGGAAGGGGGTGTTACAATAATAATGATGATGAGTTTTGTTTTATTAGTATTATTAATGTAATAAAATAGAAAAACTTTTTATATAAAACAGAATACTTTTATAAAGTTATTCGTTTTAATTATTAGACTAATAGTAAAATCTTTTTATATAAAATAGAATACTTTTATAAAGTTATTTGTTTTATTAGACAATAATTAGAATATATTATATTTTATTATGCATAGTATTTGCATAGTGCCTGCATAGTATTTTCATAGTAAAATCTTTTTATATAAAACAGAATACTTTTATAAAGTTATTCGTTTTATTAGATTATAAATATAATATATTATATTTTATTGTAAACCAATCTGGACCGTCCGTTTAAAGTAAATCAATATGGACCGTTCATGAATTAGTTACTATGCAGTCCATTCTTCTATAAATAGAAGCTCATTCCTTCATTATTTCTTACGAATTCACTGAAACTCTAGAGAGAGTTCTTCTTCTATAATCTTGAGCGTATTTCTTTAGAGTTTAAGAAAGTTTTGAGCGTAGTGCAAGTTTTCTTTAAGTATATCCTCGTCCTACCAGTCAAAATACTCTTCTTTTACGGAAGGAATATTATTTGTTGTACTCGTTAGGGGTATTCCTTCTTTCTTATTGGTGAAATTCTTTTGTTATTCCATTATTTATTATTCTGTTGGAATAACATGTATACGCGGGATACCCTATACTTGGTGAAATTCTTCTGTTATTCTATTATTTATTATTCTGTTGGAACATCCTGTCTGTGCGTTTACGCATAACCTGGTTCCGTTGTTTATTATTCTGTTGGAATATACTGTCTGTGCGTTTACGCATGACCTGGTTCCATTATTTATTATTCTATTGGAATATCCTGTCGGTGCGTTTACGCATGACCTGGTTCTATTATTTATTATTCTGTTGGAATATTGTGTCAGTGCGTTTACGCATTACTTGGTTCCATTATTTATTATTGTGACGCCCCCAAAATAGGTCTAATTCACCCAACCTATTCTGAGTCGCCAAATGTATGGTACAAAAACAACTACAACTTCATTAATACAATTGTCGTACAAAATACGACAACACATAAACTGTGAGTTTAAATACAAATATTGTAACTCAAATAAGTCCTCATTATAATTATTGATACACTATTTTACAAAATAGTGAGGACTACTAAAACAACTGTCTTGAACCATTACTCCACACCCCGACTAGTTCCCGCTATATTCTCGTCTCTTGAGAAGAAAAATAAAACAAAAAAGAAAAGGGTGAGCTCAACTAGCCCAGTAAAGAATATTATGACTAAGATAATATACAAAAAATTATCCTTAGTCTTCAACAGGGAAAAATCTAATAGAATACAATAGATAACAAGTTTTAGATCAACAACTGCAGCAGAAACAACAATTCATTAAAAGAGTTAAGTAGAGAATGAAATCTACTATCATCTATGAATTTAAAAGTTCATCCTCGATATTTTATCCCTGTAACATCAATCAATATACATCTTGAATCAAATAGTCATTTTTGCACTACAGGCCAAAGATATTCATCAGTTGGTCATGTTCATCTCAACACCTGTTCATCTTTGCACTACGGGCCAAAGATATTCATCAGTTGGTCATGTTCATCTAAACACCTGTTCATCTTTGCACTACGGGCCAAAGATATTCATCATAAAATCATTCATCTTTGCACTACAGGCCAAAGATATTCAGTTATATCATCATTTAGGACTGAGGATGATAAAAAGTATTTTAAAGAAAACGAATCTAGTGAAACAAATGAACAAATATTAAGGATTCATACTTTACACAATTCAAGTTCAAAAATACTTCATAAATAATCAGAGTGGAGCAAAATTAAAGAATAAAGACCAAAACATAGACCCAATCAAAGATAGGAATCATAACAGACAATCTTGGACACAGAAAAGAAAATTTAATTTTTCTGTGAATAGTGTCGTATTCGTGAATAGTATCGTATACGTGAATAGTGCCGTATACGTGAATAGTAACTCCGACACTAAAAGATAGAAATTTCACAAAAAAAATTATCATGCTTCGTGAATAGTAACTCGTGAATAGTAACCCCGACATGAAAAGTTTCAAATTTGATAAAAATTCAGACTAATATTTCGGCATAATGATATTGAAAAAATAATATCACTTACGAAGAAAATAACATCCCTTACCTTGCAAAAATAGTACTTCTGACTGGAATACTGGATATAGTGCTGAAGGAACTTGCACCGTATAGCAATACTCAAAGTACTAAAATACTCACAAAATACGCTCGATATTATAGAGAGAGAAAGAGAGAGAAATCTTTAGTTTCTGGTGTGATTTTCAATTCTAACCTAAGCACCCTATTTATAGGAAATTGCTTAGAATACCAAAGCAGAAAATTTAATAAAATAATTTTAGTTATTAACATTCAAGCACACCACCCAAGAATCTGAATTCAACTCATTTACCACACATGTGGGATTGCAAAAAACATTTTTCCAATTAAAAATAATTAAAACTTTCAAAAACCAATTATTTCGGAATTTCGAAACTTCAATAATTCATAATAAATAGCCCTTTTATCAGAAAATTCGAATCTCGCCATTTTTTTATAGGAAATTCAATTCTTTACAACTTTTCAGAAGATTTTTTTTCCAAATTCCAAACAGAAATTGACCAAAATCCATATACGGACGATTTTACAGGCTATAATCAAATTTCATTCAAGAAATGGGGTCCACCGACACACAAAATATGTGTTAATCATTTAATGCAACAAAAATAATCTTCCTCATCATATACTCATATATCCCACATTCATTGTAAAAATATCACTATTATATTATAATAATATAATAAAATATTATTTTATCAGAAAAGATAAAATATCAATTTTTAACAATTTTCACCTTAAAAATTTTCTCCATCTATATCCACATAAAATCAATATTTTCCTCATCATATAAATCAATAATTAATTATTCACAAATAATATTACAGAATCACAATACTGACAACCAGGCCGTTCCTAGGAAAGAAAGGGCTTTCCAATAAGAATTTTTCCATACTGGCGCGCAATTAGGTGACCAAACCTCTCCTTAGACAGAACTTTCTAGACATTGCCAATAATGTTTTCTAATAATATTATTCAGATAATATGAATTATTACTTTGATAATGGATAATACTGTGTAGTGACAATTATTGAAACAACAGTAATATAAAATATCAACGCAGCAATTATTGAATCAATAAAATAAAATACTGAACAGTAACTACTGTAACAGTTATTGAGTAGTGCCTTCTTACGTAAGAATCAATAATTGGTGCAATATCGTGTGCTACTGTGCAACAACGCGTATTAATATGTTTTAACCACTGAGTATTCCAACAGTATTAACGGTAACAACTACGCCGTTATTTATAAACAACTTATACTTGTCGTTTTCTTCATCCAATCGCTTTTCGTTATGGGCCCACACAAGGCTGCGCCATCGTACGAATTTTCCCCGACAGTAAGAATATTCCACGACCAAACGAATATTCTCCGACAACAATGAGTATTTTATAACCACTTGCTTATTTAAAATATTTGCGCATTTTACCCATAACTAACCACATTAATCAAATCAACCCCTTACTATTTTAAAATAATAATTAGAGAAATTAAATCTTTATTTATAAAAAGTTGGGGTCTTAAAATTATTCTGTTGGAATAACCTGTTTGTGCGGTCTATCGCATGCCTGGTGATTTCTTTTGTTATTCCATTATTTAGTCTCCTTTGGCGTTCTAGCATTTTCCTATAAATAGAGGGCTAAGTTAGAATTGAAAATCACACTAGAAACAAAGTTTTCTCTCTTTCTCTCTCTATATTATCGAGCATATTCTTGTGAGTATACTTTGAGTGTTGTTATACGGTGCGAGTTTCTGTCAGCACTATACCGAAATTCAGTCAGAAGTACGGTTATTTTGAGGTAAGGGATGTTGTTTCTTTTTAAATGATATTATCTTCTTCAATATCATTATGCCGAAATATTGTTCTGAACTTTTTATCAATTTGGAACTTTTTATGTCGGAATTACTATTCATGAGTTACTATTCACGAGTACTATTTACGAAGTGTGATGATGTTTTTGTGAAATTTCTATCTTTTGGTGTCGGAGTTACTATTCACGTGTACGACACTATTCATGTATACGGCACTATTCACGAATACGACACTATTCATCGAAAAATGAAATTTCTTCTTTTTGTCCAAAATATCTATTTTGGCTACTATCTTTGATTGTATCCATGTTTTGATCGTTATTTTTGAGTTCTGCTTCAAAATCAGTTGTTATGAAGTATTATTGATCTTGGATAAACTGTTATACGAATCCCTAATATTTGTCCTTCTATCTCACTGGATTCGTTCTTAAAAATATTTTTCATCATCCTCAGTCCTTAATGGTGATACTTGATGAATATCTTTGGCCTGTAGTGCAAAGATGAATGATTAAACTGATGAATCTCTTTGGCCCGTAGTGCAAAGATGAACAGGTGTTGAGATGAACATGACCAACTGGTGATACAAATGAATATCTTTGGCTTGTAGTGCAAAGATGATTAAAGATGTATATTGATTGTTGTTACATGGATGAAATATTGATGATGGACTTTTAAATCTTAGAAGACAGTAGAATTCATTCTCTACGTGACTCTTCTAATGGATTGTTGTTTCCGCTGCATTTGTTGATCTAAAACTTGTTGTCTATTATATTTTTTTAGATTTTTCTCTGTTGAAGACTAACGATAATTTGTTGTATATTATCTTAGTCATAATATTCTTTACTGGGCTAGTTGAGCTCACCCTTTCCTTTTTGTTCCATTTTTCTTCTCAGGAGGTGAGAACATAGCAGGATCGAGTCGGGGTATGGAGTGATGGTTCTAGGAAGATGTTTTAGCAGTCCTCACTATTTCTATAAAATAGTGTTTGAATAATTGTAATGAGGACTTATTTGCGTGTGGATATTGTCTAGAAGACAATATTTGTATTTAAACTCACAGTATGTATTTTCGTATTTCACACGACATTTGTATTATTGAAGTTGTAATTTGCTTTATGTACCATGTATTTGGCGACTCAGAATGGGTGTTGTATACCTATTTTGGGGGTGTCACAGTTGGTATCAAAGCTTAGGGATATGGTCTCTGGCGGAGATCGGGGAATAGAACTAGGAAGGGAGAGATGAGTAAATCCTTTGCTAGTGTGTCCTACTAAGCTTATTTGTTGGTTGGTCATAATATAGGGATATTATGTGATATGTTTAATTAACCCTTGTTTTATGGCAGTATTTAAGAATGGCTGCTGAGAACGTTAACAATGGAGTGTACGAGACATTGGAGCAACCTTTAGTCACAAACCAGGAGAACGTGCAACATGAAGACAATATTCCTCCTGTAAACAACGTTACCGAGCAAACGATGAATGATGGAATGTTTAGGAGCTTTTTACAGTTCATGCAAAATCAGACGAGGGAGACTCGTGTACAAAATACGGGTGGAAATGATAACAACGCGCGGTCTGTCACAGCTAAGCAGTTCAAGGAGTTGGAACCACCAGATTTCCATGGAAAGCCGGATCCGATCAAGGCAGAAATGTCGGTCAAGCAAATTACCAAGATATTCGATGTCTTGGGGTGCACGGAGGAACAGAAGGTTCCATTCGCTACCTTTATGTTTCGTGGTGAAGCAGATTCATGGTGGGAATCTGTGAAGCGTACCCAACCAGATGCACTCAACATGTCTTGGGAAAGATTTCAAAAAATTTTCAATGACAAGTACTTTCCTGAAAGTATTCGTCCTATGAAAGAGGTAGAGTTTATTAGACTCGAACAGAATAACATGATGGTGTCTCAATACGAGGCAAAGTTCGCAGAGTTGTCCAGGTTTGCACCTAATTTGGTGGAGAATGAGGAACGCATGACGCGGATGTTTCTGAGAGGTTTAAAACCCGAGATTCTTCAATACCTTATATCTCATAAATTTTCTTTATATTCAGATGTTATAAACAGTGCTCAGTTGTTAGAGCGAGATAGTGAGTATACTCAACCGAGGGACCACAACCAGGGTCATATCGGTGACAACAATCATCAGAACGATGATAACCAGCGAGGAGGAAAGAATACGGACAAAGACGGTAACCACTCAGGTGGTAATCGTGGAGATGATAATAGGAGAGGTGAGTCAAGTGGAAATTTTAGAAAGAGGAGATTCAACAACGATGGGAAGACATCAGCAGCAGCACCAGCACCAACAATAAATTGTTGGGGAGGAGAACGACCGCCAGTTAGATGTTACAAATGCGGGAAGGAGGGACATATCAGCCCAAACTGTCCACTACAATCCAAGGTATGTTACAACTGTGGAAAGGAAGGCCACATCGCTCGAGATTGTACTATAGGAAAACCCTGTCCAGCGGGGATGGTGACTCCAAAGGCTGTCCCGGACAAGTCAAAGTCAACGATTCCTGGAAGAGCATTTTTCGTGACTGGTCAGAATGCGAGGAACCCGAACGAAGTTAGCACGGGTTAGTTAATTATAAATTCTTACGAAGTTTATACCTTATTAGATACCGGTTCTATCCATTCTTTTATCTCTCCTGCTTGTGCTCAACGTTTAAACTTGACTCCGGAGAAATTAGATTTTGATTTATCTGTTGAAACTTTGTTATAAGAAAATTTCGTTACATCCACTGTTTATAAATCTTGCTTGATTCAAGTTGGCACCATCGCATTACCTGTTGACCTTATTTCTTTAAAGATACTTGTTTTTGATGTGATTTTTGGGATTGATTGATTAACTACTCATCATGCCAAAATTGATTGCTTTCGTAAGGTTGTTAGTTTTCATATTCCTAAGCAACCTATTATTCGAATTCAAGCAACCAAACCATCGAAGTCAAACTCTTTCATATGAAGTCATAAAGCTATTCGTTTATTAAAAAACGGATGTCAAGTTTTCTTAGCCCATGTTGTGGATTTGAATAAAGACATGTCAGATTTGAATAATATTCCTGTTGTTATTGACTTTCCTGACGTATTTCCAGAAGAATTTTTTGGCCTACTCCCAGAGCGTGATATTGAATTTGTATCGACTTTGAATCCGGTACAAAACCCATTTCTAAAATCTCATATCGAATGGCTCCTATTGAACTTCAGGAGTCAAAAACCCAACTATAGAAGTTAATACCTGAGCCTCTATCTTATGACATCCTTTGTGGAATGCACCGAAGCCAAACTCTCCGTAGGGGACGTCATATTCGTGCGGTAGTAAACTGATGGGTGATATTGTGATGTGCTATCTAAGATTGGGATATGAGTCACAGTTGAGAGAAACCTAAGTATTTAATCGAAATACGTAGCTTTCTAAGCATAGTTGGTTATTATTAGATATTCGTTGAAGGATATTCTCGAATCGCTATTCCATTAACGCAGCTGACTCGTAGAGATACAAAATTCGAATGGAGCAAGAAATGTGGGAAGAGCTTCGAAGAACTCCGGAGGAGACTTATTTCGGCACATGTTCTAACCATACCGTCTTGGAAAAGCGAACGTGGTAGCTGACGTGTTGAGTAGAAGATCGTATACGAGTACGAGTGCGATATTGTCAAAGACCCATTTTATATAACTTACAAATGATAGATATAGAGTTAAAGACTCTAGGGACTCACGTGATGATATACACGTAGAACCGACTTTAATCGATAAAGTTAAAAACGTTCAAGCTACACACCGGAGCTGATGAATATGAAGAAGGAGGTACAAGAAGTTGTTATTCCAAAAGCAAGAATTGGCGAGGTGAGGAAAGCTCAAACCTTCGATTTATTAGTCCATTTGAAATTCTAGATCGAATAGGAATTATGGCCTATAGACTCGATTTACAACTAAGTATGACGCTTGTTTCACGTATCGATGTTACGTAAATATGTGGACGACCCGAACCATGTTATTGAGTTAGAACCGAACGAGATAGCCGAAGAATTAACATATGAAGAGGTGCCTGTCAAGATTTTGGATAGGAAGGAGCATGTCTTACGCACGAAGATTATACCACAAGTTAAAGTTTTATGGAGAAACTATGTTATTGAGGAAATGACCTGGGAGTTAGAAACGGAAATGAAAGCGAGGTATCCTCATCTTTTCGAAACACCAGGTACGTACGTCAATTTCGAGGACGAAATTTCATAAGTAGGGGAGGTTGTAAGACCCCAATTTTTTATAAATAAAATCGAATTTCCTCTAATTATTATTCTTGATTAATAAGGTGGTAATTTGATATAATATTTTGGTTATGGGTGAAACATGCAAAGTTTACAAAATAAGCAAGTGGTTATTAAAATATTTATTTTGTCGGGGAATATTCGTTTGGTCGTGGAATATTCTTGCTGTCGGGGAATATTCTTACGACGGCGCAGCCATTTGTGGGCCCCATAACAGAAAACGGTTGGATGAAAGAAAACGACAAAGATTGAGTTTTATAAATAACGGCGTAAATTGTTACCGTTAACACTGTTGGGTTACCTGGTGGTTAAAATACATTAATATGCGTGGTTGCACAGTAGCACACGGTATTGCACAGTATTGTTGAATTATTGATTCGTACGTTAGAAGACACTACTCAATAATTGTTACAGTAATTACTGTTCATTATTTTATTTTATTGATTCAATAATTGCTGCGTTGATATTTATATTATTATTGTTTCAATAATTGTCACTGCACAGTATTTTCCATTATCAGATCAATAATTCATATTATTTGAACAATATTATCAGATAACATTATTGGCAATGTCTAGAAAGTTCTGTCTAAGAAGAGGTTTGGTCACCTAATTGCGCGCCAATAAGAAGAAATTCTTATTGGAAAGCCCCTTCTATCCTGGGAACGGCCTGGTTGTCAGTACTGTGATTCTGTAATATTATTTATGAATAATTAATTATTGATTATTATGATAAAGAAAATATTCATTTTATGTGGATATAGATGGAGAAAATTTTTATTGTGACCATTGTTGAAAATTAATATTTTATCTTTTTTTGATAAAATAATTCATTTAAATATATTATTTTAATAATATATTAATGGTGATATTTTTACAATGAATGTGGGATATATAAGTATATGAGAAAGAGTATTTTTGTGGCATTAAATGTTTAACACATGTTTAGTGTGTCGGTGGACACAATTCTTGACCGAAAATTAATTATAGACTATAAAATTGCCCGTTTGTGGATTTTGGATTATTTCTGTTTGGAATTTAGAAACATTTCCTTCTGTAAAGTTGTAGATAATGGAATTTCCTATGAAAAGTTGCGAGTTTTGAATTTTTCTGACAAAGGGGCTATTTATTGTGAATTATTGAAGTTCCGGAGTTCTGAAATAATTGATTTTTGGAAGTTTTAATTATTATTTTTAAGAAAAACGTTTTTCAAAGGTTAGTGGGCATCTTTAACATGTGTTGTGGCTGATTTCTTTGGTCAAAATGGTGGGCTAAGGAAAATTATATAAATAAATTAATATTTTATTAATTTAGTCTCCTTTGGCGTTCTAGCATTTTCCTATAAATAGAGGGCTAAGTTAGAATTAAAAATCACACCAAAAACAAAGTTTTCTCTCTTTCTCTCTCTATATTATCGAGCATATTCTTGTGAGTATACTTTGAGTGTTGCTATACGGTGCGAGTTTCTGTCAGCACTATACCGAAATTTAGTCAGAAGTACGGTTATTTTGAGATAAGGGATGTTGTTTCTTCTTAAATGATATTATCTTCTTCAATATCATTATGCCGAAATATTGTTCTGAACTTTTTATCAATTTGGAACTTTTTATGTCGGAATTACTATTCATGAGTTACTATTCACGAGTTACTATTCACGAGTTACTATTCACGAGTACTATTCACGAAGCGTGATGATGTTTTTGTGAAATTTCTATCTTTTGGTGTCGGAGTTACTATTCACGTATACGACACTATTCATGTATACGACATTATTCACGAATATGACACTATTCATCGAAAAATGAAATTTCTTCTTTTTGTCCAAAATATCTATTTTGGCTACTATCTTTGATTGTATCCATGTTTTGATCGTTATTTTTGAGTTCTGCTTCAAAATCAGTTGTTATGAAGTATTATTGATCTTGGACAAACTGTTGTACGAATCCCTAATATTTGTCCTTCTATCTCACTGGATTCGTTCTTAAAAATATTTTTCATCATCCTCAGTCCTTAATGGTGATACTTGATGAATATCTTTGGCCTGTAGTGCAAAGATGAATGATTAAACTGATGAATCTCTTTGGCCCGTAGTGCAAAGATGAACAGGTGTTGAGATGAATATGACCAACTGGTGATACAAATGAATATCTTTGGCCTGTAGTGCAAAGATGATTAAAGATGTATATTGATTGTTGTTACATGGATGAAATATTGATGATGGACTTTTAAATCTTAGAAGACAGTAGAATTCATTCTCTACGTGACTCTTTTAATGGATTGTTGTTTCCGCTGCATTTGTTGATCTAAAACTTGTTGTCTATTATATTTTATCAGATTTTTCTCTGTTGAAGAATAACGATAATTTGTTGTATATTATCTTAGTCATAATATTCTTTACTGGGCTAGTTGAGCTCACCCGTTCCTTTTTGTTCCATTTTTCTTCTCAGGAGGTGAGAACATAGCAGGATCGAGTCGGGGTATGGAGTGATGGTTCTAGGAATATGTTTTAGCAGTCCTCACTATTTCTATAAAATAGTGTTTGAATAATTGTAATGAGGAC